>OZ018330.1:135182539-135517539 GCA_963969495.1 Ceratothoa steindachneri
GTATCCCACTAGTCTTTATGCCTTTTTTACATCGTACAACTACCTGAAAAACTTTAGGTGGCTCCTGATTTGAACACCTAGAATGCCGTGAAAGGAATTCTAGTAGTTTTGCGAGACAATGAGCAGTTTCTGCGAAACCCATGTTGGGAATCTAGGATCAAATTGTTTGTTTCTAGGTGTTTTACATTTTATTTGCGATTATGTCCTTAGTACTTTGCCCTCAACTGACGTCAAACTTATAGGCCGGTAGTTACCCAAGTTCTTACGCTTTTCCTTCATGGAGGGGAGTCACCTCCGCTCTCCTCCACTCCTCTGGCACATCACTTATTTCTAGGCATTCGTTAAAGATCGCTGTAAGTTGTGGCTCAACCTCACCACTCACTCCCCTAGGTATTCTAGGGAGAAAGCCATCTTGACCAGGAGACTTGTAAGGGTTAAATGTTTTTATTTTAGCCTCCACTTCCTCACCGTCTAATATTATCTCGTTGGTTTTCCCCTTCTTAGAGATATACCCCCAGCGTCGTAGTGGAACCCTCTCCTTTCCCTCGTAAACACTGAGGGGAAATAGTTTTTCGACACCTTATGATTACCAATTTTGACTGTTGCAACACGCCAGCGTCATCTCTTAGTGGGCCTGTGCGATGGTGAACTGGATTCTACCTATTTACGCGCCAGAAGAATTCCTTCGGGTTCTATTTGCAGAGGACACAACTTAAAGTTCCTCATCGCGCTTAACTTGGTGCACCAGTGTCTTAACAGTTCTGAAAAGATTTTTGTTGCTCCCACTACTTTTCCAATTAAAGTAGCTCTGTTTTCTGTCGAAAACTGCTAAGGCAGTTCCGCGATTAAACCATTTCAGTTGAGCGGATTTTTCATTCACTCTTTATTGGGGAACGATCATGGACTGTGGGTCAATGAAGCTGTCTTTGAAACTCAGCCAGTTGGCTGACGCACTTTGGCCATTCAGGTTCAAGTCTACTTATCGCATTCCTTAGACAGTTGAAGTTCGCGCGGCAGAAATCGGGTTTGTAGTCAGCAACGCGTGAGGAATTTCCCTACGGGGCACGTATGGTGAATAAGACTGTTCGGTGATCATTCACGCTCAGCGGAGACCATTTTATCATCAGTGATGAAAACCAAGTCCAACCAGTTATCACCCCTCGTCGGCTCTTAGATCCAATGTGTCAAAAAGTTATTGTTAGCTAAGTCAATGAGTACTCACCCTTCCACGTGGTACCTTATATCATTCCAGTCAACTCCACGCCAGTTAAAGGGCCCATAATTAGGCTCAGGCTATTTTACACTAACTCGGTAAGCTTAACGTACAGGTTTGAGTACGCTTCCTCAGGCCGCCTTTAGGCCTGTATACCACCATAAATCGGTATGAAGAGCTACTAATATATACGTCTAATCCTAGGATGCTGAACACTTCCAACACTACAATCAACCACGGGAAAGCTGTTACAGATGTATAAAAAATACTCCTTCCACCTTTACGATTGGGTTTATCGCAGTGGACCATCGTGTAACCGGGAATCATATACTTACCCTTGAAATCTCGAGTGTCACTGCAAAGCCAGGTCTCTACGATGGCAACGACATCTATTCGGGTATCACCAGACATTTTGACCAAATGGGCGTCCCACTTGTTTCATACTGACTTGGTGTTGAAGAGTAGGCATTTAAGATAACGCGGGTTATTACATACGTCTTCTACCCTATCGCGTTTCCCTGCCGTACGGTTGAGTTTTGTACCATGGGGCGGGCACATTGCCTCGAGAGGCACATGAGCTGCAGAGATTTGCCACGTGGGAATCCGGATCACCTTTGCTGCTAGAGGGCTCCATAATCTCCTCGGTTTGGGATAACGTGCGTTTGCTATAAACGGGCGCAGCGACGTTATCTCCTTATGGTACAACCCTGCCCTTTTCTCACGGGAGCTCGGTTCCTCCTAGGTGGCGCAGTTCTTCGTACTTCCCTCTACTTGATATGCGGTGGGTTTACCAATGTTGGGGGCCTACATTCCTTCTTCTCTCGATTCTAACCCCGTAATATTTCTCAGGCATTTGACCGGTAAGACTCTTGCCGACCTCATTGGCCAGAAGGCGTTCTGATCGATAAGATTCGCCAGAGCTCGCTGACCTCGGCTGCTGAGGTGGACACCATCCCATCCTCCGCATATAAGTTGTCACATCCAAAGAATCGATAAAACAGATCCAGGAATTTGACGCCTATTATTGGACATACATAGGTGTCAAAGCTTCTCATTGATACACAGAAGTTTGCTAGTTGCATGCCATTCTCAAACTTTGAGGTAAAATCCCTACTAGCAATCCTCATTTAACCTTAGCGCAAAGATCATCAGCAGTTATCATTGCATTTATCAGCAAGGTTTCAATGTTTCATATCCTTACTCCTCTGAGGAAGAGATCGTTCCTACTCACTATCAAGACGAGGACGGAGTTTGTGTATGGAACCCTCTCAACTGCCGCGTTGCCACGACTAGGAGACCATCAGACCACCCACAGGTATCCATAACCTTCGCCAAGGTGGCTCTCCAGGTCTCAGCCTTGAGATTATCCAACCAGTACGCATTGCACCTCCCCATTTGCCAGGAACACAAAGCGATTAAGATGCGTTGCATTTCTTTAGTGTTCCCAGGGCATTTCTGGCCCTAAGTGTGTCGCCAATTCGCCCGTGGCTTCTGAAGCAACTCCCGTTCCCTTCGTTTTTTTCTGTTTTCTCTTCTCTATTTTTTTGCTTACAAGAGGACCACAAGAATTTGCTACCCATTTCCCAGCATTTATTTTCTCACTAAAAGTGGTGGGTTTATCACCAATATCAAACTGTGCTAGGTTCCCATCGGCACAAGTCAACGAAGTCACACCGTCCAAGCACTTTCGAACTATATTTGCAAGTTCATTTTCAAGGAATAGCATGAAAATGGAGAAGACAACCTTATTTATGTAAATTTTCATATTATTGCTTCTTTCACGTGCCACTTTGTGAGTTTTTAAATTATATATATATATATATATATATATTTATATATATATATATATATATATATATATATATATATATATCTCGGTGTATGACGGGAGTAGCTACTCTTCTATAATGTTTTGTTAAAGACTAGGTTGTATTTGACCCTACAAATTTTATTCTAGCACGTTCTAACTGGCCAATGCAGTTTTTGATATGAGGCTGAAGATTAAAAATCAATGAGGAAGATCCATTTTATTTGATCGTATTTTAAACATCTACATTTCGCCCGTCAATCGCTTGAAGAAAGACAAAAGCTCACGGCCAAAATTTGAATTCCTTTAGTGTTCGAAAAAACATATGATTATCGAATGTTTTTTCTTTTTTAATAATTAAAAATGAAGTTTAGAAAATGTATACAAATTAAGGTATGGAACATTTTTTATATTTTCTTTAGTATATAAAAGTACATTTAAATTGGAAAAATATTATGAAGAGTATTGTAAGTATATCAAAAGGATTCCGATAAGTCTTTATTCTTGCATTTAGGCGTAGAAAATAATTCTGGGTATGAATAAATCTTGACTACGAGTAAATTATTAGTGGATATGTATTGGAAACCTTTTGATTTTTTATAGATCAAAGCACTGTGGCTAGAGCCAGATCAGCTGGATGGAGGGATGGCTTTGAGTATATTTAAGGTTTTAATCAAAGTTATTTCTAAGGCTTTATTTATAGATTGAAGAAATTAGAGCAATATGTGGTGTTTTCTGATATTCGAAGCATTCACTAAAGTTATTTCTAAGAGTTGCTCTAGAGTATGAAAAAGATGTATTAATTAGGAATGGCTTTTCGTATATTTAAAGCTTTTATCCAAATAATTTATAAAAGCTACCATTTTTCCCACCTCATACTTTTTACCCCAAGAATGTAAGAATGAATATGAAAAAGGTTTAAATAAATGAAATTTAAAAAAATATTTATTAAAGAATTATTTAGGGACGAGATTATTAATGAAGTATTAGAGGAAAATAAAATTAAGATTATAAAAGGAATCAAAGAGAAGTTATTCATAAAGAGATTGAAATTTTTATACTGGGAGAAGATAGAGAAAAAGAAGAAAGTAATAAATATATTTCAGAAAAATTTCATACTATGGAACAGGTACTTGCTGAATTCGATCCTGAAATGGAAACCGATGACCTTATCTTGGCTGTAATCCACAGACGGAAGGTGGTCAGCCTGCGAAACGCATGATCTTCCTGTAAGGAGGAAGGGCGAAGCTACTCCTATTGCATATACATAAAATTACTAACATATTTTGCTTATATAAATTTAGAAAATGCTCTTTTTCCCTTTTTTAAAACATTCAAGGATTTTTCACTTATTATCTAATAATTTTACTACCTGGTTTGAGTCTAATTTTGAATGCAAATGATAACAATTCTATAGAAAATTTTCAGAAATATAAACATCCAAGAAACTTTTATTAGGAAAGCATCACAGAATCATATAAAATAGATGGTTAATATATCAGAATCCGCAACGGCGGAGTGAGCGGACGAGCCGACTCGATTTGGCAACGGTCACAAAGGCGGACGAGGGTTGCAATCAGATCAAGGGTTGAATCGTTTCGATCTTTCATACCACTGAAACAACCGCTGTTCTGATGAAGGTCGTGGTTCTCTAAGAGTGCTGCAGGTTCCCACGCTAAACATTTCCACGCAAAGGCGTCTCTTTACTCCCAAAGTGGACTCAAAACTCCAGATGTCCAGTTTGCGATCAAGCATGCGGCTCTCGGATCGGGTTAGTGGCACGAACGCGTTCACCGAATAAGATAGAGAGAGACCTTCAACTACTCTTTAGAGTAAAAGCTATGTTATAAAAACTATTAATGATAAGATCTTTTTAATCTAAGCTTAGAACATGCCTTTTTCTTTTCTTAGCAGACATACAATGTCTTGTCAATTGTTCTCAAATTTGTTTCATTATTTTGTTCAGTTTAGTTTTGAAAGTCTCAAGTGAACTATTGGACACCACTTGTTCAGTTAACTGGTTTCAGATGTTTAAAATTTTGTAGGAAACAACTTTTCACGTAAATTAGTTAGAAAATGTGTCGAAACGATTTTCATGTTATCATTTGTTGTATAATTTGTGTCAATTTCAAAACAAGTAGAATAGTTTACATTATCAATTCCTTTCAAGATTTGGAACACTTTTTTTAATTGCCTTCTCAAGCCTTTTGTTTCTAGTTTATACCTTTTCCAATCTCTCAATATCTTTTCGTGAGTATGGTGACCAGACCTAGGCACAGTATTCTAATTGAGGTTTTACTATACGTTATACATATTTAAAATTTTAGTTGTCATCATCATCATCATCATCATCATCATCATCACTAACTCTATAATTTAAGAAGGGGATTTTTTTGAGTATTTGAATAATAATTTCATCTTAGTTTGGTTATGACTTATGTTTTTTTATCAAAGTTATTTCAAACAATTCTTTTATAATATCAAAAAAACAAAATGGTAAAGTTCAGAAATAAAGATAAGTATCGAAGTTTTGTGAATTTATAAAAAACCCAAAGAATTTCAAATGGTGAAGTTCAGAAAATTTATTTTTATATATCTTCTTCTATAACTCTATTTTTGTAACGTGATATTTTGAAAGGGGGGAAATTTAGTTTACAGTTCCATTTTAAAATTATTATAATTGGCAAAGTTCAGAAAATTTATAAAAATTTAACCATGGCTGCTTTTTTTTAGATTTTACATTTTAATCTTAGTAGCGAAACGCAATCTCCTCCCACAAGGGGAAGTGGCCAAGCCACTGCCTGGTATCTTTATAAAAAAATGACATTTGATATAGCCGATAAGCTAAAATGTTTTCTTTTATACTTCAATACCCTGCCGAGAAAACTTTAGATTATTTGATATATAAACTTTAAAATCTTTTTTATTATCAGTTACTGTAATTATTTATCAAAATTTTTATATTCTGCTCCTTTGATTTATAACCCACATGCATTATCTTATACTTATCAATATTTAAGGGCAGTTCTCATTCTGCAGAACAATGTGCTATCTTATCAATATCATTTTGAAATTCTAAAACTTCCTCTTCAGTTAATATTCCTTTTATTATCTTGCATTCATGTGTGAATTTAATTTTTTTTGACGGCAAGTCATAATCTACATTATTCATATACATAATACTAAGCTCAGTTTCAAGGAACGAAATTAACAGGGATCCATTATGACGCCTGTCTCTAATGAATACTCACTACTTGCGGTCAAAAAGCCAATTCTCAATCTATTTTGCTACTTCTACCTATATTCCTAAGGGTCTTATTTTAAACATCAACATTTTGTTCTGTACTTTATCGAATGAATGTCTTTTGAAAATCTAAATACAGAATGTCAGCTAAGCTGTTACTGTCATAGTTTGAATTAATATAGTGGAAAAAATCTAATAAATTTGTGAGACATAACCTGTCTCTCTCAAAGCCATGTACTGAATCATTTAATAATTTGTTCTTTTCTAAATTCTTACTTATTTTCTCACCAATGCAGATTTCAATCAGTTTTACAACTAGTGAAGATAAACCCATTGCGCGATAATTGCTAGATATTTCTTTACATCCCTTTATAAATATTGGTGTTACATTTGCTAGCTTCCAATCTTGAGCAACGATTCCATTTTCTAACGATAAATTAAAGATCTGTATTAGGTGTTCAGCCACTTGATCCTTGATTTCTTTTAAAACTCTTGGAGATATTTTATCTGGCCCTGAAGATTTATATTTATTCATTTTTGCAATAAGCCTTCTTATAGTGTTGACGGTGCACCTACCCGATTTAAGTGGTTCATTGCCAACATTTTTAATAGTTGCGTGGGATTATTAATGATACTCTCTTTTGTAAACACTGATGCAAACTATTGATTTAAAGTATTTGCTACATCAACATTGTTAAATTGGAAAATATCATATTTATCTTCTATTGGGCCAATGCTGTTTTTTATCGGTTTTCTTCTATTTACTAAAGCAGAGATCTCCTCTGTTTTTTTTAACAATTTAGAGATTCTCATATCTCTTCATTTCGTTTATCTCTTTTGGTTTCAGCTTAAACTTTTCTTTTCAATTTTACATAATAATTTCTGTATTTTTGTGCTCCTGTTTGATTTTTGTATTCTATACGCTTTATCTCTGTCTTCAATAATTTTCTTAATTGCAGCAGTTAACTATTTATGTGTATTGACATTTTTAACGTTACTGAAATTTAATGGTATGAATGTAGCCTGTTTTTTTATTTGCCCTGAGCATAAACTCACTGCTACAGGAATATATTTTAGCTATGGTTTACGTAGAAGATCTTTTGATCTTTTTTCTTGCAACCAAGATGCTAACTCTGGAGCTTCTCAAATAGGCATTAACCCCTATTTCTCATTAAGCGCACAAGTTTTGTTTCTCATTGATAAAAACGAAGTGATTCATTTCTGCAGTCATCCACTGTTTCATCCTACCCGGACTTGTTTCTAAACGTGTTCGCCTAGAAGTGGTGGATTCGCACCGTTTTCTTTGGTCTTATTTTCGACCTTCATCTTACCAAGAAAGCTCATGTTCGAATCTTTAGTCTCTATCGTGTCCACAACATGGACATTCTTTAATCCGTGAGATTCATCACTTGGGGTGCTGATAGGGCTAATGCCTTACTTTTCTACCAATCCTTTGTTCGTTCAAAGGTTGACTACGGATGAGAGTTTTACGCATCGGTAGCTGAGCAATATTTACTGTGAAAGGTTGATTTGATCTACCACACAGGTCTCCGTTTGGCGACCGGTGCCTTCCACGCGTCCCCCACTGAGAGATTTCTTGTAAATGTTGGGGAGATGCAACTTGCTCTGCCGCGTGCACAGTGCATAATACTTTTGTACGCGTGGGCTGGAGATCTCTCTCGGGCATCAATGGATCTCACTGCAACCGCGGCCTACTTCGAGACTTTGGTGTAGGTCACAAGCTGGTGTCGTCCTCATGGAGGGTACCTCAGATTTTTTGTCTACACGCCTCTACTCCTAAAGTTTAAGAACGTCGCCAGGCGTATTGCGTTCGACCTTTTGGGGGCACACCGTATTTCCTTTGAAGTCAGCGGAATCTATCCGACACGGCGTCAACGGGATATAACGTGTCGTGTCCGGTTCGGAAACTGGATCCTGATCTTTAGCGTCTCCTAAGCGCCCTGATTGTCATCGAAGCATTGCAATACTCACACAGTGTGGCTCGTGGTATCTGTGACACTACGGTTGCCAAGAGCCGGCGGATGTGAAGATTATTTTGTGCTGGATTCCTAGAGAAGTGAAAATTGCGAAGAATGTGCGCGCAGATGAAGGCGTGAAACAGACCGCGTGGACTATGCAACCAGACCAACGCTTCACTCTTCCTCACACTGACCACTTGGCAAGAATCAGGAAAGCTCTCCGAGCTCCACCTCCAATGCCGCGACGGCTTCAGATCGCTTTAGGTCATCTTCGAATTGGACACACTTGCGTGATGTACCGCTACTTGATGGAGCGATCCCCTGCAGATTACCCTGGCGACTGAATTAACCCACAGATTTTTCGGCACATTCTAGTTGAATGTCCCAATCTGGGTGATCTTCATCCCCGTTACACTCCCCGGTAACGAGTACAGCGTTGTCGCTACCGCTTGTTCCTTGTACTCGTGACATGTTCGTGTGCACATAATTGTGGACTGTTTGACTTTTTGTTGTAGACTGACCTCTGGGCTCCTCTATTTTATTTTGCTCTTTGTTGATGGTCAAATGGTCCTGCGCCTGGGGATGGAGGCAGATCTCTCCAAGACGACGGAGCTTGCTTCCTTCTTCTTCTCGTCTTTGCTTCATATTTTTTGCGTTTGTCTGTTTGTTTTTATTTTGTTTGTTTGTTTTCGTTTATTTGGTTTGTTTTTTGTATATTTTAAAAGTATCTTGGCTAAAACTTTATTGGAGCAACTTGTGTCTTTGTCTCCTTACTCCACAAATGATTTCGAGACATCTCTCCTTACAAAGTTTGTCCTGGAGATGCGTTCGTGGGTTTTTGATTCTTAGTTTTTATTGAATAATGACGATTATTTGAATTTACCAGTTCCGTGCTCCCGCCTCCTTCGCCCGCAAATAAACAACCCTACCATAATTTAGCACTTAATAATAGACTTCCTTGTAGAGTGCTCTTCATGGCCAAAGGCCTTCACATAGCGCCTTTTCACCGATTAAGTAAAGGCTATCGAGAAAAAGAGGGTTTTCACGTCACACTTAAGGCACCAAAAGAGGGGGAGGAGCATATAATAGAAGGCAGGTCATTTCAAATACTTGGGGTAAACAAAGGGAAAGCACGATCACCCGTGCATCGAAGAGAACTACGACGATCTGGCGATGATTTGTTGAAGCTCCTTCGTCTTTTTTAACGAATCATTTCTCAAAATTGATTAATACCATTACCATATATTTCCTCTTTTAGATTTCTCTTCGTTCTTTCCCACTCCTGGATAGACCTAAAAATAAGCGAAAGAAGGCGTTAGTACCCTTAATAAATTACGATTTCCGTCTTAAATCAACATTTTGCTAACTCTATTTAAGTTCTTATCTGCTTTTCGCTTGACTTTATTTTATTGTTAACGTAACTTGTGAAATAACGTGATTGTGTAAATGCGTGCATGCTTGTGTTTGCAATGTTTGCAAGCGAATGCAAATTGCAGTGTTGCTATTTATATACGCTATCGACGAATAAAGCGAAAATTACTTATATTTTTTCGTTTTGCTTTGACAGATAAATTGGTAATGGAAGATTTTTAGTTCTTTCTGAATGGCTGCTTTTAATTTATTATAGTAAAAGGCGATTGATTAAAGCGATCCAATTGAACACATCCAAGCAGATAAAGGAATAATCGCTCTCTATATAAAGGAATTGAATTAAAACGCACTATAAATTACAAGGTCTGTTAATTATATCATCTCCCTGAAAGCAAGGTTTGTTATGGCGCGATAATTGACACCTTAAAAGCATTTCTAGTCTAGAATCCGTGATGAATTCTTGATATGGATTGTAGTGGTTGGGTGAGAGACTGGATTGATGATGATTGACACTAGGTATATGTAAGCAATCCAAAAGATTTTGAAATAACTCAATTAATAATTACTTATAATTAAAAATCAGACTTCCATAGCGTGACGACTTACATAACTTTGATGTCTGGAAAAACACTAGGCTAGACGATGCTTTCCGGCACGTTCTGGCAATGAAGTTAAGCCTCTTAAATCAATATAAATAATAGGCCGAATTAATTTGCTATTTGACCACCATTATTGGCGATAAACTAAACTGATTTAGAGGAAGGGAAAAATGAAATAGAGAGGTTAAAAGAGTGAATGTATAGCGAGAACTCATCGCGTCAACATATCGCAGACTTCACCGCTAATTTGCGGCGATTAAGTTAGGTTAAGCTAGGCTAAGTAACGTTGCAGCGATGATTTGGTTCGGGGAAGAATAGTGGGCGATAATTTGACTAGGATGAAAAAGATAAAATAGTATCAGAAAGGAAAAGAAAAGAATGGATAAACAAGATAGTAATAATCGTAAGTTATATTGTAAAGGACGAGCGTAATGTAATGTCGCCCTTCAAGCTTGACCAAGGGATTGGGCAATGTTCCCTCCTCCTACCCTAGAAATAAGATGTATAGTATAAATTAAATTTAGAGGCAAACACACGAGTATTATTGCGTAATTCCCTTTATTTTGAATCAAGATAGAATACAACATAGACAAAATTTGTAACTGCATCATGTCTCGGCAAGAAATTAATTTTTTTATCTCAGCTTAGTACATACTTATTGACAACTTTCTTTAGTCAAAACAAAACCAATAAGAGAATAAATAGACTTTCTCATTCAAATTCAACGGCTGTCGTGTATAATTATATTCTATAGTTCAAGAATTGGTGCGTTCTTTAAACATAAATGCACTGGAAACCTGCCTTAATTTCGCTTGTATAATTCTGCATAACAAAACCATCCCATTTTACATTTTAATTAAAAGTCTAAATTAGGAAATCCTTTGTGCTCAGTAATTTCCTAACAAAGGTGGTGATATAATTATTAGTGGTAAATACAGAAGCCAAAAACAGCGCCTTAAATGAGAACGAAGCGTTACACGTAATTATTCATTGCTATTAAAATGCGTAGGGAGGGTAAAGCTGTAATAGAAATGTTGATACAACCTTTGGATGGGGAGTTGAATCGTGAAGGCTGGTTATATGATCGTGAGGTAGTTAGGTTTATTTGCAAGGTAGTGCTCGTATGTTCTCATTTGATAAGTGGTAAAATTGTATTTTGAGAGGAAATTCCGTATTACGACGTTCTGCTCCAGGGTATAAGACCCAGGTAATTAATTGGAAGATTGTAGAAGGGGAAAGAAGAATGCATGGAAAGGAAACAGCTATTTCAATGAAATAGTGCGAACAGATAGAATTATAGAAATAGAATAACACTGAAATATAAAACATATTAACATTGTAATTAGAATGAATCCTCTTTATTAGGGATTCAGTTATATATTTAACGAAGACAAGGGTAGGGGTAAGCTGTTAGCTGTTTTCTGACTCAAATTCATTAAGAGCAGGATGCTAATAAGCTTATTGCTGAGTTTATTTCCGCCACCTTCACCGCCAATTTTGAGAAGCTTGCGAACATTGAAATGTTTCTCCAGGGTATATAGTTATAATATGCATACGTTTCTCCCCTCAACGTTAATTAATTTCCAAGAACATAGCTGATATATATATATATATATATATATATATATATATATATATATATATATATATATATACACATACACACACACACACACACACACATATATATATATATATATATATATATATATATATATATATATATATACATGGCTTTCACTCTAAAGAGTATTGAAAGGTTTCTATCTTCTTCGATTAAGGCGTTCGTGATTTATTAACCCGATGCGAGAGCCACGTCCTTGATCGCAGAGCGGGCATCGGAAGTTCTGGGGAGTAAAACTGAGGTCATGACGTCGTTGCAGCTTCTATTATCTACGCTCCTCGATGTCTCTAGTTCGCTGAAGCTCGAAAGCTACCATTTCTTATTTCACTAGCGAAATCCAGTTACTCGGATCTATGGCGTCGGTCTCCCAGTGTCAGGAAGCATTTGACAGCTCTTAAGGTTTGACTCTAGGCCATCTTTGTAACGCTTTTTCAGCGCTTCGACCTTTCGGTAGTAGTGGCATAGCTCAGAGTAGAAAATCTTTCTCGGTAGACGGTTATTGTCCATTCTCACTACTTGGCGATCCCAGCTGACTTGTCTTTTTATGATCATAGATTTTATGCTAGGACAGCTGGCCTCCTACAAAATTTTCAAATTTGTTCGAAGATCTTGCCATTTGATTTCCAAAATGGATCTCAAGTTTCTTTGGTTAAAGCTTTCCAGGTCTTTATATGCTTGCGGTATGTTGTCTAGGACTCCGATGCGTAGAGCAATGAGGTGATAACAATTGCTATGTACACCCTAATCATGGTTTTAACTCAAATGTTGTGGTTCTCGAACACCCTTTTGCAAAGTTTACCGAAGGCAGAGGTCTTGTACTTTCGTTTTAGGATGAGGCCCGCCGCACTTGTAGACTTCTGTCGGTATATTGTCGGGGCTACTAGCCTTGTTGTTCTTAAGTAGATGAATAGCGGAGCGTATTTCTTTAAATGTAGAACATCATCTAGATCTGGAACCAGTGAAAGAGCAAGAATTACATCAATGGCACCTGCATTGTAATTACAGTGTCTCTTTAGGAGATCTTGAATGTGCTCTTTCCATCGTTACTCTTTAGGAGTAACAAGGAGAAGTTAGATCTCAATAACTCGACCATACGAATCTTTTGTTTCTCGGAAGAATCGTCTTATATCGTTCTTGCTAGCCAAGGATTGGATTTCTACAGCTTTGTTTACCCACCAGAGATCTTTCATCTCATGCGTTTTCTGCTGAATATGCGTTTTCATTTTCAGGTGTCGCCATTTCTTCATTTCATTTCCAGAATCATGTAAGTAAGTTATAAGGGCTTCTCTGCAAACTTTGGTCAATTACTGTTATAACGCCTAGCGTTTCCTGGTAAGTAATAATAGCAGATTTAAAGCCTTGCCAATGTTCTGGAATTGATGTGGGAGATAAAAAAGAAAGCTTGGCAGAAAGAGAGAGATAAAAATTTTCTAAAACTTCTGGATCTTTTAGAAGTTCTTTCTTATATTTTGTGCGTTTGACAGCTCATGTGTCACGGCTTATAAACTTTATTCGCAAACAGGCTCCTGAAAAGACTAAGCGATGATCAGTCCAGCATTTGTCTGAACGCACAGCTGCTTTGGTTATCAGCACTTCCTTTTGATCTTAGGAGTTGATGATGACGTAGTCCAGAAGATGCCAGTTTTTGGAACGAGGATGCATCCAGGTGGTCTTGAATCTGTCCTTAAAGCGGAAGATCGTGTTGGTAATGACAAAGTTGTGCTCTGAGCATTTATAAAGAAGTAGAAGCCCGTTTACGTTCATATTTTCCTCGTCTTGACGTCCGATGACTCCGTTCCCCAGAGGTTTGCTTCCTTGCCAACTTTCGCGTTAGGGTTGCCCAATAACAGTGCTTCAAGTTCAGTGTATAAGGTCTCTCGGAACACTCGTATACATCAAGAATCGGAGCATATACGCTAATAAAAGTGGAAAAGCGGTTAGACCGGACTGGGAGCCCCATCGATAAGAGCCTTTCATTCAACCCGACCGGTAATTACCTCAGCTTGCTTACGATGCTATTTCTCATGGAGAGGCCAACATCAGACTGTTGGCGTAACTGACCTTCGTCAGAGAGCCTGGTCTTAGCAAGAGATACAAGATCCATCCAATACCTCTTTAATTAACTCTCATGCTATAGAGGAAGTTCTTCGTTCAGATCTGTTTATACCGTTGTCTAGTAGAGAGGCAAACAGTCCACGTTCCGGTACATAGAAATGCCTTTGTTTTTCGACCGCAAAGTGGCGAGGACCCCGAACGCGGTTATCCGGGCTGGATGATTATGGGAGGGACTATGTTCAAGGCACCTTTTCCAACTCCTTCTCCATTCGAGGTGAGCGGAGTGGATCCTAAATAGGACTGCTCAATAATGGAAACCACTGCAGAAAGCCTTTCCTGTCCCGATCTCCCGATCTAAGAGACTAGCGAATGAATAATCATGCCCACCGCTGACATGCTGGCTAAAACTAGAAATTTCCAGAGATCACGATCATGTTTCGTACTAGTCGCCGCTATACTGTAATTAGTGGTCCACTTTTAAAGGCAAGAGACGTCTGTACGTGGAATTGTTTAGCGTGGGAACCTGCAGCACTCTCAGAGAACCGTCTATATTAATCAGAACAGCGGTTGTTTCAGTGCCATGAAAGATCAAGCCGACAGAACCAATGCTACGATTACAACCGTCGTCCGCCTTTGTGTCGTTGATCAAATTGAATAGGTTCGTCCGCTGACTCTGCCGTTGGGGATTTCCGCAGTAGCTATCTAACTAGGCCTGATGTTCGCCAGCCGTTTTCATGTCGACGCGTCGAGTGCTCGTCCGCAAGCCGAGTGCTTCTGAGGCGAATCTGCTGCCATGCATCTCTTCGGTAGTTCTCCGTCGGAAGCAGCTTCACGACGTGCAGATAACGACCGTCGAAGCTAGGGCGTGAGGGGGGGGGGATAATATGTTGCTGGAAAAAGTTACCAGCTTATGATAGTATAGTTTACCGGTCTGTGGGTACGTGGTCGGTAATTATCAGGGCGTGTATTAGAGAGTCATCGTTGATTGCGCTCGACAGTTGACGAAGACTTTACGCAGTGGGCCTACTTTACCCCTCTGTAGAATTGGTTCTGACTCCTTATAATTTCTAACGAGGGTTATGCGTTAGCTGGGATTACCGAAGGTGTCTTTGTAATCGGTGTTAGTAAAGGAATTTAAAAGAACGCGCCTAAGAAAATATTACTTTATACTTAAATTTGCCTACTAAAAGGGTGCAAGCGGAAACATCTCGAGTTATTTGCGGTCAATATGTAGGCTTTCTGTTTTACGCGAAGAACAAGGAATAATGATTCTAATCTTCTTCTACCATTCCATCCTTCGAGAGGTCACCGGTCATGGAGCCTACCAACTTGGAGAAAAATACCCCATAACAGGCGACAAAACCTACATTTTAGGCATAGTTAATGAATCACGAATAATAAATCTTATGAATAATGACCAATAAATAATAATTATGAGAGTCCCTCTCTCTCTCTCTTTCTATCTCTCTCTCTCTCTCTCTCTCTCTCTCTCTCTCTCTCTCTATATATATATATATATATATATATATATATATATATATATATATATATATATATATATATAAAGCTTTCATGAGCGCAAAAGAATGATGAAATGAATCCAGCAAACCGCAGGGAACAGAAAAACAGCATAATTGTTCTTCGGAAATGTTATTTCCTAATTCGCAAAAATTCCGTACAGGGGCGGAATTCGAACTATGCACACTGAGGCCGCGAGCAACCGCTTTGATCTCAATTTAGGAAATAACATTTGCGAAGAAAAATTAGCCTGTTTTTATGTTTCTTGCTGTTTGCTGGATTCATATATATATATATATATATATATATATATATATATATATATATATATATATATATATATATCGTTTTCCAAGGGGCGTGACCTTAACTTGTCCATGAGGAGGACCCAGTCATCTCGTTTGTTGTTTATTTCCACCCCTTGGGCGGAGTTTCTGACATCTCTGTGTACATGATGTGCCTACATATTTCCATAGATTTAGCTTTATTATAGAGAATGGCCTGGCCTCTTGCGGGTCTCTGTGAAATTTCTATGGTTAGAGCCTATATTTGTTCAGCTGATGATAAATGTTCCCAACACGCTTATGTTTGTTTTTGTGCGATCCTCGTATTTGTCTAGGTCGTCACTTACGATATCTTTATATGTTCCGCGCGACTCTACCGAACGATTGCCTCAGATCTATTTGTACAGTTTAACATATACATAGTTTCATTTCCTAATTCGCTTAGGTTGTTTATTTATTAGGTTTTGCATATTATTTCCACAATTTACACACATAAAAACTTTAAGGATTTGATAAATACACCGAGCGTCCATTTGTAGAGTTCCTCGCTGGGCCTATTAAATCCTGCAATTTGGTGCTAGAGACCTACCTATTTTATTGAACTAGCCCTACTAAGCCATATATATATATATATATATATATATATATATATTAATGAGGATTGCTTCTAGAGAGCCTAAATTTAATATTTAATAGAAATGCCAAGGCGAGGAAAATAGCTGGCTTCATCCTTTTTATTGAGCGGCGACGTTTTGACCACAATATAGTCTTCTTTTTAAGCCAACAAAATCAATACAAGAACAAAATATTATGCAATGTTGAGTACAATTCTAAAGGTACCATTAGTTTTAGCTTAAATAGTAATCTTAGAGAGTTTAAATATTTTTTAAAAATGGAGTTTAGATTTACAATAAAAAGAGAAGATTTTTAAAATAATTCAATTTGGTAGTGACCGAAAAATTACTAAAATTTAACAAGTTAGGATCTTTTTAACTTATAAATTCAATATTAATCGAAGAATTAAATCACGATTTTTTCAAAACACCATAAAAATTTAAGCCTAGCCATACTATGGTTTACACATTCAAGCCAGCGACCGCAAAGGCGCCACAATTCACAATTCAGGCGCGTCCCGATTCTGAAACCCAATATTACCATACAATTCTTTAAAAGCAACACTAAACAACGAATCAAAGCAAAATTATCCACAAACTGGCTGAATAAAAATACAAACCTAGCCATAGTGCGGGTTACACGATGTTACATGTTTACCTGAGAGACACCAAACTGCGCTCGGTATCCAATATCCTAAAAAAATTAAGTTAAGTAGGAGGGGAACCGATGACAAATCACTATTTAAGTTTGGGGAGAGCTGTTTAATATATGGTGTTTCCAAGATTCGAAGTGTAATCAGGCATTTATGCGAATTTAAAATTTTAAAATCTTCTATAGAGATTTCGCTTTGACATTTTATTGCGTGTTCTCTGATCGCTGAATTTTCTTTGGTTTGAAATATCTCGCCTGTTTGATTACTCATCCCTATATGGGAGGAAAGTTTTGCCTTCAGAGTTCTCACGAAGCTTCCAATGTATTTGCCATAAGAACACCGAGGACATTTGAATAAGTATATTATGTAACTCCTATGACTCTTTGGAACCTGATACTTTATTTTAAAGAAAGTTTTTATATTTATTTTTTTAACAAAGGCAATTTTAAATTTTATTTGACAAAAATATTTCTTTAACAATGTGTGTAATTTTCGGCTAAGAACTTTATTATAAATACCCAGCTCTGGCATAATCAATTAATGTCTGTCTTTTGCCGCCGTTATCTCAGGGTCTCGTCGTTGGTACACTCCACTTAAAAATGTGCGGATTCACTTTTCAACAATATTCGATGGAAAACGATTGTGCAAAAATAAGGATTTTAGGTACTGAAATTCTTTATCTATAAGAATATAAGTTTTTCCTTATTAAAATATTTAAAAAGGGGAGAGTGTCATCAATTTCAGTTGCTATTGTATATCGAATATCAGGGTGGATGGTGTTTTAAATACTAAGAATTTCTAAAGCTTGATCACGTTGCTTATATATCGCTATGGAATGATCTACAAACGTCTCTAAAAAGTCTGTTTACATGAATTAGGAATTAGGGATTTAAGAAAATATCCTTTCCTCCTGATGTCCCATACAAAATTCAGGAGAGGATTTTTTAGAAGTTCTTAATTCATCCATCTCGATCATATATATATATATATATATATATATATATATATATATATATATATATATATATATATGTATATATATAAGCGTATTTTCGTCATGAAAAATATAATTTAGGAGGTCAGGAAGTTCCATTGTCTACGTTCTAAGATATTCGATCGACTCGTTCATCTTTGTGAAAACGAATGAATTTTATCTTTAACTTTGATAAAATTGGCAAGGTAAGCATAAGTGAAAAAGAGTTAAAGCTTATAAGTTAAAGAAATATAGTGATAAATTGAGAAAAAGTATTAGGTATGCAAGGCGATGCAAATTTTGCTTGGAGATCAGGTTAATCTCAATCTTGTTTTCTTTGTTTTTTTTCGTTTAGATATTTGGATTAAGCTTGAAATTTGAAAATGGCCTTTAGTTGGATTTCGTTTCAAATGTGTTTGGATATGGTTTACTTCTGTTGTTTAAGTGTGATTACTCGCTAATTATTTATTTAATGTGTATGCATTGTGTTTTGATACTTATATCAGTATTTTGATATACTTCGTCCAGATGAAGTTCTGGTGTGCATGTTTAAGTCGCTATAACAGAACAACTCATAATCGGCACGTAGTGCCATAATCGGTTGAGTTGTAGTTTATGTATTCAGGTTGCAATCGGACTTTTGTTCATAACCGGTAGGGATTTAGTAATTATGCATAAAGTGCTGCCACTCCTCATCTTTCTCGCATGTTTACGCAGCTTGAAGATCTTGGGTGAGATCGACCTAGTTTGCTGTTTTCGCTGAGTGCTTTCATATCTCGACCGAGTTTTAGCATTATTTTCACCCTTATTGCCGTCCCTTTTTGTTCTAATATTCTGCTGTTCTTTTTATCTTGCTCTTTACTCCATCTTATAGTTTCTGTGATGATTTACACGTACATACATTAATTATATATCATTTGCATCCCGCATCTTTGCGTTTTGGAGATAGATAAAAGTGAAGAGGCTGAGTGTACCATTGTTGCTATGATCATTGTTATTTAGATCTTTTTTATTCTTTTTGTGGGTCTATAAATGTATATAAAGTTATAACTAGCGATTT
Source organism: Ceratothoa steindachneri (assembly GCA_963969495.1). Classification (NCBI taxonomy): domain Eukaryota; kingdom Metazoa; phylum Arthropoda; class Malacostraca; order Isopoda; family Cymothoidae; genus Ceratothoa; species Ceratothoa steindachneri. The sequence continues at coordinate 135,201,534 of OZ018330.1, forward strand.
AACTCTTTGAATCCAATCTGCAACGTCCTTCATGTACCAAGAAGAGGCCATTTTCTTTCATTTAATCTTAAATTTGTTTATGCTTCTTACTTCCTCTTCAGGAATTCGGGCTTGCATGGGCTCGTTCCTATAATGATGTTATATTATCTTGCTTTTATCATTGGCGAAATGAATATTCATGCTATTGGGTTACTTGGCTCTGGGATGTTAGATAACCTACTTTCGGTAAGCCTGCTTGGATATTAATTTTGGGACGTTGGTATCCCTAAATATTACTAATATAAACTGAAATTTCTTTGACTTTATCAGAGAGAGTTATCAATATTTTGTTATTTAGTCCCCGTTGGAAATTCTTAGACCCCATCCGCCCTCTGCCATACTTTGTCAAACACCTTTGATGCGTCCCTAAATACCATATCCATATTGTTCTCGTTTTTCTTCATTTAAAAAGTATTTATTTTAATTTAACACACTTATTAATTTATAGGGATCAAACTATTCAACTAATTAAATATTCTAATATTTGTAGCTTGAAGGAATGAGGGGTCGTTAGAGGATAGGCTGCAGTTATCAATTGAAATGTTCCTACTATTAATATTTCACTAGTATTATTTTTATTATCATCAATTTACTATTAAATTTATTTTTGCATTAAAATTATTATCTTGATAATAATAAATAGATGATCAATTCCTATATAAACAAAGCTCATTTACATATATACATAGATCTCGTTCGCTTCTATTTGTGCTCGCGTAGGGAAATGCGTTAACTGGCTTTCAATTCTAGAGATTTTGCTTTCTTTCAAGTTTTTCTAATTTTAGTGCGTGGTTTGATAAGTGACTCATTTCTATCAACGATTTCCAAGCAGGTACTCTATCAAAATACCAGGCAATGGCTTCGCCACTCCCCCCTACGGGGGGAGCTTGTGCTTGGCTACTAAGATTATAATTTAAAATAAAAAAAAGCAGCCATGGTTAAATTTTTAGAAATTTTCTGAACTTCACTAATTATAATAATTTTAAAATGGAACTCTAAACTAAATTTTCCCCCCTTTCAAAATATCTCTTTGCTAAAAATATAGAGTTATAGAAGATATATAAAAGTAAATTTTCTGAACTTCACCATTTGTAATTCTTTGTGTTTTAAACAATTCACAAAATTTCGATACCTATATTTATTTATGAACTTTACCACTTTGTTTTTTTGATATTATAAAAGAATTGTTAGAAATATCTTTGATAAAAAAACATGTCATAACCAAACTAAGATGAATGTATTATTCAAATACTCAAAAAAATCACCTTCTTAAATTATAGAGCTAGTGAAGTGATGATGATGATGATATGAGTATAGACATAAATAATTTGTTATAAATAATTGACAAATTGACATCTGTTGGAGATCTACCTTTATGGTCTAGAGTATCTCGCCTTCGTATTTTGGAACCTAAATAGACTCATCTTCAGCACATTTTTACTTCCTTTAACTTTAGAACTTTCTTTGTGATCCTCTCATTACAAGGTTTATGGAGTTGATGCCATCGTCACTTTTTCTATATTTCTAAGTAAATAATGATAAAAATTACTTATTTTCAATTACAATAAACTAAAATAAGTGTTTTGAACTTTTTGAGTCGGAAAAACCCAATGAAAATTGTGAAGGGTTATAGAATGACTGATTGTGAAACTTGGGTGTGGAGAACCGTAGAGTTATCAGTCCATGATCATACTCGCTTGACCGAAAGGCAGCGATGAGCGTGAGTTGCATTACATGAAACTGGAAGGGAGCAACGAATCTATCTATCAGCTAGATTGTACTCGGAGCGAAATAAAAGCAAATTATCGCCATCAACACTGCAAGAACAAATGATAGAATTGGGATGAATTAGCGAGCAGGAAATGATCTCAACTTGTGCTGTGATGCAGAAATGAGTGTGTAAATTTATACCTAGAGATGTTTGAATTTACTTATGTGACTGCACATTTATTTTAACTATTAAATATTTTTTAGGTGTGTGGGTTCGATTGTATTTGTCTGTGAGTAGGAAAAGTTGTACAAATGTTTTTGCAAGCGTGAATCCAAAATCCTTTTTTGTTTTATCAGTTTCATTCATTAAGGGGTTATAGATTTAACTAAAAGGAGAAGAAACTAACGACAAAATTAAGTTAAAAGAATTGAAGTACGTGGCAAAATAAGGAATAAGCAGGGATACTCAACAAATCCTGATCATCCAAAATTGGTGCTAGTCGCAAAATCCAGCACCGGAGGGAGGCAAACCTCCCGCAAACGCCAAAGGGCTGTCATATTTCATATTAAATGTAAGTTCACCGGAGAAAGAATTAGTCACCTGTAACCATAGTAAGAGCCTCTTGCACGCCTTTTTTCTCCATATGTTCATGCCATGGGATTCCTTGTGTAATGTTCTTGCTGAAATTGGTGGTAAAGGACCATAATTGGCGTTTTGTAGCAATTCCTGCCTCGAAGAAAACCGATTTGCAATTACAAGCCTGGATATTCTACGACGGTTTTTGTCCTTCAACACCCTCTTTTACCGCAATTCTGGCGAGAGTTTTTTGTATTTTGGGAGTTCTGCCATTGCTTGTAAATCCGGATGACCGTACTCGTTGAAACACTGCCAAATTCCGCCACATCCTTCATATGATGACTTTTGGCGTGGCCAAATGCTTTCCGGGCAATTTCAAGTAGAGCTGATTTGCTATCTACAGATCTTCACGCCATCCGCAACACAAATAAAGCATAACTAACGTTTTAACGTGAACTAAGCTACGCCCCTCGTCTTCAGAAGTTTCCTACATGCTTCAGATGTTAAATTATGTATTTTCTCCCTTGTGACTAAATATTTGTCCGGTGAGCTCATCATGTATCTTATCATTGACGTATTCTTTTCAAATATAAACCACTTTTATCAAATAATTGTATTATTTCACCACTGTCCGAACTAATTTTCACACTACTGTATATATATATATATATATATATATATATATATATATATATATATATATATACGAGTATATTGCCACACTTTTGTGTTTTGAAGTTTGAAGGCATGCTTTAATCATGTTTGCTGTTTCTCTTTATTCCGATTACTAGGTTTTGTTTGTTTTGTAGAATACTTGTGTGGGGTGCGTCACCGTCACGGAGCAGTTTACAACTGAGCAGCGCGTTCTCATCCTAAAGACATTTGCCCCCAAATCAGAAACACTTAGTACTATTGTGGGGAAAAAAGAAACATCCAAAGAGTGCAACGGCCAAACCTCCTGGGCAAAATGGTTCTTCTCGAACAAAACAACAAATTGCTCTTGTGCGAGACAGTGTCACTCTGAGTACGGTAAAGTCGATTCGCTACCCTTTGCAGTAGTTGGACACACCGACCACTTCATTTTATTGAATTCTCCATAAAGAACATACTCGAATAATGCAAGAGCGGGAAACGCATCCAATAAAAGTGACTCTGTGGTATGGATTTTGGGTAGGTGGCGTGCCAAACCTAGAAGAGACGGAGATTGGCATCCTCCTGTTCCAGCAATATGGAGCAACCCGCCACACTTTGCGCTAAATACTTGCATTACTCTACGAAAATTTTCGAAACGAGTGATATTCTTTTATGGTGACCAGGAATAACCAAATAGGTCCTGTGATTCCTTTTTATGGGGTTATGTGAACTCACGGGTATACGCCGACAAACCATTCACAATTCCTGAACTTAAAGCTAAAATAGGCATGTGATTGGAGGCATCAAGCCACACATCTACTAGAGTTATCCGAAATTTTGAGGAGCGCATAAATGAATGCAGACTCAGTGCAGGTGGAAACATGGCCGACATTGTGTTCCATACTTAAACTGGGAGACTGAACTCATTATAAATTTGCAGGATATTACGATGTTTATAAAAATTGGCACCCTTTATGGGACACCCTATATATATGGTCTCTATGTGGCCAAACTTAATGGTAGATCACTGCTGAGCTTGTCACGGCGTGCGCAATTCTTGTGGTGATGGTGGTTGAGGGGTCATTGTCATTCTAGCCCTGAGTTTATCGTCGGTTGGAGTAGGGTCCCATTCTTGTGAATAAATTGACCTACATGCCAATTAGCTAAAAAACGGGAATACGATGTTTAGTAGCTTCGAACTGGGAAGACGATGTGGGGAAGTTTGTTCCAAACTGGGAGGACTAGTTGTCGGGATCGACTCAGGTGCCAGCCTTCGCCGGCACCAAATAGCTGGAATAGAGAAGGAAGTTGCAATCACTTGCAATCAAACTACTCCTCGCCATCCATATAATCAAATACACACAGTCATACACAGAGACAGATAAAATTCTCACCTGGTTACTTATCCAGCTCTGTTTCTCTGTTATTCACTCTGGCCAAATGTCGTCTCACTAAATACTAGCAAGCATCCACTTTTAATTTAAAAGTCTTATATATACGAGTAAGTAGTCCTCAAAATTCTCCTGGGAAAAATAAGGAAATGAATGCGAGGTGCGATGGAACACCATCGGGGCCCCAAATCAGATCGCTGTCTCCTCATCGTTTCGGTCATCCAAAAAAACATGAAAAAGAAGAAAGGGATTAAGCATTTACATTGGTGAGGCGAAGCAATCTCCTACCTAAAAACTCAAACCACTAAATCACTCTGACCTAAGTTTACCTCCCCTCCCCATCCTTCAATCCCTATCTTCACAAACATACTTCACTCAGTCATAGCACTCACAAAGCTTTTGGCATAATCTAGTCATACTATTTCACTTTACCATTTTTTATAGTCACAGAGTCCACAACCGTCTCTATCATATGTCCCGATGTCCATTATTTGTCAGCTCGGTCTGTGTCTCCTTCTCCATGCACGTTATTCTCACAAACATCTGACAATCCCGGATTAATCTCACTTAAATCTTCAACAAGTTTCTTTACTTCGTCTAACAATCCTTACCATTCTTTCATAGCATTTATTGAGTCTTGTCACAATTTTACACATCCATTTTTACTTGCTAACATAGATTCAGACTCATTCCATGGAGACTTACAAATACTATGTGTTCTATCATACACTCCATCTCGATCTTGCACAAATTGGGAAAATTCACCCACCTCACTCTACTTAAACTATTCCTTCCATCTATCCTTGCCCGACCATTTTCTTTTACGCTTTCTCCTTTCATGCTCAACTAACACTAACTGCTTTCCTTCTAATGAACTAGCTATATAATTCATTCCCTCAAAGTCCTCCATGCTTTCCAACAGACACTCATTCACTGGATATTGCAACAACATTTCAGGAGGCTCACATCACTTCCTTAACTGACACTGATGTGACCTCCCTTATCCAAACTTCCATTCCCTCTTTTACGCACTATCACATTTTTTACCTTATTCGTCTAAACCTTTCTCACCCCAACGGACCTTCACACTTCTCTTCCAATATATATATTTTTAGTTTAAATTTTGTTTTAATCATTTTCAGAACTTTATCCTCCCCCCAAAACCTTTCGAACCTCTCATTCCGTTTTATTCCTAATTCAAGATCGCTTTCACTAACTCCCATAAAAGGCCTAAGCATTCTCTCAAAATTAATTAAATATTTACATGGTGACATGTAAATATTTATGCACTATCATATTGTACGGCCAAAGTACTCATGCCAAACATTCATCCTATTCTCTCCCATATTTCAACATTAAACCTAACATCTCACTCAATGTTCTTATATTTCTTTCAGCCAAGCTATTCGCGCTAGGTACTTACGTCGTTCTTAGCACATGATCAATCCCACATTTACTCAAAATCTCCTCGAAAGCAAGTCCCCCAAACTCAGGTTCATTGTTAATCAACATTCGCGCTGGCTTACACACGGGCATGAGCAAAATTCTCTTAGTCACTACTCAGCAACAATCAAGGATGAATTATTCATCACAGGTGCTGCATACACAAATTTACTCTTGTAATCCACCATTATGTCTAATCCTACATAACCTATCGCGGTCTCCGGAAGAGATACATAATCACTCACTAAAATTTCAAAAGGTTCATTAACACTTTCCTTACTTGTAAACTTTACACGTAATTGCTATCTACACGCAAATCTTTCCCAAAAAGGGACTCAATGCACATCTTTTTATAGACTCTCACATTTTATTCTTACCCATATGAATGTAAAAACAGGACATGCATAATATTCACCATTTTAATTGTACCATACACAGAAAACACCAGAATATATTCATCTTCACCATCTATACATCGCACAAAATACAGTAAGCCTTTGCATACTACTAATTTTCCAGCAATCTTCTGAACTCTCTTAATATCCCACTCCATTCATTAACCGGAACACCGATCATTACACTATCTTTTAGTTCATCACCATTGGGAATGACCCTCGCATTCTTTCTATATCTTCAGCAGTCAGCAGCTCTTTCCTCGAGTCAACACTTGTTACTTCAACGAATCCAAATGAACCTACAAGCTACAACCTCTTCAAATTTCCAACTGCTACACCATATTTAATTAAATATCCAGCAAAATTTTATTTATAGGCAAAAACCCATCCCAAAGAGAAAACAATACGGTAACTCATTCTCGCTTAACACACAAAATCATGCAATGCGTCGGTCAACTTCCTCATGCTTACAAACAAACTCACTTCCTCTCATGTCATAATGCGTCAATTCCGAGTCCGCTTATCGAAATTGTAACACCTTTTCCAGTAGCATTCCAGCTGATACTGTCACCATCACTCACCACCTTTGCATTTACAGAGTAAATATGAGCACCTTTATAAATCATTCCACAATATTTATTTCCATTCATAATCAAGAGGCTATGCACTTTCTTTGATTCCATGCTTGCACGTCATATTCAACACTACCATACTTTTAACAAAACACTTCTGCATCATCCAAACACTCATTTTCACTAACGGAAATGATCTCTTCGCAGACTTCCTCTCTCTCCCTTCTTACATAATTCTTCTTTGTTCACCATAATGCAAGTACAAACTCACGCCAGACAGTTTACCTACTATCAAAAACACCTCCTGAAACGTCCCCATTCCTGGCATACACATTGTCGTGGTATTGTAAGGACTGAGTGGTGGTGTACGTACGTATAGGTTTGTTACGTACTTCAAAAACTCCTTATTACGTTTTCTCTAAGAGTGTTATATTATTATTATTACGTTATTTTAATCTTTGAGAATTTCTAGTGCCATGCTCAGCGTTTTGAGGATTGAATTAAATGCTTCTAAGAAAATTTATCTTTAATTTCAACATTGAAAAAAGGAAATCTGACAAAACAAACTATACAGCTATGAATTAAACGAGTTTAAGTGAGACTTACTAATTTAAAAAAATGAATATAAAGTAATGGTTGACCCAAAGCTCACTTTGATATTGAACGCTAATTGACCTTTAAAAAAATAATGGAATTTTTTACCTTTAAAACAACCACACGTGAGTCTGGCTTGGGACTGACCTTGTCCTCAATTTTTATGTGGACACAATAATGGTTTTTGCGACCAGACGCGTGGACGCGTTCAAAAACACTCCAGATGTTTGGCTGGCACGCAATAGGCTTGAAGCAACAGGTGATTTCGGTGCGGGCGACGGATGGCTTTAAGCGCGTTGTCTAAGTCAGATGATTTAACAACGGGACCGTAAAATTATGCTTCTTCCATTCTTCTGGTTAGTCTTGGAATGATTCGCACTGAAGAGGGATGTGCAAACGAGTGAATCCTTTGACGAATGCGGAGTGTTTGAGGAAGTTTACTTTGAGGTAGTCCTCAATGGCGAGGACTATCTCGGGGTTTTGTTGTAAACGGGGATAGGGCTTTTCTCTGACGAGAGATGATTGAGCTTGTTTATAAATACAAGCTAAACTAACTTTCCGTGTGACCACCAGGAACTGGCTCAGTATGAACTTCTTCTGTGTTCTTTTCGTTGGGTTGCCGGGCAAGCTAGCCGGACTTCGTCGTCTCGATGGCTAACTCGATCTTCCCGAGACAAGAAGCTAATTTTCTGTGTGACCACCATTAACTGGCCTAGCATTAGCTTCTGTGTCGCTTTCGCCGGACTTCGTCCTCTCGATGACTAACTCGATCTTTCTCGTTCTTCTACAGTTATCCGCCTATATACTTCACCACCCAACTGGGGGTAGAGAAAGAAGGAGGAGGGATGAGGTCTTAGGAATCAAGCCTCCTTCTCTAACGGCGCTTCTCCGAGCGTCTTTCACTTAGCCCTGAAGGTATCTTCTGGCTTTTGGTCGACACTCCTCTAATTTCGTCTATGAAGTGAAATTAAATCGCAACTCTTAGGGGAAATATTGCCGGTTTAACCAATGTTAGGCTTGCCAGACCCGAAATCTGATGATTTGAGCATCTTATTGTTGTGGGGAGGCCTTTCTGGTAATCCGCGAGGCGAGGGAAGAGAATTGGGTCAGTAATCGAGTTACACGCTGCTAAATGCCAGAACGTTGCGGTGACCGACCAGGGCCTCTGTTTTTAGGGTGGGATATCGATTTCCCTACACACATAGTTCGCAATTCCTTCCTTAACTTACTCTTATTCTCCATTCCCAATTACTTTGGTCTCTTACACGCTTCTTCTATAACCATCTTTCGTACTATGTCCACACTTTCTGCCACCTTCTCTAGCAATCCACATTTCATCAAGTCTGGCAAGTCATACCAAACACTTCCGAACATAGAATCATCTCCATCTCTACATTTCCTACACAAGACTCCACCTGCTGGAAATTATCATGATTTACATGTACAGTCTAATTCTTATTTTAACTTCCTGGTTACCGCTACATCAAATCAGGAATACCATTCCTTTCACCTGGCAAATACTCAAATATAAAATTAAAATCCCACAAATCGTTTATCGTCCTTGCACTCCTACTATTCACTAACTTCATGCGTTATAAATACACTCATGGCTAATTAGCCGTTTGCACTACAAATATTATCTATACAAAAATAGTCATAAAGACTTGACACAGAAACGTAACGCAGCCAACTCTCCTTCGATCGTTGATTAGGCACGCTCTGCAACACTAAAGGCTTTTGAAACATACGCACTCACTTGCTTTATTTCAACCTGATCCATAGCTTGACTTTATATCAAACATCCACTCATCGATTAACCACTTGCGTTTGTTTATCTTTCAAGCATTTTTGCACTCTGTCCATACGCCTGGTGCGCAAGTTCTACATCTCTTGCCACTTCAGCTTTCAATTTCTCAAACTTTGCATTCTCCGAATCATTCCAATTATTTACCATTATCATTTTGCCAAACAATACACTCAATGGTTTCATCACACCCGATCAATCCTTCCTGTGGGAGTCTTAGGAAAATCTCTAATCTTTTGTACAAATTTCTCAGATTTATACAATCTTGCCGTACTCACTTGATGTCCCCAAAACTCAAGTTATGAGGAAACCACACATATTTAGACAAATTCACTTTCACACGAACTTCTTCTATCTTTTTTAAAACCTCATTCAACAAGTCATATGTTCCTCTATGCCCTCGCCCATTACCAGAATACCATCCAAAAACACTCGAACATTCTTACACGGAAAATTATTCAACTCCAGATTTATTGCACGCTGAAAAGAAGCCGGAGTGTTCGCCAGCCCAAAGCTCAAGGTGCGATGTTTGTAATGGAACTTTGCGGTTGTGAATGCAGTAATAGACCTGCTTTCTTCACTCACAGGCATTTGATAGTAGCCATGTACCAAATCTATCTTTGTAAATTCTTTCATTTCGTGCATAGTGTGCACACACTTGGAAACAACACTCATGGGAAACTTCCTCTTCAACGTTCGTTCATTCACTCCTCTGTAATCAATACACAGTCGCAAACTTTCATGTGGCTTTCGCACAGGCACAATTTGACTATTCCAACCACTCACACCTGGCTAAATTCCACCAATTCTCCCCAATTCTTCACATTATTCCTCCATTTCATGAGCCACGGGGAAAAGAAATGACAAGGCCTTTGTCAAATGATGTGTCGTTACTCAACAAAATCTTAAACTCAGGCAAGCGAGTGTATCCGAAATCCTCATCCTCTTGACTCAAGGCACCTCTTCTATTACACAGCATCCACTAAACCATTTGCCTTTCTAAACTCACTCAACCTTTCTGACAATTTTACTTGCTCAATTAAATCTTCATACTTCTAATCATTTGACTTTACATTCAAGGAAAGTACACTTGCATTCAACATGCCAAATTTATCTCACACATATATTCCTTTCAGCCTCTTTTTCCGTAGGTCATGCCAAATTTTGATACACACAGGTGGATCTATAATATCAATTGCACCATAAAAAACATGCTCAACTCACCTCACTCGATAGTTTTCAGCACTCCCATCCATTACATACATATTTCCATAATTCTCAATTATCTCAACATCCGAATTCCATCAAATCTTGACACTTAATGTTTTATTTCTCTTCATGAACACACCATCCATCGCATATACCTACAAATTTTCTATTATATTTACTTTTAGACTTTTATCTAGACCCACATACCATAGACACTCCAAACCTCCATTCTTCTTACATTCAGGTTGTATCACGATACCATTGGTTCTCTAAAGCTTGTGAAATAATAACATATCATACTTCTTATTCATGCTTTCTACCATACAAAATTCATCCACATTTATTAGGACAATAAATCAAAACTCTCTCTAAGCCTTGCAACTATTGAAACATCTTGCCTCAATCCACTCAAATAATATCGAATAATGATATTCACTTACTTTTATCCCTTCAAACGTTTCATAATATACCACAGTAAACTTACATCCTGTATCAATCAGCGCACTTACTTCTAGTTCTACCTATTGTTACTTCAACACACATACTCCTATTCACTTTCTGACTCCAACTCACTTCACGACTCGACACTCCCTCTATCACATTTTTTACTTCCACTCTAGAGAATTCATCACTAGGAACCATTTTATTCTTCAGTTTTTTTGAGTCATACTATCATTATTCCCATACACTCCATCATTCCCAGGCTTTTTCTCAGTGTTACAAAAGCTTGTTGGATGCCCAATCATTCCACTTTTACCACAGGTATTTCTTGTGCTGCCATACATCATTTCATAGCTACCTACCTAACCACAATTGCAACATGATCTACGCCTATTCACATTACCTTGGCCACCTTTCATGAAAACCTGTGCTAAGTGCCTCTTTCTTATACATCTGTAACACACTCTTTCTCTTACATAGTTATAATTTTTGATCATATGACGAGATTGCACACAACTGAACAACTCTCAATCGACCTACGACATTCAGCTCATAGGTGCCAGACTTACATCGCAGACATTTAGGCTGATTCCATCTATGCATACTACTATTCCTTCCAATTATGCGACTATTACCCCTACCATTCCGAATCATACTTCAAACATTCGGACCTGCATTCCTACTTCTAAAATCTCTGCGCTTGCAGCCAACATACAACCTCTGTCGTTTTTTCTGACCATAATAGCTTTCAGAAAACTTGGACATCAGCTCGATAGGGTCCTCCAAAAATGCATCCCTGTAAAGGCCAGAACTGGGGCAGTTTACTTTTATTCGGGTTGAATGCTTTGTATGGAGGATTCCTCCTTTCCATAATCCTCAAACCCAAGATCTTCCACAATTTCCAGCACATCCTCTTACAACATTTTCTCTCTTCTCTATCTTATCTTTTCCTTTATTTTATAGGTCACATACACATCATACGGAATTTTCCTCCGAAACCTGTTAATCAGCACCTTTTTCTCATTTATTTCTTCATCTCCAACTTTCGTTCTCGCCAATGATTTTAACAAGTGCGCACAAATCTACTCTTTCACTATTTCACATTCTTGCTTCTTTGAACACATTTGTCTCCTTATACTTTACATTCGTTTCACTCTTACCTTGTGCAACAATTCTGTTTTTCACCACTTATCATCGAGGCTCACCCACACTCATAATCGTCTTATAAACTCTTTCATACAACCATCCCAAATCTCCCCAACTCTTTCACTCAGAACCTAGTATTCTCTTTTAATTTCTACTTTTAATAGCTTTTGTACTGTTTCAAAAACACTCTAAAGCCCTTTGACCCTTTCACTCTATACAAACGCAACTTTTGCACATCACTAATAAGTACGGTCCTATGCACTTCAGCTTCAGTTTCACTCTTACATATTTCGTTCTCAAACTTAGACCTAATCTCATTCTGGCAACCTTCTTCTAAAGAAATAGAGGCCCTACCACCACCAATTGAACTCTGCTCTTCCATTTTCTGATTCATCCTTTCTATTAGTCTGTCCTCCATATGTACTTCACTATCACTAAGCCTTTCTTCCATTTTCACTTCTATTTCGCTCATTTTTCTTTTCAGACTATCATTCTCTTCTCTCAGTTGCGCATATCACTCTATCCTTCGTCGCATCAACTCCTTCAGCCATCTCATTTCCACCCCTACAACCCAATTTAATTCTTCCTCCATGATTTAAAAAAAACACAAGTCGTCCCTCTCCCTTCTCAAACTACCAGGTGATCCCTATTCAAGTGTCAAGAACATGTGGCAGCAACTCCGAATTGTTTGCACTTACACTGCCTGCCGAGTCAAGTAGAGCCGCCTGTGTGTTTGAAGGGATAATGTGAGAGGATCCAATTCTAAATTCATTTTACAAAAAAAATAAAAAAATGATAAAATCCACAACGAAACAATCACAATACAATTCTCTCTCTCTCTCTCTCTCTCTCTCTCTCTCTCTCTCTATATATATATATATATATATATATATATATATATATATATATATATATATGGATATGAGAAACTCACAAAGTAGCGCGTAAATAGAGTAATAAATGCAAAATATCACACAAAAAAATGAAAGCCGGATTCCAAGTACTTTCGAACTTGTTTAGTTCATTCTCAAGGAATAACGAAAATTTTTACAGAGGTGGTATATTAGGGTGGTCATAAAATATATGCTAAAAATTGAAATTAGTTGGAAATGTTCTCCAAATGGTTAAAATTATGCTATAAGATGTTAAAAGAGCTGATGCAAAATATTGACTAAATTGGTGAATATTTAGAGGTCGCTATGTGTATCCATATTTTAAGATTTCAGTCAAAATATTAGAACTTTTTAATAGTAGGCATTTATTGGTTGTTACTTATATTCTATCATATATTTGTCATTGATACCTCATTCCGTATGAATTACAATAATTGGCAAAATATGAAGATATTGCATTACCTGAAAAGTGGAATGACATTCACATACTCGGCGTATGATGCAATAATAATTGTTTGTTCAGCTTGTTGATTTCTGAGCCCATTTGTAAAGTGATGACGCAATAACGCCCCCTCGTTTCAAATAGTGATGCAATCGCACCATTTCCTATATAAGTCAGCGAGGATTGATTAATTGTTGATTTGTAGTTTGAAGTTTAACAGTTGACGTAATACAAGTAAATATAAGTGCGCTGGTTTATGCAAGTATATATATATATAATTATTGAGGTAAGTAATATACTTTGTTTATTCAGTGCATAGATAATTTGCAGTATTTTTATCAATATCAGACTTACTTAAAGAATATTAGAATTATATGTTGACACACTTTATGTTCATATTTTAATAAAAAAAGAAAATATATATATATATATATATATATATATATATATTTTAATTAAGCATGACTGCCGTAAGTTTTACAAACACAGGAGCCTATTTATTTATGTCAAATGAAAGCTTATTCTTTCATGAATACTGAATATTTAGATATTTTAGAGTATAAAAAAATCTTCTAAGTATAACTAAATGGAGGGGAACCGTGAGCTCACTCAGTTACAATAAATTTTTATTTCTGTTGTTTAGGATTATGGCTGGAAAAACTCGTTCATCTGAGGCAGTCTGGCTTTTAGAAAACCCTACTAGTGAGCTTTTAAATGCAAGAATACCAGCATGTGGTGATGTGCTTCGTGTTGTTCAATATCACCCTCAAGTAGAGTCAATGACTTTGGCACAAAGTTACAACCTCGCTTACAAAAAGTCAAAAAAGTATGGGAAAGAGCCCGAATTCCCAAACAGCGAATAGACTCTTGCGTTAGGAAACTCTCAAGGTTGTATGAAGTATACCTTTATTTAAAGAAGAACCGCAAAACCGAACTATACTCATGTAGAATAAATGAGCGTAGTTTCGAATCTACTCTTTCAAAACTTTTTGACATAGCCTCAAAAAATGCTTTAAATATGGTGAACAATGAATAAGACCGCCAATTTCTGTTGATGCAGAGAAAGAACATTTTCTCCTGCAGTATGTCGTGCCGTGATAAGATTACTTCAGCCAAGGAATCCCGCAAAAGATATCGACATAAGAAGGCTTTACAATACAAAGAAAAAGTATATACTTCTAAAAATAAAGCAGAGGCTGCTGTTCATGCAGATTTAGAGTCATTATCATCTGAAAGAGAAAGTTAATTGTGGAAAACAAAGAGTTTTGTCCACCTTGTTCAACGAGAAAAAAGAATGCACAATGTAGTCCTTTAAATTAAAAAAAAATATCTTTGCAACTTCAGGTGTGGCTGATGTTCTTGATCGTGTAAATATTACAGATAGAAAAGCAACAATGGTTGCTAAATCAATAGCACAAGTCTTGGGTCAGGATATTGCAGCTATGACACTTTCCAGGAGTACTATACGACGTTCCAGAAAGCAAGTAAGAGAGGCAACATACAATGAAGACAAAACTTCGTGGTCTGTTGAAGGACCGATCCCTCTTCACTGGGATGAAAAACTACTACCTGCTATTGATGGGGCAAAGGAAACAGTAGCACAAATTACAATAATAGTTTCTGTAAATGGAATGGAAAAACTTCTTGGTGTGCCAAAAATAACACGAGCAACAGGAGAAGAACAGGCTATGGTATGCATTTCATCAATTAATAACTGCAATCTTAATGTCCAAGTTAAAGGCCTTGTATTTGACACAACTGCATCAAATACAGGGCTACAAAAAGGAGCCTGTACCATAATTGAGAAAGTAGTATTAGGAAGGCAGCTTGTTTGAATTGTGTGCCGTCATCAAATTTTAGAAATTATCTTGTCATGTGCTTGCAATATTTTACTTGGGCCTAATATTGGTCCAAAGAGGAGTCTCTTTGAGCGTTTCAAAGAACAATGGTCGTCACTTAAAAAAGATTCTTTTTTAGAGGCGGATAGCAGTTTATTCGTCAATCCAGTAATGCATAATCTTCGAGGAGAAATGGTCTCATATTTTCAAGGAAGCTGTGAAATCTCGTCAGTTGCGTGACGATTATGAAGAATTGCTGCGACTCAGTCTCATCTTTCTTGGGGAAAGTGATAAGACAGAAGTTACATTAAGAGCCCCAGAAGCGACTCATTATGCACGCTGGATGGCTAGGGCTATATATGTCCTGAAAATATACTTGTTTAAGCATCAACTGAAACTAACAGAACGTGAAAAGTTCAATATTACAGAGTGCTCTCTTTTTATTGCTTTGGTCTACTCGCGTTTTGGGAATGAAGCCCATCTTGGAATTAATGCTCCTTTAAATGACATTTTGCTTCTTAAAACTTTGCAGAAGTACCCAAATCAGACAATATCTAAAGAAGAAACCACAGCCCTTCACAAACACTTCAGGTATCTTGGAGAACATCTTGTTAGTCTTGCATTTTTCGATCATAGAATTAATGCTGAGACCAAACAGAAGATGGTCTCCAATCTCCAACGTAATGAAAACACCAAAGTTGTTCGCCAATTGAATCTTACAAAAAACATCGAGGATTTGGACTTGCTTGAACTGGTAACTCAAAAAACTAAACTCATCTTCACTCTCTTAATGAAAAATAAATACAAGTTTGCAGAGGATACATTCCTGAAGACTAACCAGAGTTCTTGGGAAGAGAATACCTGCTTTCAAGAATTTCAACGTCGAGTGATTAACTTAATGGTTGTTAACGATGAGCAGAAAGAGGTATTGCCCTTATCAACGTTATGGAGTCCTTCTGCAACACGACAATGCTCGTCCTCATATTGACAATATGACAAAAGACGCCATCCAAACACTTAATTGGGAAATCCTGCCGCATCCTCCATATTCACCAGACTTAGAGCCATCGGATCTCTATCTATTCCGATCGCTCTCCAACAATTTGCGCGGCGTTTCCTTCAATACTGATGTGGAATTAAGAACCTGGTTAGACGAATTCTTCGAGTCAAAATCCAGAAATTTTTATTGCAAAGGCATCGAAAAACTAGTTGAACGTTGGGAAGAAGTCGTAAATAACAACGGAGAATACATTATTGATTAAATTTCATATTGTTATCAATTAAAAATGAATTTTTTCTAAAATTGTTAATGGTAATGAATAAATTTGATAAAACCGCCATAACTTATTCTTCAACCCAATACATACATACGCAATTATGAATACATAAAAATAAACAAGAGAAACATAACTAAATTAATAAATCAAAGGGCTAAGATTTAAATTTACAATTTCGTTATAAATAAGCCTTTTATTAACAGGGGCTAGTTTAAAGAGACTGGAGGATATATTAAAATTAGGCGAGGAATTAATGAATGAGCATTTCACAATAATTCTTTGAACAAAGTCAAGCGTACACTTAATGATTTACCGGTTTGCCTAAAGTATCACTTAGAGCAAACTGAACAATCGACTGAATAACCCTCCAGGCCTTATACTATTGTTATTATTATGAATCAACATTTTGTACATGGTAGACTCATACTTGAATATGACAGAAATATTTAACTTATTCAAGAGGCGGGAAGCAAAGAAAAAGACTCAGAATACAGTAAAACAAGGGAGTTCTTAAAATTGTATGCGGAAGGGCTTTCAGTTTTGTAAAAAGAGGGGTTTTTTTTTGCCAAATTTAGGCATTTTGCAAGAAATCTTTGAGGGTAGTAACGATAGTTACCTATTTCAAAGATCTTAGAAATCTCAAGTTTCAAGAATTCAGGGCTGGCGTCCCGCAACCCCCGGAGATAAAGTCAAACGGGTTTTAATTATTTAAGTCTTTTTTTTCTGTACTGTCAAATATCTTGTATACGGCTTTGGGATTGTTATTGCAAATCCAACTTAACAGATCAACGGCAAACCTAATCAATATCTTCCCGAAAAGTCTTTGATGTCTTCTTCACTAATTATAGCTTTACTCAACTTGTAATCATCTGCAAATTTTGAAATCTTTGATATCAATCCAAAGTTAATATTGTTGAGATATATAGTAAAGAGCAAAGTTGACAATACTGACCCCTGTGGAACTCAACTACCATCGGATGTCCAATCGGATGCTTGACCATTACAACTTTCTGTTTACGATTTGTGAGCCAGTTTTCGATCCAATTTTGTAGTGCCTCCCATAAATTCTATTGTTATATTTTTTGTCATGAACTTTGCCTAGGAAGGTTTGAAGAGATTAATTAGTTAAACACGATCTTTATTCTCTGAAACCGTGTTTATCTAAATTTTATGTCATAAATTGAGGATATGTGGGGAAAACATTTCAAGAGATTAGTCAGACACGATCTTTGTTTTATGAAGTCGTATTTATCTAATAATGTAGATAAATATGTTCAACAATTTTTTCTGAGATAAGACACTCGAAGATCTTTTCTACAACCGATGTTAATCTCATAGGTCGGTACTTGCTGGCTGACTATCTGCATCCTTTTTTAAATATTTGCCTTACATTAGCCAATTTACAATCTTCTGGAACAACTCCTCTTTCGTGAAAGAAAATAATTGTTATATATTTGGCTATGGAACCTTTAACTACTGAACACGTTATTGATTCTAGAAGATGTATGTGCTGTTAGGTGTTGGAATAACATTGGTGAATAACGTTGCAAAGTATTCGTTATATTACAAAACGCCCTACTTATCTTTGATATGTCCTATACTATATTTTATTGGTTTCCTATTGTTTACTAGTGCGAAAAAATCTGTAGGGTTTAACGTAGAGTTTAAGGCCACTCTAGTCTCTTTATTTCGTTTGGCTCTTTTAAGTCCTATTAACTTTTCATTTCAGTTGGTCATATTTTTCCTTGATGCTTCTCGAGTTTTTATATTTAAGTAGTTCATAAGCTTTGTCTCTAATAATTACAAAAATTTATTTTGTTTATTCATCGGATTTTCTTTTAAATTAATCCAAATTTATTTATATTGCCAGAACTTTGTTTGGTATTACACAAGCTCTCTTTTAAACCACCCAGATCAGCTCATTTAAAGTCCAGATTAGTAATGTTTAATTTGATTTTGATGCATGATAAGTAGGATAGTAAAATAGATTACATTGTGGTCGCTATTACCAAACTTATCTCCTACGCTCATATGTGAAATAAAATTCACTGTCGGTTAGTAAGTTATTGTCAATAAAATTAATTAATCTGTATCTTTCTGCGTCAGAAGTTTTCGTAGACCAATTTACTTGTCTACAGTTGGAATCAACAATAATTAAAGATAGTTTGTTGTTTAACTTATTTATTAACAGTCATAGAATCTGTAATCTAAGTCTATTGTTTGATGGGGCTTCTGTATGCTAAATATACATAGACTTATTTCAAGATTTAGCTGGACTCCTATAAGTTTTAGGTCGGAGCATACATTACACTTTGTTGGATATAGATTGTCTCGTATATATATATATATATATATATATATATATATATATATATATATATATATATATATATATTCATAAATGTTTCTGCTTCTAGCAAGCCGGATTTTCAGCAAGAAAAGGAGAGCAAGCACTGAATTCGACATATATTTGCCAATGTTTCAGGCTCTGGACCCATCTTCTGGGCTTGATATCCAAGCTATGTCAGGTATTTGAGAACACAAACTTAGAAAGCTAAACATAAACATGGTCTAATATCTTTTCTCTTTTTCAACACCCAATTTTTGGTGTTGAAAAAGAGAAAAAAACTTTAGTTAACCTTAAATGCCCCCTTCTTTATCTTTTTAATTTTAACTCAAACATGTCAGATTCCGAGATTAATATGAATGACCCGTCGTCCTCGTCACCTTAACCGACAACTTTTGTGATTCGGAGAGTCCACCTCTTGAACATGGGCAAGGTTCTTAGTGTTCAAGGAGAGGAAAAAGCTACTGGCTTTTGGTAAAGATGAGCACTCAGTAGCCATCAAAGTGAATAATTCTTAGTGGTCAGATAGCGTCAGTAGGTCTTATTTCGTAAAAAGGGTCAGGGCATCTTCAACGACAAAATTAGCGAGACAATTCGGGCCCTTAGAAGGCCTTAGTGTTCTCGCAGGACATTACTCTCCCCCCACACACTCCAAAACTGGTTGGCCGAAAGTGTTCAGGATCACATCACACCTAACATTTGGCCTCAGGGCTCTCCAGATTTGAAGCCTCAAATTGCTCCTTATGGCCTCATAGCTCTCCAGATTTGAAGCCTCGAGTTGCTACCTATGGCCTCCTAGCTCTCCAGATTAAAAGCTCTGAATTGCCAATTATGGCCTTTTAGCTCTCCAGATTTAAAGCCTCAAAATGCCACTTATGGACTCATAGTTCTCCAGATTTAAAGCCTCGAATTGCCACTTATGTTTGCAATCAAAGAAGTTAGGCCACATAGATGATATTCATTTGATGCGGACATGCAGCCTTTCCTGAGATCTTCATAGAACCTGAAGGCGATTTTATTGTGTACAACCTTTTACAATACGTATGTACGTATATACATATTTATAAATTGAATATTTATATTTTATTTAAAATATTGGTTTTAACCTCAAATTATAATTTGTTTTCAAATACCTGACGCAGAGTGTAGGTGGTTACAGAGAGGAGCAAGCGAGAAGCATTAAAAACTTCCTCCTACTTATCTCTGTCCCCCACTCACGAAAACAAGGAGGGGCCCTTATCTTCACCCTGTTAAAAACACACCAAAAACAAAAATAATAACACGTCTTTACTCGTTCTAGATTGGCAGTTTCGTTACAATTTAAAACCTCCAAATATTAAGGATATTTGAAATGTGACTCATTTTAGGCTAAACTGGTTGAGAATTTCATCATAATTCACTGATCTGGCATTCTATATTCTCTTGAGTTTCTTTCCAGCCCCAATGCTTTCATCACTTACGTGCCCTCCTCTCTCCAATGCTCGCACAAGGTTCTTCGGCACTATATATTCTATCCATTTTCACATATTCTAACTTCTCTTCTTATATACCTCACACGAGAGATGCCCTTGTTTGTTTGTTTGTTTTGTATTTTTTCCAAATTATCGAGTTTTGTTCGTTTTTATTCACTCGGCCCATTCACACATTTCAAAACTAAACTGCCCTCATGAATTTTCAGTTTGATATCATGAGTTATTTATACGAATAAAACTTGAATCTACCTCAAGATCTGGTATTTTCTATTCCTCTCATCCCTCCGGCTGGCACAGCCAGCGACCACTGACATCTCCATTATGGTGAAACAAGGCAGCCTCACACCATTCGAGGCCCACTTATTCTTCTGCGCTCGGTCAAGGAAAATAATTGTCCTACAAACAATGCTCTCTCTATCACCCTTGCCCCGCGCCAAGTGCCAGCCTTCACATCAACATCCAAGAAACTCCCCATCCACGCGAGCTGCAAGGCCACTGACTTGAGGGAACCAAGAAAAATTACAACTTGGCCTTGTGAATAAAAATTAATTCTAGAGTATTTACAAACCCAACCGCTCCACGTGTCTATGAATTCCTCTCCTTCTTCTCGAAAACCAAATACCAATGAAGTTCTCCCATATCAGTTATGATTAGTTAATCTTTTGATACTACCACGTTATTTATACTTACACATATATTCTTATTGATTTATTATTCTTTATTCTTCTTTCTAACTTTTAGGATCGTTACGTATAGTCCTTCTTCAGATGTAGTGACGTGTAGGATATTTATCAAGAATAAGTAAACATTTTTCTGGTCTCTCGTACCTCTTCTGACATTCAAACTATTGTCTTTAGAAAACCAACTTTTACAGGGCTGTGTTTAAGTTTCTTTAGTTTCTGTGATATAACAAAAAGAATTGGGTCCATTAAAACACCTGTCTTCCACCTACTTTAGTATGCATTCGGAATTTAATTTATTAAAAGAATACTTTGTTAAAAATGCGTACCACTTATCCTTAGTCAAAAGCTGTATTAAAAAATTTCTATTTAGGATGTATAACACATCTCCTTCTTGTAAATGTTCCTAAGGAAATTAAGTTTGTCATATTGCCAGACATCAGCTCTTTTAATGACCTGCTCCTGAAACTTTTATCTGTTATATATGTATATTAATCTATTGTAGTGGTGGCTCGTGCTCATTAGGCCACGTGGGGCCCCCCCAAATAAGTTTTAAAATACACAACCGATGACAAATCACATAATATTTAATATTTCCGTAGTATACATTGTGCACTACATATTCTATTCTTCTGTTTTTCTTGTGAACATATTTGTCAATTACTTTTGTATTATATTTGGGTATTTGTAATATATAATCCGAGTGGACTTGAAAGAAAAGTAAAAGCATTTAGTTGGTTTTGTGTCATTGTATTTTTAAAGCATATTTTGATCCCTTTCAGAGTGCTAAAAGAACGCTCAGAATCGGCTCTAGATACAGGCGTAGCTAAAACCATCTTTAATAGTTTTGATACTTTAGAAAGTGTCAAGTTTATTTTAATTTGCGAATCCCAATAATTTGCAAATACTACAAATAATACTGAAACTTTAGTTTGAATACGTTACTTTTAATTCAGGATACATTTTTTATTGGTTCAGCATAGGATAATGTGTTCCAATTACACTGCATTGGTTAATTGGAAATTATTGAAGATGAAGAGTGAACTCGTTAGGATCTAAAACAGCAAAAACCGAAAGATTTTTGAGTTACTAAATCTAGTTTTTATATCGTTCGTAATTTAAATACAGGGCTCCTTTGCAATCACATACAGTCTGTCATTTTTGTTCGAAATATATCTCTCTTGACTTTTTTCTGATTTGTGTTTGTTTGCCTCTGATTTAAGATCTTCATCTGCTTTGGAGATGAGCTCACCCACGTTATTTTGCATTTGACACATAGATGATTCAAAATCCATTATTGCTTGCACAGAAGAAACAGCATTAGACATTTTGCTCACAAAATTCTATATAGAATGTCGGCAAGTTTAAGCGAAACCTAAAAAAATAACAATCAAAAATCAAACTCTATCTTCCATTGCTCTTTTGAATCTAATAGATCAGCATATGCCTTTCTTATTCCAGCTATCAACATTCTGAATTCTTGTGAAACATTCCTTTAGCTAATTCTTTTCTCTTTAAGGCTATCAACAATCCGATTATGTAAATTCTAAGATTTTGGGGGTACAGTCGTAATTCTAGCATTACAAACTTCACGAGGTAGGAGGTTGTTTCATTTGAAGACGCATTAAAGAAGAAACCAATCGCATTTAATTAAGGTAGATAAAAGAGCTGAATACTTTTATTTGAAGAGTGAATCGGCTCTAGATACAGGCGTGGCTAAAACCATCTTCAATAGGTTTGATACTTTTTTATTTGATTCAATTGATGTGCGTAATAATAAGTGTAATGAACATGGGGATAAAACTTCTTCATTTGCATATGAACACCATTATGAACTCCTTCTATGACAGGCGCTCCGTTGTAAATCTACCTATCAAGTTTGTTTATGAGATCCTAATTTTTTAAGGTTTCAACCAGCACACTATTCAGACCATTCGCTGTCTCATCTTCAATTTGAACAAAATACTCAAACTTTTGAACAGGTTAACAATCCTTTACATAACGCAATATGATTACAACATTTATACATCCGTTCTTTCGTCTGAATACACCCCAAAAAATTTGTTATAGAAATTTCCTTTTTATCTAATCCTTATAAACTTCGTACACGCAGTCTAAAAATGTCATTCTGAAAAGTTTTAGATGTACTTTTTGCAACTTAACTATTTTGGAGATGATCATTAACTACGCTGTCAGGAGTTATTACTTCCTATCGGTAGTTAGATAAGTAGATGGGCAAAAAAGATTAAGGGGGAGGGGTGAGTTTTATGTTGTAGCTCCATGCTTTAGTTTTTGAAGGGCCTTGATTAGTGATGCTTTAGAAACAGTATTCTGGAGGCAATCCAATGGGTGCATGAGTTTGTGATGATGGGGGATTCTTGCAGAGCTGCTTTGAATCACTTGGATGAGCTCTGATAGGCTATTATGACTTTTTCATTTATTAATTATGTTATGTTATGACTAGCTGTATAGGAAATAATATCTAAAAATGCCCCCTTTTAAAGGATTGCTCACTTTCATCGTGTTCTCATAGCGGTAACTGGTGTGAACCACAAAATTTTATGTAATTAATAATTCTTGATTAGGCGTCTATTTTTACTAACTAATTCATAATGCTTTCGAATGATGAGTCGATAACCATCATCATTTGCAGATAAACCGTTTGATTTCCCAAAATATTCAATTGAACAAAATGATTTATGAAAAGTGCTACTTTCAAGCTTCCAAATTCTTTCTGATAAATTTTTAAGTTATTACAATCAGTAGTGGTCAACAAGTTTTGCCCTTTAAATAGAAGGCAATATAAACAGAATAAAGATTTTTTTGTTTAAATGGCCGTAAGCTATAGCTTCTTGTGAAACCAACAACAATTCGAAAAGAGGATAGAGATTTTACACTGGTTGAAAATGGTAAAAAAGTTTCTTAAATATAATTCATCATCACTTAGACAAAAAAAAAAATCCCTTCCTTTCGTCATGATCCTTGTACGCAGAGGGTAAAAGAAAATTCCAACTCTCAAAATATGCCTACCTCGGCCTCTTAGGGCATCCATTACTCGGCCCAAAATTTGACAGATTAGCGTGAAAGAAAACGTATCTTATTTTTGCGATTCCCTTAAAATGTATATATATATATATATATATATATATATATATATATATATATATATATATATATATATATATATATATATATATATTGATAGGGAGTCTTTGACAACAAATGGAGATGGATTGTAGGAGAAAACACCAGTGTACAAGGTTCTTTATTACTGACGTTTTGCTCCTCTGGAGCTTCCTCGGAGTAACAGGAAAATATGATAAGAAATGAATGAAGGAATGCATATGTGTATAGAAAGAAAAAGAGAGGGATCAATCACTGTGGGGGAACAGAAAAACATTTAGTCAGAGATGAGTGGTTCGGAAAAACTTTGGAGGGGATAGGAGGAGTAAATAGATTGGTGGCTAAATACCGATGCAAGGTGTCTGATAGAGGTGTGGTTTCGACTGGAGCAATAGGAGACAAAGCGAGGTGGAGAGGCGCACGTACCTTGGGACGCTGCTTCGTGATGCTGTGGTAGGTTGTGTGTAGGTGTTTGTTAGCACGTGCGTTTATCCCCAGAAGTTGTGTAAACGTGTTGTTTAGACGGGCAGGTCTTGTGTACGTGTTGGTTAATTATGCCATGTGGTATACTGCCGCATTTTTTAATTAGAGCGTATCACAGCAGTGGTGTTTTTTTTTCCTCGGGGCCTCCCTTCAGGCTGTGAGTCTTCTACCACCGCTTATGCGAGTGTGAGGCGTGTATGTAGTTTAGTTGTCTTGATTGAGTTTAGTGTGGATAGTGTTATGTTCTGTTTTTGGAGTGGTAAGGCCACGGAGGGGTAGGGGCTCTTGGTATTGAGGTGGTGTGACTGGCAGAAGAGGTGGGGGGAGGCGGGTTGTGTGGGATTGTGTAAGTGCAGGTGTTAGGTGTTGAGGCGGGCGTTCGTTTTTATGTTCTCCAAGTAGGGCAAATCAACTTTCGCTGAAGATTTTCTGCATCACACCGTGCGCAGCGAGACGCTGGTTTGGTATGCTTGCGAACTGTCGGTGGTCATCCCCCCGCAAACTTCTAGCCTGCGCCGAGAGGTCTGCACTGTCAGTGTGGGTTGTGGATAGTAGTCTGTGTAGGGAGTAGAGAAGATGGTGTCGAAAAGCAAATACTGGTGCGGCTTGTGAGCAGTAGGCGTTGTAGGGTGTAGTAAAGATGGTTTCTTAAGGTAGTGATGGGGTGGTATTGGGAAGGTTTAAGCAGTAGTAAGGGTGGGATGAGCATAAGGAGGATTGGAACTGTGCTAGAAGGAGTGGGAGATGGTGGAGACGGGGTAGGAATGGGTGCAGGAGGATCTACGAGGGAACTAGGATCAGGATGGGGAGGAGAGAGGATGTAAGAGAGGAAAAAGAAATAGGGGAGAGACTGAGAGTAGGAAGGTTGGAATGACTGATAGAGTGGTAAAATCGATTAGCAAAGAGACAAGTACGATGAAAGAAGACACGGAGTCGATAGGGGAGGAGACAGGATTAATAGAAAAAGAGACGGGATCGGTGGGATTATGGACAGGATCGATGGGAGAGGAGACAGGAAAAATGGAAGGAGAGACAAGGTCGCTAGAGCAGCCTACTATAGCGTCGGAGTTAGGGATAGAATTGACCGGGGAAATAGTAGGATCCAGGAGTGGAACAACGGGGAAAAGTTTAGGAAGGCAGGAGAAATAAGAGCTGTGGGGGAGAGTAAGGTCGAGGGAAGGAGGAGCGGGAGCAGTAAATGAATAGATAGGTGTGTCTGAAGAAGGAAGGGGATTGGCGAGGGAGGGAGACGGGAGCAGTGAGAAGAGTGGAAGCTGAAAGAGTGGTAGGAATGACAGGAGAGGCATTGGAAGGAGGTAGAGAGCTAATAGGGGTAGCAGGGTCGCCCTCAGATATGTCTTTTACCACCGCAGAGAGCATAATGGCCGATTGTGTTTTCGAGTTAATATGGTGTGTGGGTGTATTAGTTTGTGTGTAGGTGGCGTCTTGTGGTGAGCTGGAATGTGTGGCCCCAAGTGCACTGACAGCAGCGGCATATAACTTGGAAAAAGGGGGTAGTGAGGCAGTATGACTGAAGATGGAGGTGGTGAAAGTGTTTAGTATAGAAATGCATTGGGGCCTTCTGAGCTCCACGATGATGTCCGTGCGCTTTCTCTGAGGTATGGACACTTTAATCCCACTCGAACGTAGCCATCACCACAGTTGCCACAATGTAGTGTTTTTTGTGCATGAGGAGTAAAAGTGGACTGGCCATTGGAAAGCTGGTTAGCTTTCCAATGTCGAGTGCGACCTCAATCGCGAGATAAGATTCTTCGCGATTTTTGATTTGCTTCTATTTGATCCCTCTTTTAATCAAAATAGCGGTGGCACCGCCGTACCGCTCTTGCGACTAATTTGTGATTAACAGTTCGTAACTGCAGATTTTCATTTCTGAATTACGCGTGTTAATCACGTGCTCTGAAATTAAGATTATATCTGCTTCAATTTTTCTGAATACGTTTCCATAAAGAGACCTTTTGTCGTCCAGCCATTGGTGTTAATTTCCGGAATTCTTGGTGCGTTCCGTTGCATAATGAGATGTAATTATCAATTTTTCCTCTTGTCCGCCCTTGCAGTTGACACATTTCTTCTTGGAGCTCTTACATGTGTCATATTGGTGTCCTTCCGTGGCGCATTCGCTGCACCATAGTTTTTCTTTTTCAGGGCAGTTCGTCGTAGTGTGGGTCTCGAGGTTGTAACAAACGAAGAACATTTGGATGGTGTGGAACTTTTCTTGTTCAATGTTGCATCCGGTGATCCTCATGTTGAATTTGAAGAGTCCTTCTGTTGTCGCTTTCTTTGCCATTTAGGTTGATTGAAAAGTGACCTTAAATACATGTGTGTGGTCATGGAATTTGACTATTTCCTTGACATTCGCCCATGTGTTTTGTTTCTCAATTTCCCTGCTCAATTCCTCGGCCGTCTGCTCTCCAACCCAGCTTTCTACTTTGCGGCAGGTAAAGCTGCGGTTGGCTGCCACTTGTGGGGTTATTTTTTGCCTTGAGGCCGATGGACTTTAAAACCTCTGCTCTATCTTCGAAAAGGAGCAGAGCAACATCCTTCCTTTCTCCACAGATTACAATGAAGCCAGAGGAGACTTCGATGAGCTTAACAATAGCTAGTCTTAGTCCAGCGAATCGCGTATCGCAAAGCTTCCTCTTCTCTGTGACTTTCATTCCTTGGATGGTCCGGATGGAGACCCTCATAGTGAGGGTCTCCATTGTCTTGTTTATCCTTCTACTATGTCCTACTGATTTATCTTCTTTTCTGTATTTTGTAAATGAGTTGATGTGAAAGGGTGGTAAAGGAGGGAGCGATTTTACGTAGATCTGTTCTAAAAAAGGTGATGTGAACGCTCCCGTCCATTTTCCTGTTGGTTCCCCACTCAGATGCTGCCAAGATGATGAATGATGATGGGTGGGATGGATCCCGAATGGGAACCTCGAAAGGGAACCTCGAAAGGGGTGATTCATGGTGGACTTGATGGAAGTAGCGGCCGAAACAACTGCCGCTACCTTTTCGCCACCCCCTTCGGGTACCTACGTCACAACCGTTTCCAACATACATAGGGACGGGTGTTACTTCCTTCTATGATTCTGGCCGGAGCCCTTGGATGTGAAGGTTTCTCCTCCAGCCGAGGGATGTAATTAAGTCACAGTTCCGAGAAAATTTCTGACTTATGCTTCTTCTGTGCCTAGTCCACTAACTAGTTTCCATATAAGCCCTTAATTATGTCAGTCCAAGTGACTGACATAGTTAAGACGAAATCAATGAATGGCAGACATCCGAGGCAAATTCCCACGCAGGTCGATGGACGGGAGCAGTGAGGTTTTTAAGCGCTCATTTAATTACAAATTCTTCGATGAAAAAAAAGTATTATTTATATCTCTTTCTTAAGGGGGAAAAGAAATTCACCAGGAGACTTCCAGAAAAGCTATTTTTCAGTTCAGTTTGGCTCTTGGTCCCTTGCTAAGCAGAGTAACAAGGCATGCTGACCAAAATCGCGTGTTCTCACGAATTTATTTGGATTTATGACCTTGCAACCTACAAAAGTTTCAGTAATACTCGGACTAACCTTGGGAGGACCTTAGCAATTATATCTTGCAAAAGAGAATGTAAAACAACACATGGGTTTTAAATTTCGTTAGAATTGCCAGGATAGTTATAAAGTTATTGCCAAATAATTTTCCGGTTAACCTTGGGAGGACTTTAGCAATTACATATATAATTCAAAGGAGAATGTAAAACGACACAAGGGTTTTAAATTTCGTTAGAATCCGCCGAATAGTTATGATGTTATTGCAAAATAATTCCCCGTTTAACCTTAGGAGGACTTTGGCAATTATATCATTCGAAAGAAAAAGTAAAACGACATAAAGGTTTCAAATTTCGTTAGAATCGATTACATAGTTATGATTTTATTGCAAAAAGAATATAATTCCCGGGCAAATCTTAGGAGGACCTTTGTAATTATATCATTTGCAAGAGGATGTAAAACAACATAAGGGTTTTAGATTTCATTAGAATAGGCCAAATAGTTACAATATTATTACTAAAACCAGAAAAAGCAAAACGGGGACCGACCGACTGTCATAGTGAGATGTAGAGTTGTTACCCGCGACTAAAAATGTGAATTCAGAAATCAGGCCGTCCGTCAAATACTTATGCGTCGGATAGTCGGCCTTCATCCGTCATGCTGATATTACAATTTAATTCCTTATAACTTTTCTCGAAGTTGCTTATTATTAATAAGTTTTAATATAATTGCCTTTTTACTAGACTTTTAAGAACTATAACCTTAGGTATATTATTGTAACTAGTAAATCCTATGCGATCAAGCAAGCAACAATGTTCCTAGAATCCCATGCTAGATTTAGCCTCCATTCCGAGAAAACTTAATAAATTGGTTTAAGTTTATGGGAGAGGTCACGAATAAAACACAGAAAGTCTAAATTAATATAATATAAACTACATGAAATTTTATAAGTAATATAAAACTAAGCCTAGGAATTAAAGTAGTAATAAAATTTAACTGACATAAGTTTCAGGAGAATCTTGCTTTAAATTAATCCTCACCGCATTTCCCGATTAGGGCGTGATGCTTTTCCACTTCGAAAAGACTTTTTTTCCTTGACTCTCAGGAAACACTTCAGTAGCTCATCATGAGAAAACTGAAACAACTTTCCTATTTTAATAAATAGATCTCTGTTCCCTTTTAAAACATAAAGCTGAACCTCGAACTTTCTTGAACTTATGTAAGTGTTAAATCGTTCCTATAATTAATTAGGTAATAATTCTTGTAAATATTTAAACTCCTCATTCCTTACGGTTAAAGGCAAAGGTCATTTACATGTAGAGCCACCTCTGAATGAAAGGATATAAATTGGAGGAATGGTTCTAATGAGTTTGGTAGTAATTCTATATAGATCCGAAATTGAGGTGAAGATATAATTAGATTGGTTTACAATATTGTTAAAAAAATTAACCGAGGAAAAAGGAAATCTAGTTACGGAGGCTGCATAAATATACGGCCCTAGAATTAGACCCTATATGTGGTAAAGGTTATCAAATTTCCCAAGCATCACACATATAAGGGAAATAACATAGCATGAAGGGCTGGCTGGCTGGGAGAATTAATTGGCTTTTAAAGAGAGTAGTCATCTCTCGGTCGCACGGTGAAGGAACCTAGTAGGCTAGGATATCTATGGTGTCTTCCGAATTAAATTAGAGAAGGAATGAAGTGATCTTTTCGATTTTGATTAGAGTTGCTCCGCAGGTAGTGGATGAACTCCGTTCTGATCCTTAATAAGAGGCTCGTTTTGGAGGTGTTTTTTCATTTTAAAAGATTTGCAGTTGGAGAAACAAGAAACGCAGGGGAGAGAGGGCAGTAAAAGCCCTCTAGTAAGCGTAATAGAGGCCAAATTTAAAGTTCAAATTTGCAACGCTTCAGGGAAGATTAAAAACCACTTTTTTTTACTACACATTGTGATATTTTCTTTTTCTCGTAATTATATGGTCCAAAATAAGTATAGAATAGCCTGAAAAACAATCCCATAATAATATATATATATGGTGCTCGTGATATATATATATATATATATATATATATATATATATATAGGGTCTTTCAATAAGGTCGCTCTATTTTTAAGTGTAAATAAAACAGGTTGTGTCTGATATATGCACTCAATTTATTTTTAAATTTGAAAGTACATTTCATGGCATTAAGTATGGAATATGACTTTGTTCAAATGTCCGCCGCGGCTTCGCTTGGCTAAACGACTTCGGGAGGCCCAATTTTCGATGACATTGTCGCATAAATCTGGCTGAATTTGCTGGATAGGGTCGTTATGTTGACTTTGAGGACATCAAATATTTGAGGATTATTCGCATAGACCTGAAATTTAAAGTAGCTCCAAAGAAAGTAGTCTAATGTCGTTAAATCGCATGATATCGGTGGCCAGTTGACGTCGCCGCCGCGCGAGATGACCCTGCCCTAAAAACGCTGGTGCAAAATTTCTATCGTGGCGTGCGCAGTGTGGCACGTAGCGCTGTCCTGTTGGAACACATGTCGTCAGTATCCATATCAGGCATATAATCCAGTTGAGGCCACAAGAAGTTGCTTATCATCGATCTGTAGGTGTCGCCGTTGATGGTTATGGCAATCCCATCTTCGTTCTCAAAAAAATACGGACCGATGATTCCGTTAGACGAAAATCCGCACCAAACAGTGACTTTGTTGGGATGCAATTGGTGCTGGTGTATCTCATGTGGATTGTTTTCGTCCTTAAATCTGACAATTTTGCTTGTTCACAAATCCCTTCATCAAAAAATGGGCCTCGTCGCTGAAGATGTTTTATTTGGGAAATTTGGGGCAATTTCCAACTGCTCTAGAGCCCAATCAGCGAACACACGGCGTTGTCTATGGTCGTTTACCTTAAGTTGGATTTTGTACGGGTGCAAACTCACGTCTCTACGCATAATTTGCCAAACTGAAGTGGTAGAAAGGCCAAGTTCTTGTGAACGACGCAAAATTGACTGCCTCGGATTTTCCCGTACACTCTCATTTACGGGAGCGATGCTTTCTGCAGACTTTGCGTTTCGGCGACGTACTGGTGTTGGCTGATTGTTGATCGACCCTTTTGTCTCAAATTAGCCACCAGGCGTCGAACAGTGGACTCGGTAGAACGATTGCGGTAAGGATAGAAATCACGTAATGCGCGGAACGTTTGTCGAACGGAGCACTGATTTTGATAATAACATTTGATGATTTGCACACACTGTTCAACGCTATAACCCTCCATCATGACTTGCGAAGTAATACTGAATAGTTCACAGTAAGGTTGCCAGATGTCGCGTTGACGACATGGCCACTATCGCATGACAAAGCTCGAGCGTGCTTGTTGAAAGAGACTTTATATATATATATATATATATATATATATATATATATATATATATATATATATATATATATATATATTTAAGATGAATTTCAGCACATTAATAGAGTATTTCTCAACTTAGGGCACAAAGATGCTTTTATAAAGGAGGCTTAATTTAAAGCTAGAAAAGTTTATTAAGTGTGTAACAGCAGGAATATATCGTAGGTTAAATTGCTCAAATTTCCTGTTAATCTTTTTATACTTCTTGAAAATACATACCAAATGAAATTCAACTCCTATTCTCTTGTTCTAATAATGTCTTAATTTTCCTTAGGCATAAAATAACTAAATCCGAACCTAGTATAGGATGCACATATGAAATCCTCTGCGCAGACTGGGACCCAAAATACATAGATGAAAGTGATAATTTTAATGTAAGAATTATAAAACATAAGCTAGATGTGAAATAGGTTAGTCTTGGATAAGCAAAACAAAACCTGTGCTCTCGGCATAGCAAGAGATGCAGTTCCATGTCTGTTGGAGTCGATGCTCAAGAGTTGGTATCTATGCCGCCTCAAAATAGATTGAAATTTCATTCTCGTAGAGGGTAGCGAGAACGTCTTCCAAAAACACCGATGCGATACCCTTGATTCTCAGGTCAGAGAGTGTGACTTGGAGGACACTTCTCTGCGGAACGCCCTGTTCCTGCCTTATTAGGCCGGAAAGGTCTTTCCCCGCCCTTACGTGGAATCGAAGCTCTCGTATAAATTCAAATATGGAGAAATTAGGAGGCGTCTACTCACCCCATCGCGTGGAGGGTTTTCATGTTACTGTTTTGGTATGCGATATAATAGACCTTCTTCAGATCGAAAATCAGCGTAGCCTAATGCAGCATACGAAGCAAAGCATCGCATATAGCGTTTTCAAGCCCGAGCAAAGCATTTAACCTGGGGTGGAACTTGATAAAACCACACTGTGCAAGTCAGAGGAAGCTTCCACTGGCCAAGAAAAAAGGTTAATCTAAAGTGATCTCGTTCTTTATCAAATTGCAGAGGGAGGAGTATACAGATCTTAGGCGCAAACCTGACCGGGTAGAGTGATCTCTCTCCAGTTTGCGAATAGTAAACACAGTAGCCACTCATCAGGAGTATGTAAAGAAACTCTCTTAACAGACCATTTTAAACAAATCTAACAAAAAGACATAGTCGGCTCACCTAAATTAAGGAGCATGGTATACGGGACAACTTGCCCCAAATCTATTTGACTCACTTCCACACCTGTACTAAAGGGGACTTCGCGTTTAGTGAAGACAGCTACTTTTGTCAAGAAGGGCATCAGTCGTGCTTTGAAACATAAGGAAACCTAGCACTAGATTTATGAAATTTACTAACGGTTAAATCATTCGGGGAGCGTTTATAGCGCATGTAGGTATATCGCTTGTGGCTGTTCGCCATCTTACAGTAAGCTGACCACCATGGAAGCGGACGGTGTGGACAAACGTCCATAAGTTCTAGGAATAGTAATTAAGCCAACGCCAATGAAGTTCCTGGAGTAGACATCATTGACCTCAGAAAACGACCTAAACTTTAAGAATGAGACAGATAAATCAACGATTTCCTGAAATGCGGAACACCGCGCTCGGTGCAAGCACCACGGATGCGGTTTTCAGGCGACAGAAACTCAGAAAATGCTAGTTTAATGAGAAAGTGGTTATTACTAAGACGGTCCATCGACCACATCTATTCTCTTCCCCCAAGTCAGACTGTGCATCCGGAATGCACGAACAAATCGAGACTGGGAAATGAAGCAGTTCTTGGACTGTGCTACGTGAATTCATCTAAATTTAAGACCTCTATCTTCAGCTTTTGTTTTAGATCGGCAAGGATCTGAGCCCTGGGATTGATCGAGTAGTCTCAGGGCCTCAGCAAAGTGCAACGACGTGGCGTAAGTCCTCCGCTTCGAATTTGGTTGAAGGTGGAATGGACGTATAAATAACATTACATATACTTCCTATCTAGGTGTAGCTACACTGCTAATGATAATGCCTGAAATGAGTTATTTATAGCGATTAGAAGGACGGAGACCTCATGCTGGGTGTAAGTCATCCATCTTCCTGCTTGGCCCCCATTCCGTTGAAGTGGGGTCACAAAACCTTTATATCTGGGGGCAACTGGGAGTATACGAGTTTTTGAAGTCCAAGGCAATTCTATTGAAAAAGATATGTTATCCAGGACCAGCTCAGAGATGATGCGGCTGATCTTTTCGAGGAGAAGACTATGGCGAGAATTGACTTACGTTTACCGGATTCAGTACTCCGAGGGCCATTGTACTTTTAGCTTTCTAGGACTCTTATTGGGGGAGGTTGGGCTTGTCATGCGAGTTTTTTACTCTCTTTGCCAAACCTTTTGACTTTAGGGATGGGAGTCTGTCTTTTGGAGGGTCTCGCATCTCCTAGTTGCCTGGTGCAGCCTTGGGTAAATGCGTGCGAGCCGATCTTTCCTTAGTTCGGTCTGCTCCCATTTTGGGGGAGAGCTTTAAGAGTTCCAGAAGACGTCCTCAAATGAGGGTCACAAGGGTGTTCATGAGGGTCGCGGGATGGCTACAAAAATAAAAATAAGTAAATAAATAATAATAGAGATAGAGAAAAAGATTTGAAGTAAAAATAGTTCAAACATAATTATTAACATCATTCTTGTGGAATATAAATCGGCATTCAAACTGAGAGATAAAAATAGTTGTGATTAATAAAGTGCGATAAATGAAGGTAGAACAAAATATATACGAGTATGATCAAGTCAATAACGAGTATGATCAAGTCCCATACTTGTACTGTACGCCAAAGCGGCTGGAGCTTGAGTCGATCTGTTTCCTCAGAAACTTCAGTTCCAAAGTAGCTGTGTTGGTATTTACATGTAACTTTTTACTAACTGTGATTGTCAAGTTAATTTAAGAGTAGAATATTTAATATTCTTATATCGATTAAACAGCTTAAGATTGGGAATTTTTACTCATATAGGAAGCATGCTAAATATAAGGTTGTTTTTATGACTGGTGTGGTAAGGTTGGCTATTTATACTTATGTGTTTTATGTCTGATGTAATTAACATTAATTATGTGGATGGGTATTTATGTCACTTAATTAATAAGTAATTTAGAACAGTGTATGGTCCATATATTACAGTGGTTCTTATTTTTATATTTTTCATTTTCACTGATCTTATTCTGTCAAAGTGTACCTTTAGGTTGAATACCCCCATGTGCAAAGTTTCATTGAGATATATTTATATTTCGATGTGGCTCAATGGCCTTGAAGTTCCTCTGAGAAGAGGTATACGATATACTCAGAAATACAACACAGGCTCCCGTATAGTACATATGCGGCATCCTGCGGTCATTTTGCGGTGGCCTAAAGTCTTGTGATACAGCTTGAACCTCTCAGCATTGTAGCCAGATATACAGATATATCTGTACATAGATCTGGAGATTTCAGGGTTCATCTACGAAGGGGTCAAAATGAGATCCACAGATATTTTTTTTCTTAATCTACAGATATTTTCGCGGAGTTCCACAGATATGCGATCTGTGCAATTTGGCAGCACTGCCTCTCATTCTGTGTAGAGTGACTTAAAGTAAAGAACAGCTTGTATTTCTCTTTCTGCAAAATAAAATGTGTTTACAAATTTATCATTCTCCCATTTCTTTAAATAACATAATTTTATTTCTCCGACGATTTTCAGTGTTAGAAACGGAAATTGATCTACACCTTCAAAGTCTACAAATTTCGCTCTCAGTTCAAACTGAAAACACGCAAGAATCGAGGATTACAAGAACTGAATCTTATTTTCACGCGTCTATGTAGAAGCGTGAGTAACAGCCCATATATATTTGTGCTTAAAAAGTGTTTTTTTTTTAATTTAGAGAATATTTTTCTTTGGTAAATTCCCCAAAAGTGCTTTTTGAGGATTTTTTTAAGATTGTGGAATCACAGCATATTGTATTATATGCATATCATTTTAAAGGTAATTTCCAAATGGAGGGTTTGCCACTATACCTCCATTTATTTATAAGGGGTTGTACTCCTATATCCCTCGCTATTTTTAAATGAACTAATAATATTCCTAATTCGAAAACCAAGCATTAGATTCGAATTCAAAGGAGACGGCCAGATGTCGTTAGGCATCTAGTTTTTATACCGTGTTTTTTGACTTTGGACATAAATCTCTCTCTCGGATGCTATTTAAATCAATCATATTTTGTTTAAAATATATTAATATAAAGTTAACATATCATATTTTACTTCGAAAAAAATTCCCTTAAAAATGATCTATGATAAAATATTATATGATTCGAATTAACAATGTGGCTCCCAAGATGGCGGCCAATCAAGTTTTAGTCATAACATCATAATTAGAAATTGGTTCGCCTTAATTAGAGAAAATGCTAAATAGTGTATATCAAAAATGTACATTAGATAGCATTTGCATATTTTTTTAAGTAGAGATATTTATAACAAAGCGCCCACAAAAATCGAAGGGGGTCATTTTCCGAAATTTAACCATTTACTCATTGCAGATATGAAAGATGGCCAAGCCCCCCAAAAATATTTGGCGTATAAACGTGATTTTCTGAAGTACGGTTTCACACATCTGAGAGATAGATCGGGGAATGTCCGCCCTCAGTGTGTTCAGTGTCTGTAAGTCCTTGCCAAAGAATTAATGAAGGAGAAAACTGAAATGTCAATTGTGTTAAATTCACCTAAACTTTATTGAAAAACCATTAAGATATTAGAAGGATAAGGATAAAAGGTAAAAAAAAAGTCGGATTGAGGCCCCCTCAAACTCAGCTTTTTCCTTGGAGAAGGGTTCGTTGGCATCTTTTGAAGTGGCTTGGTAAATTGCACGATCCAAAAAGTCTCATAACATTGCAGAGGAGTTGATGAAACCAGCAGCAGTCGCTAAGTTGAAAGCTACTTGTTGAGCAGATTTAACTAAGAAAATTGAGTCTGTAACACATTCACACAACAGCATCAAACCTCGAATTGATCTCATGTCATTAGATATTTTGGAGCAATTAATTGTGGCACTGATAAAAGCAGGGTTATTTTAATTGCAGACAGATGAATCTGTGTTCATTGATGGTGAACCTCAACTCATAGTTATTATGAGATTCCAAGTAGATGACATAAATCTAGAAGAATTTCTGTTTTGTAATGCACTGTCAACAGCCACCACGGGAGAAGATAGCTCTGTTATGGTGGACAGTTTTGAACTGTTTAGCTGTGTGTACTAATGTATTGTAATAGATGATGGGAAGTCGAGTAGGTTTTGTCACTTGGGTTAAAGGAGAAATTCCTGATTTCATAAAGATTCACTGTTCCTTACATCAGGAAAACTTGGCGCCTTAACGGCTTCACTCAGAGCTCCACGTTGTGCTGAATGATGTTATCCAAATTGTGAATTTTATTTTGGTCAGAGATTTTAACTCGCCCATTTTCCGTAAAAGTATGAAGAGGTAGGATCACAGAACTTACTTTTCCACTTTGATTTCCGTTGGCTGTCTCGAGGTCGCATCCTTGGTCGGGTTATTGAATTAAAACTGAAATAGAAGTCTTTCTCAAAGAGAAGAGGCAAAAGCTGGCCGACTGTTTTAAAGATGTTGTTTGGGTGGAAAAGCTATAATATTTAGGCACTATCTCTAGGCACTTGACTGAATTGAATTCAGACATGCAAGGCCGAAATCAAACTACGATAGACGTCAGTGAAAAACATACGGAATTCAAGAAGAAAAATGCACTTTGAAGAGAAAATTAGGCTGCTTTTCTAGAGCTAAGTGCAGTGCTGGCAAATTCATCAGAAATAGAACTTGCTGACATTAAATTGTTTTTCCAAGATCATTTCCAGAATATTCAGGATGAAAAGGATAAATATTTGACGGAAAATATTGATTTATGCCAACACAACTAGGCAGGAATTTGTTCGGTGTGAAGGCCAGACATTTTGGAGAACATATTCCAGGATTTTAAGACGAACTTTCAGATCTTTAAGCAAACCAGATGCAGAAGTAACGTTTTGAAAGTCTCTCATACTCTGAATTCTGGGCTCGAGTGAAGGATAAGCCTATTATGATTTATAGGGCTGAAAAAAGTCTTATTCCATTTCCCACTACATACCTCTGTGAACTAGGATTTTCAGTTTTCGTGACGATCAAGAATAAAACAAGGAACAGTCTGGATCCTCAACATGATTTTTGCTATTCTCTATCCATTAAGATCAAGCCAAATTTGGAGAAAATTGATCATAATATGAAGGAACAATTTTTCAATGAAGTCTACTTGAAGAGTGAGAAGAAGTTGTAAGCCAAAAGTTTATTTTCTTTAATTGATTTTTATTTGAATTAATTACATTATTATGAAAAATGCCTTTAATATCCTTCAATAACATAGAAATATAAAATATATTGCTTATTAAATGACAGTGAAAATATATTGGATAAAACTAATTGTAGAAACACTGAAGAAATCATTATATTTATCAGCAGTCAATCGTAGTTAATATATCAAAAGGAATCATTTATGAAACAGTATTTTAGTTGGTAGTCAAGAGTTTGTTTATTTTGCTTGAGTATGAAGGTTTGCTTCCAATTATCTTCAATCTATATTATATTAGATTTATTAATTAGTAACTTATAGTAAAATTCACTTAACTTTATTCGATTGGATAAAACTAAAATTATACTGAAAAATACTTCATCTCTGAGGGTCGCCAGTCCCAAATAAATTTGTGCTCAGGGTCACGACGAAAAAAGTTTGGGAAACACTGGTATAATAAGTATTTGATGGAACCGAGTGGCCGTTTCTCCTTACGGAAAACAGTCAGGTAGTTTGAGGACCCCTAATTTAGCGAGGCGCAGTGTGAGCCAATTGAGCCGCTAGCTCTATCAAGGGAGCACCAGAGGGGGGGGGGGGAGTAGAACTCCTTCAAGGGTTCTGATTGGGTGTGGCAGCAACCGTGCTCATAAACAGTGATAGGGTACGAGCAGATCGATCTTGTTTAATAATTGAGGCAGGAACAACCAAGTCTTTAGCCTCAAAAGACAGTCTGTCTGCTTCCTAAACGGCCAAAATCTTCTTCTCCGAAGATATGCACTCATTAAATCGAAGAAGTAAGGTGCGACTCTTTGTAATGGACTTACTTGGCCGTACGCAAAAATGACTTATCGTGTACGGTCTTTGAACAATTCACTTAAAATTCGGGTAAAATCCGACCTTCCACTTCTACACGAGGTATTCGTATGGCCGAAGCGGTAGCAGTAGTAGCTCCTTCGCAGCAGTGGCACGACTGCCTTGACATTGTAGTGATACCAACCGGGTCGAACCGACTCAGTGAACCTCTCTCAATCGGACATGATAAATAATGTAGGGGTTCGTCTCCAGGCCACACCCTTTTCTCTTTTTCCATCACATGTTCGACTTTAACCAATCCTTGGTCGGGCAACAATTCTGTGATGTCTCTTAAGGAGTCTGCGACCACTCTTAACACGAACTTCATGATAGATTGCGGTGTCACAATCCCAGGCAAGCCATTGAGTGTCAGAAGAGGAATAATAATGTCCACCTCATAAAGGTACGCCGCATACGCCAGAAGGCTTCTGCCAGAGAAACGAGTGAACCTCAACTCTCCTCTACTCAACTTAGTTAATGCTATCCTATGATGGAACATGTGGCCTTTGAACAACATGCTGAAATAACTAGCGCGAATTACTAAAGAGCGTTTGAAGATAGCGGGCTCAAAATTACCAGGTAGTCTCTGAATAATGATCCCAGACATAACTGATGTTCCGCTCCCCACACTAGTATATCAATATTCTTAGTCTTATTCTCGGTATCCCAACTGAGGCTACCTCGAGGCCAGATATGCTAATTTTCGCCTGCTTGCTTGTCCAAACAGTAAGATGAGGTAGAGTTACTCGAAGGCAGTTCCAAAAGTGTTGAAGACGAAACTCCTTTATCGTTCGGGATTGATGAGAGGGAAGGCCCTTCACCAAGATAAAGTGGGGAATTGTGTGGGACATAGTAACTCATGGCTATTTTTTATAAATTCAATCCACTTACCCACGGTGGCTCTACTTTGATCCCAGCAAGGCATTGGCTTGTGTGCCACAGCCGATGCCACTGGGACGGGAAGCATACGCCATTACCACCACTCTTTGAGAAGTCCAGGCCAAAACCTCCCGATGGTGTGTTAGGTGGGTCAAAGTGGCGGATCAAGCTTGGTGACAGGCCTCATAGAGATCGGAATCACCATCCCCAATATCCAATGAAAGAAGAGACATAGCCATAATCAAGTACGATCAGCAGAAGGATGCGAAAGAAAGGGGGGTGATGATGTAGTGGAGCAAAGGGCGCATAAAAGGACAGGGGACACGCATCAGTTTTCTTTAGACCTGGGCCCAGAGTGGAGGTTCCATCTGTGTCGAGTCTTTTCTTGCAGCTACTGATTCCTGCAGGATTTGCTGTTCCTCCAGCTACAAAGGAGTGAACCTCTCCTCGGCGCACTGAGAATGGAAGGTCGTATTACTCATCCAGTTTGCTGTGGTAGCAGTGGAATTTGCCCTGTGATATACCATCGGCTATCCTGCTGATAGTCAAAAGATTGACAGGATATCCATTAAAAAAGTAGGGCTGAGAGAGGTCGAGGAAGAAGGGCACAAACCAGTTACCCAGGACCCGTTAGAGAGTTAAATTCAGCCCTGTGAAGGGACCTACCGAAGATACTAAATGTAACAGACTACGCAATGGAACACCTTACAGGGACATATGATGCGAGATATGAACAGTGAATAATCTAGCTTTGGATCTAATACCCTATCGCCCATATTAGCTTGAATGTCTCTTTCAGATTACTATTTTCTTCTCTTTAGACAATCACATACTCAATGAATAATTCTTTGATAAGGTCACATCGAAGAGAGATTTTAATAGTTTTTTCGCGTAGTGTGAAATATACTCAATAGTTTTATTCAGGAGCTACTGCCCCATTTACCCCATCCTGACCTAAGATGTCTCTTTTGATTAAGCACATTTTTTTTTTGTCCTTAGATAATTAGGTTCACAATGAAAGATTCTTTGATTAAGTCGCGTCGAAGAGAGAATTCAAAAGTTATTTGCTTCCAAACCTAGAGAGTTTAATCCGAAAGGCCTAAATAAAAACGTTTATTTTGTAGAAAAAATATCTTTTAAGCAGGAGAAGCAAATATATATATATATATATATATATATATATATATATATATATATATATATATATATATATATATTTTTCAACCATCGAAAGATTAACAATCGAACAACGAGTTAAAGTTATCGAAGCCTATTACGAAAATGGACCTTCAAACAGAGACGCATTTCGGGCACTTCGCGATTTTTTTGGTCAACATAATCGACCAACTGAGAGTGCAATTGAGAAAACTGTTCTTAAATTCAAACAAACGGGGTCGGTGGCAGATATGAAAACGCCATTGCGTGCTGGTTTACGTCGTTCAGCTGAAAACAATGCTGCAATGCGCGAGAATGTGGCCGAAGATCCAGACACCTCTATTCGTCATCGCGCGCAGGAATTGAACCTCTCCACAGCAACGTTACATCGAATTTTGACAAAAGATTTGTCTCTACACTCTTACAAAATTCACTTGACACAAAACAAGAACTGAAGACTACTGACCATTTGAAGCGCCGTACATTCGTCAATTGGGTGCACGAGCAATGACAAGCCGATGATGATTTTTCGCAAAAAATCATCTCTAGTGATGCAGCCCATTTTCATCTTGGTAGATTCGTTAATAAGCACAATTGTCTCATTTGGGGTGAAGAAAATCCAAGGAAGATTCTTTAAAAGCCACTGCATCCACAAAAGGTCACTGTTTGGTGTGCATTTTTTGCTAGCGGAATCATTGGGCCTTTCTTCGAAAATAAAGCCTCCGATTCTGTTACGGTGACAGGCGAGCGATACCGTGCCATGATAACCAACTTTTTATGGCCTGAATTGAATTATATGGATGTCGAAGATTTGGGGTTTCAACAGGACGGCGCCACATGCCACACAGCCAATGCAACAATTGCTTTATTGAATGAAAAGTTCCCAGGTCGCATCATCTCTCGAAACAGCGAGGTCAATTGGCCACCACGATCGTGACTTGACGCCTTTAGATTTTTTCCTTTGGGGTCATCTAAAAAGTAAGGTCTCTGCCAACAATCCAACAACAATTCAACGTCTGAAGGATGAGATAATAAGGCATATTGATGAGATCGAGGCGCAACTATGCAGAGACGTCATCAAAAGTTTTGACCATCGAGTGGAGGTGTGCCAACGAAGCCTTGGCTGACATTTAGGTGATATTATTTTTCAAACATAATTGCCATGACTCAAATATCATGATCCAATAGTGAAATCAATAAATTTTCCCCAATAACATTGTTTTATTTACTGCTAACTTCGATCCGTCTTAATGGAACACCCTTAATAACACAAGATAGTAAAAAAGTCTGAACTAATATGTAATTTTCTATATAAATTTACCCCGCTCCCATTTTATCAGATTTTTTATGTTCTAGTACTAAATAGTCATTTAAAAGGATTAAAATGATTGCAAGAGAGAATACAACGAATAGAAGAAAGTCGTGATAAAACTGTTTCTTGCAAAACTTTGTTTAATGACTTACGTGGGCTCTCTTCCGCAAGCCTGAATGCGCGTGTATATTTTTCGGGATCAGTTTAAATTCTTACCAAACTAAGTTGTCAGTTGTAGACGCCATCCGTTTTCTTGAAACGAACCAAAGTTTGGCTCACACTTCTTTGTAGATTTGGTTCCCTACCAAGGTCATTAGGATTAAAAGCCTCTGTGACGGAACGCTTGGTGCTGCCGTCTTTTGCATACCAAATGCATATATTCATTCTGCTAATAACTTATCACTATCGTTAACATTATAATTAATAACCAGCAAAACTATGAACGATTATATTTTTATATATATTAAAATTGCTTATGGGTTCAGCATTGAAAGTGTTGTTGCAAAGATTGAATTTCTCTCTACCTGTGTAGAAAAGAGAGAAGTTCGATTAATTCATAGCAGATAATCTGTAAAACACTTTGGCCAAAAGAGGAGCAAAACTGGAAAGGGATTTAATGTCACAAAAACTGAACGAATTCAGCTTATTCCTCAAAATAATATATATATATATATATATATATATATATATATATATATATATATATATATATATATATATATATATATATGAGGAATTAAACCACATTCTCCGAAGACAATTTAATTCAGAACAGTTTCGGTGTATCTCACACCCTTTTTCAACTGACACTGGGTAGAAAATATAAGAGAAGTGCATATAAGCATAACAAAAGATCCCCTCTTTTTCCCCCAATCCTCTACTTGTGGCTAATCTGGGGGGGGGGTTAGGCCTAAACATATTGAAGGGCTGACATTTTACTATTTTGTTTATTTGCTTTCTTATTACAGGATTAAAAGAAAATTGACCCTCAGATATATTTAAATTAGGAACTGACGATATCAAGCTTGTTTCTACGATTCTTTTCTTAACATAGTTAGCAGATTTAAATACCATTTTACTTCCATTGAAATCGATCGTATGATTCTTGTCTCTAACATGGAAAAAATATTCCACTGCTTTCGGTGCCCACTCTAATATCTCTTTTGTGATTGTACAATCTCTTGTCTAGATTTCTCCCCGTTTCCCCTATATAAACTTTATGGCAATCGTTGCATGGTATTGCATATACTCCTATGTTATGATGTTCTTTGGGTTTCCTGGCCATCATCAATTGAT
The DNA here is from genome assembly GCA_963969495.1 of Ceratothoa steindachneri. Taxonomy (NCBI): domain Eukaryota; kingdom Metazoa; phylum Arthropoda; class Malacostraca; order Isopoda; family Cymothoidae; genus Ceratothoa; species Ceratothoa steindachneri. The sequence goes on from OZ018330.1 coordinate 135,244,788, forward strand.
TTAAGGAACTATTATATTTAAAGGCTAGATTAATACCCGCTTTTCTAAATATGTCCTTTAAACTATTTAATTTATTATTAAATGGCAATGTTATACATTTGTTGAAGTCGTTAGTGCGGGAAGGCTTATTACCATAGAATGTTTTCCTAGCTGCAAAATGGGCCGACGATATGAACCGATCGGGGTAATACAAATAAAAAAAATGGTCCTGATAATGACAATTTCTTCATCTAAATAGGAAGGATGAAATATTTTGTATGCTCTAAGGAAAAGGTTAGAAATTACCGATTTTTTAACAGTATTATCGTGAAACGAAAAATAATGTATATAGGCATTCGAGTGGGTTGGTTTCCTATACACGTCAAGTTTTAATTCATGGTGATCTTTATTAATGAGGACATCTAAAAAGGGTGATCTATTATCATATTCCCATTCATATTTAAATTTGATGGAGACATGCAGATTATTCAAATTATTAAAAAAGGTATCAAAATCATGGCCATTAGGCCATACAGAAAATACATCGTCAATGTACCTTAACCATATAAAGTTAGGGGGAGAAATTGTGGGAAGGAGTTCAGTCTCAAAATATTCCATGAAGAGACATGCCAATATCGGAGATAAACTATTTCCCATGTTAAGGCCAAATATTTGTCTATAAAACTCATTATTCACTCGAAACACATTGTCAGAGAGACATAATTCAACTAAATCGATAAATTTACTCGTAGAAATGGGAAGATCCAAATTAAGTCTAGGCATGATTTCACGCAGAAGGCCCATGGTTTAGTCAACTGGAACTTTGGTAAACAAAGAGTTTACATCAAAGCTCACAAGTTTTCCATCCGGTAATTGCAAGTGGCTGAGGCGGTCAACAAAATCTTGAGTGTTCATAATGTGTGCAGATGAGATTCTTCCTACTGCTGGAGATAAATGCTTGGCGAGCCATTTGGAGAGCTTATAAGTGGGAGAATTAATATTGGAATTGATTGGGCGTAAGGGACATCCCTCTTTGTGGGTCTTTGGGAGCCCATACATATAGGGAAGTGAAGGGTTCGTACTCCTGAATTGTTTAATTAAATTTGCGCTTTTCAATATTTAATTTAATTAAACAATCCTGTAATAAGAAAGCAAATAAACAAAATAGTAAAATGTCAGCCCTTCAATATGTTTAGGCCTAGCCCCCCCCCCCAGATTAGCCACAAGTAGGGGATTGGGGGAAAAAGAGGGGATCTTGTGTTATGCTTATATGCATTTCTCTTATATTTTCTACCCATTGTCAGTTGAAAAAGGGTGTGAGATACACCGAAACTGTTCTGAATTAAATTGTCTTCGGAGAATGTGGTTTAATTCCTCATCTTTTCTTGCGATATTGCATTAATTTTCATCATATATATCTCAAATTAGTGCGGGAGAATGATGAAAATGAATCCATTAAACCACATTTAAAGAGAAAACGGAATAACTTTTCCTTGCAGTAATATTTTTATTACCTTTTTTTCGAAAAAATCCGTGCAGGAAAGCGATTCGAACCAGGCACATTGAGGTAGCGAGCACCGCTCAGTGTGCCCGGTTCGAATCGCTTCCCTGCACAGATTTTTTCGAAAAAAGGTAATAAAAATATTACTGCAAGGAAAAATTATTCCGTTTTCTCTTTCAATGTGGTTTAATGGATTCACATATATATATATATATATATATATATATATATATATATATATATATATATATATATATATATATATATATATATATATTATATATATATATATATATATATTTATATATATATATATATATATATATATATATATATATATATATATATATATATATATATATATATATATATATATATATATATATATATATATATATATATATATATATATCCTTGACCAAAATTATGGAGCAAGTATGAAAAAGTGAAGAATATGATTGAGACTTAATTATTTCATACTTGATATAATACAAATGAGCATTTTCTTGTATATTTTATTAATAATTAATATTTGATGAGTCCTCATTTTACTTTTAGCGTTTTTGCTTAATTGAGAGTAAGTTGGCACAGATGGTTGGTTCAATCTTCTGCCATTCAATGTGGTTCTGATGTAGCTGCTGAGTTTTGGGCAGTAACAAACAAAGAGATATCAAGACGCACATTGAGAAGAAGGTTATTAGAGGCTGAGCTCAAAAGGATGTAAGGCTAGAAAGAAACTGTGGCTGTTTCAAATGAACAAGAAGAAGCGATTGTCTTGGGCAAAAAAACATGAAGATTGGACTGATAGTGATTGGGCTAAAGTTGTTTTGTCTGATTAAAGTAACTTAGAAGTAGGTTCTTCACATTAGTTTCCACCAATTTATTACGCCTGTACATATTTTTATTGGATACCAAATATTTTATTGGATACAGAAAATGATCAGTAAAATTTGTATTTCTCCTCAGATCTTTGGAACTCTGGAGCTGCTTATGTTCGTCGAAGGGCTGCAGAAGCTTATGATACGAGATGTGTTCTCCCAGCAGTGAAATTTGGAAGTGGCAGTGTAATGGTTTGGAGCTGCATGTTGTCTTCAGGTCCAGGATTGTTATTCAATTGTGAGGCCAGAATGAATTCCCAAACTTACACCAGCTTGTTATACCAGGTTTATCATCCTTCCTTAGGTAAATTTTCAATGATGACATACTAGATGGTATAATCTTCTAAAAAGACAATGCTCCCTTCCACACATCTAGAGTTTCAAAGGGTTGATTTGAAAAGAAAGGGGTGACCTTGATGGAATGGCCCCATCAATCCCCAGACATTTGCTTGCGACCTGCACGAGGATTGCTGGCAATAAATTTATTGCGAGTAGCCTCTCCTTCTGGATTATGCTTTTCCAGGATTTGACCTATGATCATGATGATATATCTCTTGAAAGTAAAATTTTCCTTTACAATATTTTTGTTAACAAGAAAATTGTTTAGCAGCATAGGCATCAAGAGGTGTAGGCCTAACTTCTTGAACCATGCAAGCGATTTACGACTTAGGTTAAAGGGCTACAGAAGTTGGTCTGCTTTATCAACTCCTCCCATGAGTTCGTTATACCTTTCAATGTGTAAAGGCTTTTTGTAAACTTTTTTGGTTACGCCAAAATACATTTTATCCTTTTCAATAAATCCGGCTGAATACTTTGTAGTTATTTCATGCACTGATCTTCGGTTTTCACACTTTACTATCAGAACATTTCCTTTGCAAACAAAAGACACTTCATGACGCTCAAGTTTCTCATTAGCAGTCTCCTTTGGCACTCCTCTGTTCGCACGAATTGTTGCAGTCATTGTGATTTTCTGTGTTTCCAAAAGGTGTGACAAACAAGTGCTTTCATACTAGTTATTCACAATTACATGACGTCCCAGTCCACACACAGAGTCGAGAAGATGAACAACTAACTTTTCACTAGATGAAAGTTCATTTATTCCATCAACATCAAGTAAAGAAAGATTGTTTTCACGGTCTTTGCCGTAGTATACTTTCCAGTTATAATTGTAGCCCCTTCAATTTTGTTCACTGTTACACAGAACAAATACCTTGATGCCAAATCTAGCACGTTTGGTTTTTATAAATTGCCGAAAGCCTAGCCGCGCTTTCCATCAAAGTAGAGCTTCATCAATCGAAATATGCTTGCCTGCATCCACATTATTCATTGAAATTAGAGTCAAAATCTTAGAAAAATTATCCAAGTGTGTAGAAGGTACATTTACTTTCGCTTCATCATTGCCTTAACTAAATCGTAGGAACTTGATGATTAACATATACCTGTCCCTACTCATGATAGCGGCACCTAAAAAAAAGGAATACCCGCTTCGTAAGGCATTCTTGCCCAATACTGATTCGTGTCGCTCAATTTGCATATTCCAGTATAGAAATAAAGTGAAAGAGATGTCAAATTTCACTTTCAGTTACGTCTTTCCACCGAATACTATTCACAATTCGATTACTTTGAGGATTCAAATCAAAAAATGCCTTTGCTTTATCATTTACACAGGAAACAATATGTTTAATAACATCATTGGTTCAACTTATCTAAACACACTAAAGCAGTCATGTTGTCTGAAAAGCCAGCCGTCGGATCGATACCACTAAAATTACGAACCAATAGAGGCTCTGGTTAAGGCTCTCGCGTCAGTAAACACATCAATCACTCGTTTCCACCCTCCAGCCATTTCTCTCGGTTCGGGTATGTCATCAAAATTATTATCACTGAAATCCGAAAAATCGCTACTAACATTGTCCATATCACTTTCATCTAGTGCATAGTCACTCCCATGTAACTGATACCCTCCTCACTTGACATATTTTTTTATGTTAGTTTGGTAATAAATCACAAATTGACAAAAAATAACAATGAAGTTTCAACTACCACACACCTTTCAGAAGACGCCGTCGGCAACTGAAATGAAGCCTACTTGCCACTCCTCAGTAAAACGTGTAAGCTTCTGAGTTTTCTAGAAAACTGACGTCACATCATCGAGCAGCATTGCGAACACATCAGAGAATCCTCTGACAAGCATTGCGACATATCTACATTCCAACAGAAAGAATTAAAGTAATGACGCCCCCATTGGCGTCATCGCATATTATAACATGGCATGGCATGACGCCTACGGTAGTGTCATCGTATAGAAGGGGTTAACAATAACAGAACAGATGTTAAACAAACCAAACATTCTAAATACATAAAAAAAATATATTAAATTCTATTTAAAAATCTGATGTATAAATAAATAGAAATGATTTCTAAAAAAATATAAAACATCAATCAAAAATAAATAATTATATTAAAAAATAAATAGGTGAAAAAGTGAAAAGTAGTCAAGTAAGTTCTTTTCTGAAGTCTGTGAATCAGAATTAAGTATAGCAAGTATAAAGAAGTATAAAAATTTCAAGCTTTACATTACAGCATTTGAAAATAGTTGCCATATAATTACGTATGTAGGTGTATCTAGTATAAGGCTTATTAGATAATGTAGTGTATACACAAACATGTAAACAAAGTGCGAAACATTCAAATAAAGACGCAAGTATGGGAGGACATTTCAAAATGATTCTATAAAAACTCTGGTATAAAAAGTTTATTTTATTAATACTTTGTAGTTTCAACTAAGTATGTAAACAAAGGAAAAAACATTCTTATATAAAAACTCAAGTATAAAAAACAAATTACATTCAAATCCTGTAGTGTGTAATCACACACAGTGCTGTGAAAGACACCTCACCCATCCGCAATGTCTTGTTCAATGTCTCTGTCACCAGCATTTGAAAGGACATTGTCGTAAAAGACTTGCACAACTCTGAGAACCCCCAATTCACCCAGCAGCTTCAAGACATCAATCTTTTTGACTTCTTTGATGCAGTTCGCATCAGAAAGAGGAATAGGCTTGGACTGAGACCACCATTTCCCTCCTCTTCAGCACAGAGTCCTAGCTAAATTAACATAAAAACACTGCCTCATCCGTTTTCACGAAGTGAAATTAATAAGAGACAGTAGAATGGCATCTTGTCTAACCTTATCGTTAATGGAATACAGCTGTCCCTTGATATAAGTTAAATCCGTGTCCGTCAAAGTAACAGCAGCGCAAGACAAACTATTATATGTGCAAGCTCTGCTCACGACCGAGCCATTCCCAATATATATATTCTCTTTTGCCTTACAATAGGCCAAGGTGAGAGGCAGGCGACATTTTTCCTTCCATTCACAGTAACTAGAACAGGTTCATCCATTTCATCTCACTCCAGGATTAAAATGATCTGAATTATCAACTGACTACCCCACTAATCTACAAAACCAAAACACTGTTTACAAAACCCCCGGCTCCTCAGCGTGTAGCCATCTTGTAACTAGTTGAAGTCACGCAATTCAATGCTGCGTTGTGATTGTCACAGGACACTGGCGTTTAGAGGCTTTTGCCTATAAATCGAGGTTTCAGACCAGGAAAAGAGTGGGATTTAGCAGGTTTGAAGCGAAATGATTTGATTAACGTAATTTGGATGCGGAGAGCATTCCCTCACCATTATTATGTCCTTTTTGACGGAAGTGGGGTTTAGCGGGTTTTGCATCTGAACTCTTCATATATATATATATATATATATATATATATATATATATATATATATATATATATATATATATATATATATTAAAAAGTGCGGTTAGTAGATAGCAAAAGTTGATAACCGATACTGCATCAGGTCCTAGGGGCCTGACATCGTTCCTCGCCAGGTAGGTGACTGTCAGGGAACCGCTCTAATACCTCAATAAAGATGCATTTAAGAGTTCGGTTTTATAATCTAGTAGTTTACCGTAACAAAAAATTTTAAAACTCAATATTATTTTCCACCGTTATCTTTGCTAAGAACATTTCTTTAGATGTATTAGAACGGTTGCCTGAAATTCACCTACTTGGCGAGGAATGATGCCCTGCCCAAAGGACCAGTTGCTATATCGGTTATCAACCTTTGGTATCTACCAACACTACCAATCTCTCTCGAGTTTTATCAAAATTTTCCCATATATTAGAAAGAATATTTGATATTTGAAAAACAGAGAGAAATATCATTAAATTCATATAATCTTTATATTTTCTCAATAACTTTTGGAAAATAACCAATATGAATAAAAGAATTATTAAACACAAAACAACTTCGTCAGTTTCAATTTATAGAAAAAATGCAGTAATTAAATTGCGCATTTTATTCGTCGGGCTTTTCTTCACACTGTGGTGAATAAAAAATAATATTTATTCCTCGTTGCTTGACTCAATGGAAATCAGAAAACAACGCATGAATAAATTTAGTGCTCCCTGCATAATCATTCTTTTCCTTGTCATTTTCAGCTGACTCTCTCAATGAAATCATTAGCTTTGAATCTAGAAATTTAGCGCCATATTACAAGGTAATATTGTTTATGACAGCGTTTAAAAGCTCCTATGTTTTGGGCTGGTAAACCAGCTATGGCTTTAATATGACGTCTCCCTAAGCATCGCAACCAATTAAGAGAAAAATGCGATCTTTGGGATAATTTGTACCCTTATTTCAAATGCTGTCTTCTCCGAAAATGTTATTGAAGGCAGTTTATACAAATAGAGACCTGTTTAATCAATATTTAAAGTATGGTAATAATCCTAATTCTCTTTTCTTCCTTAAGAAAGTTAGTTTATGTAGTTTTGTTGGTGGTAGCTGTTTATCACATATTTGTATTGGGTTGAGGAATAAGTTCTTGCGGTTTTATCAGATTTATTCATTACCATTGACAATTTCAGAAAAAAAATCATTTTTAATTGATAACAATATGCAATTTAATCAATAATGTATTCTCCGTTGGTTTTTATGACTTCTTCCCAACGTTTAACTAGTTTTTCGATGCCTCTGCAATAAAAATCTCTGGATTTTGACTCGGGGAATTCGTCTAACCAGGTTATTAATATCACATCAGTATTGAACGAAACGCTGCGCAAATTGTTCGAGAGCGATCGGAACAGATGGAAATCTGATGGAGCCAAGTTTGGCGAATATGGAGGATGCGGCAAGTTTTCCCAATTAAGCGTTTGGATGGCGTGTTTTTCATATTGTCAATGTGAGGATGAGCATTGTCGTGTTGCAGAAGGACTGCATAGCGTTGATGAGGTCGCTTTTCCCGAATAGCTTCGGCGAGTCGATACATTTGTTGAACGTAGAGTTCTGTATTGAAAATCTCGTTGTTCACAAGAAGCTCATAAAGAATGATGCCTTCACAATCCTACCACACACACAACATCGTCTTTTGTGGATAAAGTCCTTGCTTTAACCGCGGAAGTGTTTTTTTTATTGGGGCTAAGCCATTGTTTTCGATTGGTTCATGTTGACATAAACACACCACTTTCCGTCGCCAGTGATGATGTGGTGAAAAAATCTATCTTAATATCCATGAGTAGCCTTGTGACGAGCAAGAAAACCTGCGGCAATCATGGGGCGTTGAAGTTTGTTGCTTTCGTACAAAGCGTGCGGAACCTATGCACCGAGTTTTTGAACTTTTCCCATCGAATGAAGGTGATTCACTACAGTTTTCTGATCACACGCCAATTGTACAGCCAATTTTTTAGTCGAATGACGAGGATTTTTATGAAGAAGGCCGTTCAATCGATCTTTATCCAACTTAATGGGGCGACCAGAACGTTCTTCTTCATTAAGATTGGAATGACCCTTTTTGAAACGTGAAAACCACCATTGAGCTGTCCTTTCCGATTAAGAATTTTCTCCGTACACAGCATAAATATCGCGACGAGCTTTGGCTGCGTTTGCATTGTTCCCGTCTCGATTGAAAATGAATAACAACAAGTAGCGTAAATGCGCCTTTCTTTCAACTTGACATTCCATTTTGAGGGTAAAGAACAAAAATTAAATTAACACAACTTTTAAATAAACCGCAATGACTTATTACTCAATTTCAAGACGTAGCCTAAGCAAAAGCCCAATAGTCTACGCTGTTAAGAGACGTAGCTTAACCTTTGAAAATTTTGCTCTCATTATTTATTATTGTTTCTTAATATGTGCACTAATCACGTCATCAAAACTTAAATCAACACAACATTAAAAAAACGCAAGAACTTATTCCTCAACCTAATACATGGTTCATTCCTGCTCTCGATTATAAAATTTCCAAATCGTGCCTTCGTGCAGTAAATGTGTAGGCGTTTTGGTTATTTTATACTCTTCCTTAATTGTCCAAAACCATTTCAAAATGATATCTGTACTCATAAAGATTCACTTCTCATTACAATCCTCCAACTATTCATTTAATAGATCTATCATCTAAATTAGAATTTGACTTCTCCTACTCGTTGATTTCATTTGTGAAGTCGTCAATGTTTGTTTTGTTCACGGTGTCTCTTCTCTTGCCAAAACTGTTACAATTTTGATAATATTTTTGCCTCGTTAAAATCTCATTATATATAGCTTTATATCTAAAGTAAAAAGCTTTGTTTTCTCTTTCTTACTTCATACTAATCCTTTGCAAATCTGCTTAGTTGAAGGAGAATAAAGTATCGAGGGAAACGAGGATTTATGGATGATGGTTGCAACCAGTCCTCCATGTAGGCCATTGGGCGATATGAACAAAAACATTAAGCGGGTGCGCGTCATTTATAAAATGGACCGCCTCAAAATAAAACTGACATAAATAGATGGATTTTCGCACATAATAATCGCGGTATATAAAAAAAAGAAGTGAAGTGGCGATGGATGTTATATAGTCAGCGTCTTTGTGCGAAAATGTTAGTTTTAAGTTTGAGGAATTTTTCTTATTTAGCCATAAACCCCTTTAAATAATTAAATATAATGAAACTGATATTCTGACTGCGGTTCAAAGAATCTTAATAGGGTTATGTAATATCAACGACGACTGAGTTTTCTTATTACGAACATAAACCAATTAATTATATATATTCAAAAGTTAATTATATAGCAATTTTTTTTTATATCGCGCGATATTAAGTGAAATATAGTTTATATAGAAATAAAATTGAGGAAATCTATTCTCTTTATTACGAAATATGATGGTATAGTGCATCGCATTCATCAAAAATTGTGACAACCTTGCATGGGCATTAAACTACCTCCACATATCCTCTGTGGTTAAGATAGTATAGGGTTGGTTATGTTAAGATAGGGAAGGTTAGATTAGATTAGGTTTAGAGAATATGATGAACTGCGGCTTCATGCTAAGAGGTTATAACGAGTATAGATTTCTTTCACTTTATTTCTATATAAACAAAATTTGAGCTAATTCGTGCGCTATACAAAAAATTCTCTAAAATTATCTTTGGAACGATATATAATAATTATTTATTTTTGTTAAGTAATAAAAAGGGGATCGATTTCTGAATTTTATTTTCATGAGATCGTTTTAACACTTTATACCACAGCATCCTGCAAGGGATGAGATTTCAGCGCTCTGTTGCAGACTATTCTCAATGGTAGAGTCATTGCCAAGAGTCCTGTGACTAATGTATATTTTGAATTTTTTCATCAAATTTTAACCTTTACGTAAAAGGCTTATTAAAAAAGTCAGCATTTTAAAGATAATAAAGAAAAACGTATTCCTTCGCTGAATCCCAAATCGTGCTTTACTTCTTTTCTTGACTCTGGAGATTTGTTATTCGATCTAAAGGGTGAAATGATAACAAATATGGCTGGCTTAAATGTGTAATTATAATTTAATTCGTAATATTTATTTATAAATATAAATATTTGAATCTTTTTCAATTCCAGAAATGGTTCTTTCTAAATAAAAGCGTGTTCTGCACCAAAATAGCCTAAAATGCAAGGATATATATGCTAAGGGTATTGCATCAAGTATCACCATCTATAGGATCATTAATGAATTTAAAAAGACTGGATACACTGATGTGAAAAGGTCTTATGGAAGCCTAAGAGCGTCAAATGAATGCCAAGATCGCCTTCCGGTTAGGTCCCAGCTCAAGGATTGGCTTGCTTCCATTGCCAAGCTTTCCTACGATTGGAAAGAAGCAAGTGTAAGGCACACAGTGTGTTGTAGAGTTTTCGAAAAGGTCTTCAGTTGTGAAGGGATGCAAAGTAGCTCTATCTCAATAAGAACAACCTTAAGGATAGACTCCATTTATGTATGAAATATAATGGACTGTTGAAGACTAGGGCTTAGTGATATTCTCTTAAAAAAAGCTCCCTTCCGCTTGTGTGCGCTTCTAGAAGATCCCCATTATGAGTGGTAAAGGGTAATGCTTTCACGAATGCTGTGTCATACCCACGGAGAAGCATTATCCATACACTCTCCTTGTCTATGGGTGATTCTCATTCAAGGCGATTAGTTATTGGCTGAAAATCACATCGAAATTTTGGGAACTTAGTTCAAGAATTCGGCAGATTTGAACCCGATAGAGAATTTGCGGGCGATAATCAAACTGGTGGCTGATAAACAGAAGCCATTCAATTGTGAGCAGCTGCGGATGCTTTGGAACAAAACTGGAATAATATCAGTCAAGATATCATCCCAAATTTGGTCTCCAGCATGCCAAAACGAATTTAAGCTGTCCCGAAGAACAAGGGACATTATAAATATTGACTGCACGAATCAATTGACAGTATCCATAAGCCTATATTTTAAGAACGAGATTTTTTTAAGGTTTGAATAAGATTTTTTCTTTTAGTTTGGTTGTCACCTAAGTAGATTTAATTTTTTTTATCAAAGTTATTTCTAATAATTCCTTTATAATATATAAAAAATAAATGGTAAAGTTCAGAAATAAATAAAAGTATCGAATGTTTCTGAATTTTTCTAAACTAAAAGAATTAAAAATGGTGAAGTTCAGAAAATTTATTAAAATTTTGGCATGGAAATTATAATAGCAAATTTAAATTGAGAAAAGAAAGCAGAATCCTAATAGGCCGTAGGACACAGACCGAAGAAAAGAAGAAGAAGAACTACAGAACTACAGAAATAAGAACCAGCAAAGACCCTAAGGTCCACTCAAGGCCAGCCCGCTTACACATTCTAACGTTAGTGTATCATGCTTTTTATTCATGCTGTTTTTTTTGTTATATATATATATATATATATATATATATATATATATATATATATATATATATATATATATATATATATATATATATATATATATATATATATATATCACTATTTCAACTCTACGGTACACACTTATCTACATGTGTACCCTTGACATGCAGGTTTAGCTATCCCTCAAATACACTAACACGCTTTTTCGAACCAGGTGTGGGAAGGAGGGGGGGCGATAGGACAGTACTCTCTTTTCTTGCAGGCTTCGCCTGCTAGTGATGAAAATAATATACTTAGAGGACAGGCAGAAAAAGAAAAAGGAAATTCACATTCACTCCATGCATGGTGGCGTCGCTGGCATCTTTCTATTCATCATTTCATTTTAATCCTCAACTCCTTATAATATATGACGTTTTAATCTGTGCTCCTAAATTGAGTTTGGGATCTTATGTTTTTGTATAATTTACGTTCAAATTAAGACATAAACATAATAAAACAAAATTAAACTTTTGATTAGTTCTCCATTTCACAGGGAACTCTCGCTAGCCAAGTGGATAAGGCGTTGAAATTCCATGTCGTGTTACTGGGTTCGATTTTCGGCCAGAGGGGACACAAAATAAATGGGTGCTCTCAGGGGAAACTGCTCACGAGTCGAAAAGCCAATTTTATGGCTGCAATTATGCTCTTTTTTTCCTTTTGCTACGAGGATCCTAAAGTTATACAATATTTCCAATCAAATTGCAAGAGCCAAAAGAGAATAAAATGAAATTAGACTTAAAAGATAATCTATGGAGAAATAGACTGCAAAAGGGAGTGAATGATAAAATAAACTGCAGTGGATGTCATAAGCACTGTAAAAACAGTGAATTATAAACTAGAACCAGAAGCCAGTGGATGAGAAAATAAACTTAAAATTCAGTGAATCAGAAAATTGACTCAAATCGCAGTGAATGAGAAATTATATTGAAAAAGAAGTGAATGGAAAAAATAGACTGAAAAAGCAGGAAATGATAAAATGAACCGAAAAAGCATCGAATTATAAATGAGACAGAAAATAAAGTGTATAAAACAATTGATTTGAAGACAATCTATGAAAAAATAGACTGAAAGGGGGTTTTCATATAGACTTCCCCATAACACGCAACGGGTGGCTCTTACTAGAGCCACAATGGGTCCTCTGCGTGCTGTTACAAAATAGTACTACTATTCTGTTTCATGTTCTTCTCCAAAAAGGACCAATATTTGAGTAAATAAGCTTGTCAGCGATTGCTTTTCTGACTTTATGTGAATTTTAATATTTGTTCTGAAGACTTGGAACTCGTTTTGAAAGGGGCGGGCAATGTATATTGGGAGCTAGACTTTCTAACGGATATCATAGATGAGTTCCTTGAGAGTTCCTGAATCTTAACTTTATCAAGATTGGTGTTTATGTAAGCATCATAGGCGACTAAGAAGCTTAAAACTCATCCAGCAGGAATTTGCTAAGAAGAATTTGATGAAAAGTGAATGTATCGACTTAAAATACTAGTAAAAGCCAAAGAAAAGAAAATAAAGGGAATAGAAATGGAAACCGTGATGCTAAGAGATGCAAATTATGTAATTTTATTAAAAAACAATGAAAAATCACTAAATCCAAAAGGAATTTTAAAGACGTTTTTAATAAGCCAAAAAAATGGACTAGACATTAATTCATAGATTATCGCCTTATTTACCTGATCAAAGTATTGGTAGAGTCAAAGGATCATTGTATTGAGGACAATGTTGAGATTCGGTTTTGGAAGCAGAAGGTGGTATAGAGTTAACTAAAGTGAGAGAAAATTCAAGTTTTAACTCACGAAGGAGTGAATGGTCTCAAGACTGAATAAGTAAGAATTAAATAGAAAGACAACATGAAAGGGAAAGTGAATTATGAATGAAAAGTATTAACTAAATTATAGCCCTAAATCGCAGAGGAATAATTGCCATTTTTTTAATGTTGTTAGGGGAGAAAAATGCTAGCCAAAAGATGCTGCCATCTGTGTGCAGTAGAAGGCGAAAAAGTGCGACTACACGACTACACTCATGTGTTAATTTGAACGATAAGTTAGGTTTCAAACTCAGTCTTTTTAATTTCATGAATACATTTTGTAAACTTGAAATGGGTTGGGTACTCACACACCTATTTTATCTCTTACATATTTTTTTATATCCTACCATTATCTTTTTACATCCTCTGACACGGGTCATGTTGCTGCTGTCTGTTCGCTTTCAACTGTCTCAATTAATTTTTTATCAGATTTTGACCGTAACTGTGAACAGATCACTGAAATGTTGAAAGACTGGTAATTTTTGCTTTTGTGTTAATTATTTATATTAATAATCATTCTCTTTAAAGAATCTGAAAGTATCGTGATCGCTTTGAGCCTGAAATCGTAAGTCGATGAAGGCATGCAAGTAGAGAGGAAAGCTTAAGAGAAAGGTTACCGTGCTTAGGTATCCGAAGGAAATCGTTGGGTGGCGTTATTTTTGAGAATAGAATAACCATCGGGGTGAAAGTCAGAGATCTTTTGAATCTAAAAGTGATTTTTTCCTAAACGGTGCAAAATTAACTGTCACTTTAAAAGTTCGAGAGAACGCTTGATTGCAGTATGAGGTCCGGTCGCTTTGATACTCTGGTGCGGAGTGTGGTTGTAGAGTGTAAACTTGGAACCTTTGAGTAAATAGTAGCCTTTACTATTTTTGTGATAGTTATTGGTTTAGGAGGAGTTTCCACGCCTTTACAATAGATAGATGTGAAGCAGAATGCTGTTAACACGATCCCCTTGTTGTCAGAGTATCTTTACACAAGTTCACTCATTTTCTCTGCGGATTTTCGACAAAGCTCTCTCAGAAGGATATTATGAGTGCGCAGATCTTTAGTCAAACCAGATGGTTCTTAAGCACAGTGCCCTGTCTAGGGATCGACCCCATCCCCTCCTAGGGGGGGGGTACTCCACAGGTTAGGAACCACTGAAATAGAGGAACACTGTTTCTAGAGTGGTGTGTTGAACTAGTATATGTTGCTCCGTCTCATGATGTAGGATTCGCGCTAGAGTTCGTCATATATTTCTCCTTTTTACTACAAATATATGCTCGGGAGAATAAAAAAATAGGAGTTTATATCAATAAATCTATTTTGTTTCATCCGATTAAATTTTATAGCAGGTGATAGATAATTCGGGTCTTTTTTGGAATAGACGTTAAGCTATTACGTTCGAAGCATGTAGCGTGTTCACAGCCTGTCAGTTAGTCAGTTAGTCCCATGGATAGATAGCTTGATATTTGTTGTTTCATTCAATGATTATTTATTTCCATTTCATATCCTTAACAAATGATGTCAATTTACAAACTTGCAATGGAAGTTAAAACCATAGAAAACGTGTGGAGTAGTGAAAAAAAGGGGTTTGCATGAACAGTGAGTTTGAAAAGATGGACATATTAAACTTCCATTAGCATCTTCGCGTGCCGTTAGTGCTGGATTGATAAAAGCCACTTGGGTAGAAAAATAAAAATTTTATTTTGAGACAATCCTTTATTTCATTCATGCATGGTGCAAAGAATTGACAACTACTATTTTTTATATTAAAAAGATTGAAATGTTAACAGATGCCATAACTAATTGAAAAAGATTTCTGCGAGAAATATGCGCCAGTTCCTTGTTCCAAAAAACAATTAAAATTGGTGGTAAAGAGTTGACGGTTGAAATCGATGAATCCTGTTTCGCAAGACGAAATGATAACGTAGGGATAGTGTTTTCTTTAGAGCAGTGGATGTTTGGTGGGAATTTTTGGAGAATAAGTGACTGTTTTATATATGCTGTACCCGATAGAACAGTATACACAAGGTTAGCTGTACTGAAAAAATACTTTATACCTGGGCACAACAATCATTTCAGAAAAGTGGCGTGTTTATAGTGACATAGCGTAATTGCGAGATTTACTCTAAACATTTTACTGTAGACCATTTAAAGACGTTTAAGGGCGCATTAACAGAGGAACATACAAAAACAATATAAAATTCCTTTGGTCTATTGCAAAAATGCAAAACTAAAAGGAAGCAGGCAGCACACAGTCTTTAATCGACTCTATTTGTACGAATTTCTATAGTGGGGTGAGAAGAATTTTGTCATTTTTTGCCTTTTCATAAACATTTTTTACCTAACCTAACCTAATCTGACCTTAACATCTCGATAGCCTCGAACACTTAGTTTGCTGCCAGGGCCATTACAAAAAAGACCTGACAATTCAAATGTATTAGTGGTTCGAATTTTAAACTCCTTTAAGCTTCGCTAAAAAAAATTTAAACAACGATTATTTTTATAAGGAAGATTGAATGAAAAAGGCTGGAAATAGAGAAGTAGGGGTATACCTGGAAGCTATGCATATAAAAGAGGGATTCTAGAAGTCAGATATCCCTGAATATAATCTCCATTTGACATAATTTGGGGCCTGGAGTCATGGGCATAACTTCGCAGATAGTCTTTTAAATACATTGATATAACGGATGATGGAGGTATGTAGATACATATATGTTTATTATTGTATTTTCTCTATCTCTAAAAAGATAGGGCTGGATAAAATTATTATATGTGCTATCATATACTAGGAAAATATGACTAAAATTATTCATTTATATCTATACACTTGGTTTGCGAACACCAATTTTGTCTTTCTCCCTATTTTGGCTATCCCCACTCACGCGCCTATAAACCTGATGTGTTACTTTTTGTCAGAGATGAGAGAGAGAGAGAGAGAGAGAGAACAGACACCTGGTCGACCATTTTTATCTGCGTTAATGGAAGTGTGAAATCATGAGACACCGTGGTGGCCTGAAAGCCCGCCATCGCTTGAGAGCCCGAAAAGGTCCCATTGGCAGTCGGACAAAGTTTCCACTCGCCTGCTTAGGAACCTTCCCGCGATCGTGCTAATAGGGCGAGAGTACCCTCACCTGCCGATGCGTCGCACCTTTGAACATTCCCCTTCGGATGGGGGGAGAAAATCGCATTCGACTCCACTATAAATCCCCCGGCGCCAGAGTTAGAAGGCAGTATCCGCCGTCTGCCCGCCCCGTCAAGCTCATGTATTATCGTTTAATTAGCGTGAGACTACCCCATACTCGTTGTTACCCGCTCTTCGAACGCAACACGCCCAGTCTCGGCTCGGTATTCTAAACCCGAAGGCAAGATCTAAGTTCATCCCGTTAGTAGTTATTGTCAACAGACTATTATTTGAACTTTGCGCAAAGGCAAGGATTACTTCCTCGGAAAAAATCTTCAAGGTAACAGCAACATGCAACTCTCCTGTGCAAGTGCTCTCTCTACTACACCCCTACCCCCCAGTGTAAGCCTCC
This sequence comes from Ceratothoa steindachneri, assembly GCA_963969495.1. Lineage (NCBI taxonomy): Eukaryota > Metazoa > Arthropoda > Malacostraca > Isopoda > Cymothoidae > Ceratothoa > Ceratothoa steindachneri. Next base: position 135,261,726 of record OZ018330.1, read on the forward strand.
ATCTTCGGCTTCGTGTACGCACAAGGTCATTCGAGCCACCCTTCGCTCACTACAGTGGCGGCAACAAAAAAAGTGACATGTGACAATTCGGGGAAAATGAAACAGAAAAATGTAACTTACATATTTTATTATGAATATTTCATGAAAGTTAATACTTGGTCATGTTGCCCTTGCACTTGATGACCATTCTGAGTCGATTGGGCATTGATTCAGCGAGGTTTGCGAAGTAGGTGGGGTCGATCGTAACCCAGATCTTCTTCAGTGATTCTATCAGGTCCTTGATGCTGCCGGATGCTGTCTCTTGAACTTTGGATTTCATCAGATTCCAAGCATTCTCAATAGGATTTAGGTCCGGGGAATTACCAGGCCACTCCAAAACACTAATATTATTATCATTGAAGAACCCTTTTACTAACTGGGACCTGTGAGCAGGGGCACCATCATGCATGAAAAATTCACACCGATGAATTTCCCAAAATGGCAGCATATGCTGCTTCAAAACTTCGAGATAGTTAGTCCCCCTCATGGTTACATTCTTGGGAAGGAAGTACAGACCTCCTCTGCCCTTGTTTCCACTAAAGGCACCCCACACCATCACACTATCAGGGTGCTTCTCAGTTTTCACGGTATATTTTGGGTCATACCGAGACACATTGCTGGGACGACGCACGATCTTTGACTCTCCTCTGACCAGCCTAAAGGTGCTCTCATCACTGAACATCACCTTCTTCCAATGGGCAGCTGTCCAATGTTTATAGGTCTTGCAAAAATTGAGCCTTTTCATCTTCATAGCCTTGGTAAGAAGTGGCTTCTTGGCAGCGCGGCGAGCCGGTAGGCCTAAGTCCTTCTGTAAGCGATGACGGATGGTCCTGAGGGCGACGTTCTGGAGAAGGTCTGGGTGTTTTTTCTTGATTGAAGCGGAGGTTACAGAAGGGTCTGACATCACTTCACGCCTTAGGATATTATCAGTCCTTGGAGATGTCTTCCTAGCTGCACCAGTGCCCTCCTTCCTCTTTGGTATGGTACCTGGTGGCAATAACTCAGCTGCCCGTTTTAGGCGATAAATCGTATTTCTTGAGGTTCCTAAATCTGCTGCTACATCAATAAAAGACTTTCCCTGCTCTAATAGGGTCAAGGCACGGCTTTTCTCTGTCATAGAAATCTTTTTCCGCCCCATTGTATCCACTTGCACAGAAGTTATAGCACGTCAAATGTAGGCACGAATGCAGGAAATCAGCACGCTGGAGCGTTGTACACCAAAACCTCACTGTACGAGCTCAAACGAGACAGTGAGTTCCAATAAAGCGCAGTTCTGTTGTCTTAGCTCAGGAGAGTCATCCACTCGTAGCATAAGCCCCGCCCCTTTTCATTGGCTTGTTGGCAAGTAAAATCGTGAAAGCGATTTTATGTATCGATTTCTATTGCCAATATTCAATGTCACTTTTTTTGTTGCCGCCACTGTATTGTTCGTTTGGGTGTACGGTAATCGTCCTCGCAAGTTCCACCTTCTTTAAGTAGCTGAAACTCGTGTACGTCTAATGTGTTATAGAGCTTCTTTTTCAAAATCCATTTTAACTTTGTAAAATGAATATTAATTTGCATAATAGTAAAGTTATTTTTGTACCTGTTTTTCTATTGTCCCTGAACTTACAAGATCGCCGACTATTTGGCCCACCTAAAATTCGGTTAATTTGCACTCTGTCTGTACATATTATGAATTTCCTACGCACATAACCGTCATATATATCGACTGAGAAACACAGGATGGGTTGAAATCGACCCTATTCTACGACATATATAGTAATAACTATTATATATTAAACTGGCGTCAGGTTTATTGGGGTTAATCTAGGTCAATCAATTAATTAAAATTTGTTCAATATATTGGTTAACCTTGGTTAAGTTGTTAATTGTTGTCTAATCTTGGTTCCGGTTCTGGAGTTTGAAAGGTGAGAAATAACCATTGCATACCTACTTGCAAAGTGTATTTGTTTCCGTTCTCAGTTTTTTTTGTGAATTGATTGATGAGTCACCGTGTTTAACTATTATTTTATTCCCCCACGGCATTTAATTGTTGTCCTTCAAGGCCTCATCTCGTACCGTAAGTTGAAGATATAGTAAAAATAGTTTTGTTTTTCGTATTGCTGTACTAGGAGTGCTGTAACTTTCGTTTCAATCGCAGGGAAATCTCGGCTCCAAAAGTTCTCCCGCGAGTGTTTCGTCCCATTTTGTTGTTCCTGTTTGTTTAGCAAAACCATTCGCACTCCCGTTCGTGCGTAAATAAATTTATGATTCTGCCATATTCCTTTTCGTGCGTTAATTTAATTCTTGTTGTTGTGCCCATTGTGTAAAACCAGCAGCATGTCGTCGTTTAAAATTTGAAAGGTTCAAGGTCAGTCACTCGGACTCAGTGGCAAAGATCTGATAGTTTACATCCAGGAAGAAGAAAGGAGAGAGAGAAAAGAAAGAAGAGAAGAAGGAACGAGAAGAAAGAGAGAAAGAGAAGAAAGAAGAGAAGAAGGAACGAGAAGAAAGAGAGAAAATTCGCTATCACGAATTGGAAATAAGCAAAGCTAGGACGAGACACTACATAAATTCCTTAATTTCTAGACTAGACGCATCGCAGTTGGCGATCATAAAACTCCTCGTCTTTAATGAAGGCGAATACTTCGGGTCCTATCTCACCTACTTCGAAAAGATCTTCGATGTGAGCCACTAAGAAATCGAGGCGGACGCCGTAGCATAATTATTGCCCCTGCTAAGGTCACAACTCACGGACATTTTTATCTCCCTCCAAATGGAGGCAACAGTTGATTACTCATCGTTAAAAGCCGAGTTGCTCGCTGCTTATAACATGACCCCGGACTTCTACCAAGCTAAATTTAGGCACTGTCAAATTCAACCAAACCGGACCTTCCAACAGTTCGGCTACTCTCTACAACGTCACTTTAATTTGGGGATTGACGCGTCAAAGAGGCCTCATGAATACGACGCCCTGGTCGATTTCATCCTCAAGGTACAATTTCTTGCGTCGCTCCCTTCGGAAATCAGATCCTTCTTGAAGTTTTTGAGGTGCGATACTCTCAAGAAATGCATCGAGAAGGCAGATATCTATGCTGCTAGCCACAACCGCTATCCGAAAGAAGGTAAGAAATCTGAACCCCCATCTCCTAAATCCAAAACCAGCAAGAACAAATTTGTTCCTAACAATGGGAATAAGTTTGTTAAGGTGACTAAGCTCGTCAAACTCAAACCTCTCTTCTGGTTAGGCCACTGAGATGTTAAGCCCGTTGCTCTCAATCCCCCCGCTTCGTCGTTCTCCAGCAGGACCATCGTGTGCTATTCCTGTGGAGTTCAGGATCACGTGAGGTCCAATTACCCTCAAAACCGGCAGTTTAGAAGCACCCCTCCTTCTCACCAGGTACACCAGGTCAGTGTCACTCCTACGCCCCCACCGTCGCAAAAGAAAACCCCCTCTTCTTCAAACCCGTCGAATACTGCTGGCCCTTAGATAAACTTTTTGTTCGATAAAAGTACTCCTGGAGCACTCCAATTTGAAACTGGAGCAGGGAATGGGTGGCAGATCCCCACCCTCGTCCGTGATACAAGGTTCACGCTCATTGTTATATCCGATGAACTACTCCCCTTTGTGACTCCGGACCACGATAAGTTTGCCGTAGTGTATGATTACTTCTAGCGCGCCACTAAATTCTCCTTTGTTCACTGCTACATTAAGTGCGCATATTTCACTGGTTGGGCTAGTCTTTGCAACCACCCATCAAGATTTATGCGATCATAATTGGTCAGTCCCACTGGATTTCTTCCGCCCCCGTGCCTAAATCCGTTATTACCCGCGCGAGGAAATAACTGAAAGCCCCTACACCTCTGGAAGCCCCGTGTGCCCCCGAATTCCCGAATGCGATGAACCATGAATTTACCAAAAGGCAGAGGGAATGTGAGTCTCTTCATCCTTTGTGGTCAAAAGCCCAGAAAAAAATGCGCGAAACTATCAGAAGGGATAAAGTGATTTCCTTCTTCATCAAGGACGACCTACTCTATCGCGTGTGCACCGAGGAAACGACACCGAGTCCCACACACTATGTGGACCCCGCTTCCACTTCCCCCCAATCCTGCAAACGGCTCACGATAGCCTATTTGCTGGTCAATTTAGCCACACGAAGACCACTCAGAGGATCTTAAAATATTTTTATTTGCCTGGCGCGACTGACGAAATTCTGCGATATTGTCGTTCATGCAACATTTGCCAAAAGACGGCAATTAAAAGACAAGTCAAAACTGCGCCATTGCAGAAAGAATCGCTAATCTCTGAACCCTTATCTCAAGTAGCTATGGACCTGATCGGACCGATCCACTCCTTCGACGAGCAAAAGCCATTGTTACGTTTTAACGCTCGTCGATTTTGCGACCCGATTCCTCGAGGTTGTGCCCCTCAAGAAAATTGATAGAATCTCGTGCGCCGAAGCCCTTATTTCCATCCTTTCCCGTGTGGGCATATTCAAAGAAATCCTCTCGGAGAGTGGTCCTCAATTCACCTCAGAATTAATGGAGTACGTCGGTAAATTATTGATGATAAAGCCCCTGTTTACTACTCCTTTTCACCCGAGTGGTAATGGAATGTGCGAGAGGCTAAATGGAAGCCTCAAGGCCATTCTCAGGAAGTTGTGTGCAGATCAGCCCACTGAATGGCGCCGGTTCCTTTAGGTAGCCCCCTTTGCCTACTGTGAAATCCCCCATCGTACATTAGAATTAGACCCCTTTGAACTTTTATATGGTTGGAACGTCAGAGGCCCCCTAAGTATCCTAAAGAAACTTTATTCCAATCAGAAATTGGATCAAAATATCCAGACTTCTTATTCGTATCTACTGGATTTAAGAATGAGGCTAGAAAACTGCGCCGATATTGCTCCTCAGAACGCCAACATCAATTTCGACAACTATATGACATACTTCGATTGCAACTCCAAAGAACGGAAATTGAACCCCGAAGAAGAAGTTTAGCTTCTCCTCCCCACGGACAACAACAAATTGTTGTGCCAGTGGAAGAGACCCTATCTCATAGTCAAAAAGCGTGGCCCCGTCAGTTACCTTACTGAAACCCCCTCCGGAAGAAGGCCCTTCCATATTAATATGATCAAGCGGTACCACCGGCGCGCGAACATCAACCAGATAGTTTTAATCAACGAACAATACACCATGGAATCTGACTACCCCCTGGACCCCTTTTGCGTAATTCAAGTCACCTGCGTGGAGCAAGTCAAGGAATACCCGTGGCAATACTTGGTCGACTTTAATAATTCCTCGCCTGCGGAAATTACGATATGCGACCAGCTATCATCTCTTCAAAAGGATCACCTGCAAGTGCCGCTGACTCGTTTGGATCACGTCATCCCCGAGACCTGCGCTTGTACTACCCATTTTTTAGCATAATATTCAACTAACCAACCTGGAACCCATCCGTTCCAAACTATACTCTCTGCCTATACACCTCCGGGATCACAATTTAACAATTGGCCCCAGCAAGTGCCACTTTGCTTTTGGCATATCGGAAATAATCAGTAAACACCCCAGCAACAAAAGATCCGGGCAAATGTGGATATGCCTTTTCCCACTAACAAAAAACAGCTGCGATCCTTCACAGGCTCTGCATCGTTCTATCGTCGTTTCATACCCAACTTCGAGACTAGCTCCGACCCCCTATGTGAGCTATTAAAAAGAAGGGCCCGAACCCCTCGAGTGGACGCCTCTTTCGACTCACAGTTTTAATTAACTCAAGGAGAAGTTAGCATCCGCTCTATCCTCCGCCTCCCTAACCCGGATAAACCGTCTGACACTCGCACCGACGCTAGTAATGACGGTATAGGATGTATCTTACTCCAGTATGAGAATAACGGCAAAAGTTTCCCTATCGCTTACGTAAGCAGAAAATTACTCGCGCGTGAGAAAAATTATGCGGTAATTGAAAGAGAACCCTCGCTATCATTTGAAGCTTCTGTAATTTTAGAATGTATTTAGTAAGGAAGGAATTTGTAGTGGAAACGGAAGACAAACCCCTATCATACCTACTTAACGTCAAGGATAATAACGGTCGGTTGATGCGTTGGAGCTTGTTACTTCAGGAATTCCAATTCCGCATCTTGTATTTAATTAAAAGGCCCTGATAACTGTATGGCTGATAGTTTATGTAGAAATCCGTTAGATCCTTTTCCAAACTAACTCCGAGCAATTTCTTTTTTTTATCCTTGTATTTATTTTTGTTCATAAAATAAACTTGTATATTCAACCATATAATAAGGAAACGCGTATCATTATATATATATATATATATATAAATTTTTTTTATTTATTTGTTATAATGAATTCATTTATATTCTTAATTTTTTCTTAGTTTTGTATAATTGAAGGATAAACTCACCCTTGGGCCAGTGAGCCCCACTTAATGGTATCATAGAAAAAGAATATCCTTCGGCAACCATGCCGTAGTATTATATAACCTTGTATAGATGTAACGTGCACCTACCTTTCCCTCCGCCTCACAATAACTCTAATATTTTGCCCATTGGCTCCATTTTTTTAAAGTGGAGCTTTAAAGCCCGAAAACCTCCCATTGGGGGTCGGATAAACTTTATCCGCTATTGTCATGTGACTTTAAGTTATAATCCCCCTTCCCCCATTAATCATTTTCCGATGTCACTTATTTTCCTGAAGTTCCATCTAGAGATGGAGGAGTGTCAGAGATCAGAGAGAGAGAGAGAGAGAGAGAGAGAGAGAGAGAGAGAGAGAGAGAGAGAGAGAGAGAGAGAGCAAACACCTGGTCAATCCATTTTATCTGTGTTAATGTAAGTGCGAAATCATGAGACACCGTGGTGGCTAGAAATCCCACCATCGCAGAAAGCCGCGACAAGCTTGAGAGCCCGAAAATATCCCATTGGGAGTCGGAAAAAGTTTCGCCTCGCCTGCTTCGGAACCATCCCACGATCGTGCTAAAAGGGCGCGACGAGCCTCGCTTGCCGATACATCAGACCGTGGAACCTTTCCCCTAGGACGGAGGGGAAAACCTCATTCTACCCCACTATAAATTCTCCGTCGCCAGAGTTGGAAGGCAGTATCCGCCGCCTGCCCACCCCGTAAGTATCCACCGCCTGCCCGCCCGTCAGTATCCGCCGCCTGCCCGCACCGTCAGTATCCTCTGTCTGCCCGCCCCCGTCAGTACCTGCCGTCCGCACTTCCACGTTCATACCTTCTATTTGCTTCCCGTTAGACTCTGCACAATTCTTCACAGAACTCCCCAAGCTCCGGGTATTCTCATTTTATTCGCGTAAGTCTATCCTGTACTCGTTATTACCAGCTCCTCAAATACAACGCGCCCAGTCTCGACTCAGTTTTCTAAACCCGAAGGCAAGATCTAAGTTCACCCTGTTAGTAGTCATTCTCAAGAGACTATCATTTGAACTTTGCGCCAAGGCAAGGATTTCTCTCTCGGACCAAATCTTCAAGGGAACAGAAACGCGAAACTCCTGTGCAAGTGATCTATCTACTACCCACTCCCACCCAGTGTAAACCTCCATCGTCAGCTTCGTGTGCGCTCAAGGTTATATGAGCGACCTTTCGGTCGGTCAGTCTTGTTCGAATGTGTGTAGGGTGACCGTCCCCGCCAAGTTTCCCCTTTTTAAGTCGCTGAGACTCGTTTACGTCTAATGTGTTATATAGCTTGTATCAAAACCACTTTTAACCTTTGTAAGAATAATATTATTTGCATATTAGTAAAATTATTTTTGTACCCGTTTTTCTATTGTCGCGGAACATACAAGGTAGCCGACTATTTGGCAAACCTAAAATTTGATAGTTTTCACTACGTCTCTATTATAAATCTCCCACGGACATAGCCGTTATTTATATCGGCTAAGAAACGCAGGAAGGGCTGAACTCGGCCCTATTATAACATACTTTTTAATATAAAGCTTGGAGTTTCAAAATTCAAACGTTCATTCCCCGAATTACTTTTTCTCTTGATGAATTACTTAAATTTCCGTCCGAAACGATGAATATCTCATCATCTGAGTTTTGGTATCATTTTCTAAGAAGAAAGAGATACTAGAACATTTGCATGATTTAATTGTGAAAAAAAAGAAAAACTTGATTTGAAATTGAAACATAAATTTTCATCTATGAGGGAACTAATATCTTATTTTCTATATTTCCGCTGACCTTGATACTTACACAATATTCCGGGTTGATTAGAAAAATCTTGCATTAAAGTAAAATTATTTTTCATAACGTGGATTAATATGTAGCAATCTTGTAGAATATCAATGCTAAAAACTGGCCCGCGGCTTAAGCAACGCCTCTAACATTAAGTAACTCCTATCAATGGTATAGCGAACAGAAGATTCTTATTTGCACTCAAGTAAATCACATAGAAGTTCTTTCACATTCCTGATCTATTTTTTATTTCACATTTTTGGTAGTTCTCTTTTTCAGCTCGCATGAATGTGTACAGTAATTATTATTTTGGTGAACTAACTAAATAAATCAATAACATTACACTAGCATCCAAAAAGATCAGGCCATTTATGTTTCATCTAGAGAGAACTGGCCATTGCATATATAGAAAGCAACTCTAGTTAAATCTCTCGTGAGACCATTTGCTTGCTGTAGTCCGGGTAGCATCGTTAAGAAATCTGTCAAGCCTCTCTCTGTCCACGATCTGATCGTAATACTGCCCCACCAAGATGGTCTTTTAGTTAGACTAATTTTAGAGTCTGTCAAGCGTTTCAAAAATACAATCCATAATATTTTGTCAACCAAGAACAAAACAGGTTTATGTATTGAGAATCACTCTCATACATCTCTCGTCAGAGAAACCCCGTATCTCGGTTTTCAACAAAAACAAGAGATAGTCCTCGCCATTGAGGAATATCCAAAGTGAGCTCCCTCAACCCCCCCTCCTCCCTTCCTCAAAGGATTCACTTTTTGATCATCGCTCGTCAGTGCGAAGCATGTCAAGATTAACCTGAAGATTGGAAAAAGCCTACGTTTACGGTCCCATTGCTTAAATCATCTGACTAAGACAACGTGCCTAATGCCATCCACCGCTCTCACTGAAATCACGTGTTGCTCCAAGTCAGTCTCCTCACCAGACAAACGGCTGGGCGTTTGCGACCACACCCACGCGTCGAACTGCAAACCACTTTCCTGTCTTCATAAGATTCAGAGGCAAAGTCATCCCGCAGCGGATTCACTTACGTTATTTTTTTAAAAGGTTAAGAAATTCATATATTTTCGTGTGTCAATTAACGTTCATTATTAAAGTTTGCTTGGTGTCAACCATTATTTAATATTCATTTTTAAGGTAGTAATTTTCAAGTAGACTCTTTTATTTATAGACGTAAAATTTGTTTTTAGTATTTCATTTTTTTATGTTGCAATTAAAGATATATTTTTGGTTAGAAGTGTTTAACTTAATCCTAGAAACGCTGCACATGGATATAGAAATCCTCCCTGATTAACGAATTAGAGCAAAACATTAAATAATGTAAAGCGATATAGCACTCTTAGAGAAAACGAAATAACGGAGATATTGAAGTACGTAATAAACCCATGGAAAACCTTGGCCCTTAAAACCGACAGGGGGCAATTATATATATATATATATATATATATATATATATATAAATGGGTGAACAAATTACTTAATAAAGGTAGTTAAATGAATTATGTGAAGATTATAAAGGTAATCTGGGGATGGCCATACAAGATCGCTTTAAATTCAAGCGCGGGTGAATTGGAGGGGTGTGGAGTGGAAGACAACGGCGCATGTCTTCTAGAAGATACTTCGGGGAGTCCTGACGAGGATGACTCGGAGATGGGGTTTGCTTACTTCGTGATAGAAAATGAGATTTTCTCTGCTCCAGAGAGACTTAATCTCAATCCGAAACGATTCTGCAGTTAGGCAGGGAGTCTCATTCTCGAAAGAACAAGAATCGTGAAGGGGAGGGGGGGTGAAGATGAGAGGGCCGTACAACTCCCTGGGAAGAAAGGGGCTCGATAGCTTTCCTCTGAACAGGAGCCAAAGCTTAACGAAGGTAAATCTGCTGGCGAGATCTTCGACGAAGTACGACGACTTGACGCAGGGTTACAGGGGTTGACGGGAAATAGACTGCAGTCTGAACGGATTAAATGGCGGACTTTTAATTTCATCGATAAATGGTGAGCTTCGAGTTAAATACCCAGGTGGCTGGTCCGATAGACTCCTCATCGTCTGGCGGTCCCTAGAGGATTCTTGGCGGCAGTATATGCCATTACACTTCATGATAACAAGTCGGTCCAGACGGTGAACTTACCTAGTTATATAGAGGTAGGGTTAATGTGGCTGCCAACACATGAGAATAGACATACCTTGGAAGCATAAGGTAGAGATAGGAGGGCTGCGCATGGTGTTATCGCAGGGGAAAGGGGGGGGCGAGTGGCGTCCGAAAGCAAACACAGCTGTGACGGGTGATCCAGCGAGGGTCGGATTCTTTTTCAAATTTTCTAAAATTCTTACGCTAGGTACACGTGGTCTTAAAAGCAGAGAGGGGGTATTACCGAGGCGTCTACCTCTCACGGTGATCCTTTGAGGGCATCCCCTCACAGTACCAATAAAAAAGTTTCTGACATCTTATGTCGAGTAATTCAACCTTTACAAATATCGGTTAAACCAGATCAGTATGGTCTCTAAAATGGTAGAATAGTGATGTTTATAATCTCAGAAATAATATATAGACATTTGATTTACTAAAGAAAATATAAAGCAAAAAAAGATTTACTCTTCCTTGTTAGAATAATTAATTTTCTTGCCTCATTAATCAATTCTAATTACTTTCAACTATTTTCACTCCAAAATAAATCTGTATCTGCCAGACCTCTTTAATTTGGTCTAGCCAAATCTTCCGATAGTTAAAAATGTGGAATGAAACAAAGTCATATCTCATTTACAAAAAACATAAATCAGTAAGGATTAAGGCATTATTCGATAAAACGTCATGTGTGTGTATATGTATGTCTGTGTGTGTGAAAGAGAGATAGAGTGTGTGTAAATTCGACATTGCTCGAAAAAGGTCACTGACCTGTTCCAACAGAGACTTGGGGATCTTCTTTGCGGAGGAAGGGGGGGTACATTAGGATATCAAAGCAATGAGGGAATATGGGAGGGGGGGACGTGTTTATTATGAAGGTTATGCGGGTTTATGCTCGTCTATGTGTGCGCGTATGTGTGTGAGTGTGTGTGTGTGTGTGTGTGTAGACTCGGCATGGGTCCTTCAATTCTACTATTATCTTTACTAAACATCAATATTGACCTGGACTGTGCTCTCAATTTTGTATGTAATTATCCAAAAATATCATTATAAATAATAGTTAAAGTTAATTTGTAATTCAAGGAATCATTTTAAAAAATATCAAATGAATGGTTGCTAAAGAATATTCGAGGCGATATAAATTTGTGAATGCTAGAAATGGATTAAATTGAGTTACGTTGAAATTCTTGTTTTTACTACATTCTTATCGGCCTTTTCCTTTTCATTTAGCTCTATATTTTGCTCTGATCATCTTTTTTAACTACTGAAGGGGGTTATGCTGCTCTTGGATGATGATTCTATTTTCCTCTAGTTAATTTTCCGTTTAAAATTATGTACACTTTTCGTTTTTTTAACGTAGTTTCTAGCTTGTTTTGCATTATTTTAAAAAAACAAACACACTGTACAATTTTATAATTTACATAGTAGACGCGTAGTTGCAAAGTCTTGTACATGAGTGAGACAAGCAGATCCGTATAAGATTGCCTACACCTACCAATATATACACACATAACTTAATTCACTTCCAGTTATTTATACCAAAAAAAATCAATCTTTACAGACGAATCCTGCCAAGAAAACAAATATTCTACAATTCTAAAAACAATATTAGCCTTTTCTTTCTTCAGATCACGTAGAGATCAACCAAAAGTCAATGAGATTTCGTGCCAGAGCTAATTTCTTAAGGCATCATTACGAAAATCCCGATTATTTGTCCACGCTTAGCACTGGTTTGATTATAATCGAACACTTGGAATTAATAGAAAAATGGCAAGAGAAAATCGGCGCACAAGACCGCTTTGGGACTATTATAAAATGATCTATGGTTAGCGTTGAGTAATTAAGGCTATGGTGCGTGTAGATAATAATGTGTTATGGCCGAAGCTATATTGATTTTCCGGAAAGGATGGGAAAGCATTTTTCATGGTAGGATATTTTGAAAAAAGCTTATCATAAACAGAAATGACAGACTTTACTCTAAAAGGAGGGCAGCGAAATACATTCGAGAATGCCCATTCTCTATCCTGACAGACATTTTCATCTCTGCACATACCTATCTTATAAGAGGCATCGATATACCTTTCCATTTGCTTCTGCACAGATACATATTAACACATGTCAAGAAAGATTCAGCGAGGGGATGGAGAATGATAGTCAGAATAATTAAGGAAAAAATAAAGAGAGAAATAATTATAAAGTGAAAGACCAGTATCCTCTTAACATTTTATGTTTTGGTAGAATTATTAACTTAGAGCCTACGAGAACGATATCTGTTTTGGATGAGCTTCCGACTGAATGTTTTTTGTGTTTCTATCTGTTTGGCATTTAGGGAAAAAGTTAAATTAACTACTTCTTGTGCCGTCCATTTGGCAGGCGTCTCAAAGCAAATTGTTATGATTTTGAATTAGGCAAGGTTTTGCAGGAAGAATATGTTCGAGGTCTGTTTTTTCGGCAGCAAAGTGTTCCGTGGGTTTCCTGACCATAGATAGCAATGCAGGAAAGATGCATGCCAGAGGATGCCACTCCTCCTATGAGGAGAGGTGATATATATATATATATATATATAAAGTGTGTCTAGATATAACATATATGCATTATCTCTTTAGCGTCGCATCATTTTCTAGAAAAAGTTTTTTTGCTTCAGATATGAAGATGGTAATAAGCAGAATTTGATAGATCTTATCACAAGTATTCCTCTCAGATATTACACAATGTATAGTCGATTTTCTGAAATCGGTGTGCAACGAACGTCCAGGTAGCATTTCCATGAAGCTTTTTTTTCTGAATAAATATACAAGAGGAGAATTGTAAAAGAATAGAGTCAAGGAAGTCCCACGTGGACCACAAAAACCCACCTGGCTATCACAAACGAGAAAACGATCATAAAAACCAGGTGAAGATGTTTCGGAACGCAGATGTATTTACTTATGGAGATTTCCCCCTCAAGCCTTGAGGCCTTCGAGGGTGAGGGAATTTATCCGAAATCACAAATTTCTGGTTGGAAGACTTTCATCCCCCTTCTGTGGCCGGAGGCGATTTTACCCCAGTGTGAGCCGGTATTTAACGTCATGCTAATCCGGACCAAAACAGTACAGACTCACAATCCAGCACGAGACACATCTCTTCTTAATTTGGCTCTGATGTCGTCTCTACGAGCACAAAAGCAAGAAGCTCTCCCGTCGAAATTCAGCCCCAGTCAAATGGCGATTTCCCAGTAACGGCCGTTCTCGTTCACCAGCCGGAGCATTCCCTCTTCACGTTATTGCGAGGTAAATCTCAACCTTCTGCAATTCTTCTCCTCAAAATTCTCCCCTAAATTTCTTCCCCTTTCCCTTCGTCATACAAGCATTAACTCCTGCAAGATCTTGACACGTGTGGACCCCTTTAATCCGGTCATCCCTAATCCGAGTTTGGTCATTTACCTAGCTTAAGCTCATTAGATTGTCCCTTTGGCCCGACTATCGAGCCTCAAAGTCCAGGATAATCCAATTTCATTTTATTTGGGTAAATAATTATTTATTTCTTGTGTTATTAAATATTATTTTTCTACTTATCTTTGAAATAACCCAGAACAGCATTCAGACATAGCTAGTAATTAACAGCGAATTTCCACTCGCTTTTTTTGTTATTTGACTGCGTTCTCGGGGAACAGTATCCCTCCATTTATTCCTCCTCATTATCTTACCCCATCCTCCGGTAACTGAGCCGAGGCCGGGTTCTTGGGCGTCCTTTCGCTGTATTTCTCACCACTCGGCCAATCTAATTCCCCTCCATTGATAGATATATATCAGCTATACCTCGACAAAAATTAAATCGCGACGTAATTAGGTACTGCAAATATCAACAGATTCAAAACGTGATTATCTCACTTTAGATAAAACTATATAGAATAACATTTAACAAAGAAAGAAAAGGGTACCACAATAACAAGCGCTTTCTTAAATCAAAAGTGTTTGGCAAAAGCTCTTTTTCAAGTTTTGGACGCTCAGTTTCGGGAGAAACAAGGTAAAGGATCGCAAAAAATTTTCTAGCATTAGGAATATGACCAAAATGCCGACCATACCTGAAATCTGATTTTAGCAAAGTTATCTTCACCCTCGAATCATGAGTTACTCATTGATGGGTGGATGCTTGGGAAAGAGGCTGGGTCGTTAATAGGCATAAGGTGAAGCAGTTCAACAATCGATAACAAAGGGGAAGATTGATGATTGAAGCTGCAATTGCTAAAAACAAACTAGTAATACCTTTAAAAATACATGATGTTCGCCGAAACCTAACGAAGAAGGGCAAACAACTTAATGCAACAAATAACACCCAGCAATTTTAATTAGGAGAAATAAAGAAGCTTATTAAAATACAATATAATATACATACAATATAAAATACAATATACATATTGTTGAAAAACCTTCAAAGAAATAGAGGAAAATAAAATGGTTCAAAAGAGACTTTAATAAGAAATATAAAAAATCACATAGGAGCTATAAAAGAGGAAGATGGTACAATCATTAAAGATAAAAAAATAATTAAAAGAACTAAGGAGTATGATGAAAAGTTGTACTCAAGCACCAACCCCACCTAGAACTACACAAACCAACAACCCCCAAAATGTCCCGGTAGGTCTCAAATCAGAAATTGAAATTGCAATAGAAAAATGAAGACTGACCTTAGAAACGTTAAACCACTCAGCCATCTCTCTTGTGTCTACAAACTCTTTACAAGCTAGCTGACTAGCAACCGAGATAACATGTTGGCTTCAGAAAACTTTTATCAACGATTGACCAGCTAAATACTCTCATAAACTCATTGGAGAATCTTCAAAGTAAGATATCCTCTATGCTTGGTATTTGCATACTGCCAGAAAGCGTTTGGTTCAATAGTAATACCAACAATCATGACAGCCTTGAAGAATCAAGGTATAAATCAGGTCTACAAAAATATCATAGAACACATATACCAAAATTACAGATCTTATATTAGATAGTATAAAGATCCCGACATTCTTTAATTACAGAAAGGTGCAAGAAAAGGAAATCCTATCATCCAAAATTATTCACGTACCGTATAGAAGAAATCTTCAGAAAGTTAAATTGGCAAAACAAATGGATTAAAATCGATGGGGATTATCTCAATCACTTGAGATTCGCAAATGATATTGTACTCTTAGCCAATAACCCACAAGAATTTAAGCAGTGCTTCAAAACTTAACTATGAATAAATAAAATCATAACATACTAACCAGAGGTTGACATGATATAATCACCATTGTCATCTATAAATTGAAATGGTAGAAAAATATATGTATCTTGGCCGAGAGATTACAATATTATCAAGACAAGTTCAATAAATTCACCTCCCAATCATTCTGGGCTGGAAGACATTGGAAAAGCACCATCATCAAATGCAAGATGCCTATTTGCTTGAAAAGCAAAGTATACAACCTATGTATATTCCAACTATGGCCTATGGAACAGAAACTTGGAACCCTGTTTAAAAGTATTTAAAAAAATGAAAACGATACCATATATACTTTTCTCTCAATAGAAGAAATATAAGGTTTGTGTTTTAAATCTGTCATTATACATTGGTAGGCTACGGTCTGACTTTTCGGCCTTATTCTACTACTCTAGTCTTTTCTGCTGTACTCTTGGTTTTAAAGCCTAAGGCTTCATATCTACTTACTTTTCAATTTCTCAGTGGGGAAATGAGGTTGTCAGAAGAAGACCAGGATCAACTTAAGATAAAGAACTTAAATTCGTTCATTCAGGGATAGGCACGTTTTACAAATAAAAGGCAGCTATTACCTGTATACGCCTCACAAGGTATCCGGTAAGGGAAAAGAAAAGGGATCTTGTAAAGATGATGGATCCTAAGATTTTTAAGACCCTAATATAACTTAACTTAACTAAACCTAACTTTATCTACCATAACCTAACAACCACCTGATCAAGAATAAGTTAAGTTAGTTTAGGTTAGGTTATATTTAGGTAGATTAACCTTGGGGTCCATCATCTTTACAAGATTCAAGAAAAATATACAAATATACAAAAGGAAAAATTTATTGAAGTGAATTAGAAAAATGGAACAAATAAAATGCTGTACATATTATTAATTCAAAAGATTGAAATAGCATTTAAATATCATACTGTTAAGATATGTGATTACATAAGTTCTGAACTGTGTTTATCGAAAGCCTGTCCTGCCTCATAATTTAGAACAAAATGTAATTGAAAGATCTCTTTTACAACTTCTCATTTTTCTGTTTTGTTCCAATAAGATTATATTTTGAGTGTAAGAACACCTCTATTTTTATCACAAAAATTCTAGGAATGATTACCACTCTCGTGTTCGAATCACCTCTTATTCAATTCAAGAGTAGGCATCTACCATAACCTCAATTTAAGAATAAGCCCCCTCATTTAGGAATAATTCACAATAAGGCATTTCTGGTGCCTTATCTTTAATTGATCCGAAGACCGGGTCCTTATTACTGTTTGTTACATTGAAAAGGCTCTAAAGGTGAGAGATCATTAAAAGAGTTTCCTGACAGAAATTGGAGGAGACGTACATTTGAAAAACTTCGAAATAATAGTAGTGATACAGTAACTACCACCAAGAAACTGGGATAGAGTAGGGCTAAAAAAAAGCTAAAATGTCCGTAAATGTGAACTACCTAATTAATCAAATTTGCTCTAATTTAGACGAATCAGTTCAGATATATATATATATATATATATATATATATATATATATATATATATATATATATATATATAACACCTTTTCATATTATTAAAAGGTGTTGTATATTGAAGTAAAATAGCATCATAATAACTAGCTACTAAAATTTGAATAATTTAATAGTTGAAAAATGGGAACATTTGAGGAGGGGGGGGGGGAGGTTCACCCGATATCTATAATATAGAAGCTGACAATATTCGCGCGAGACCAAGGGGGAAAATTACCTTCAGATAAATGAAAATACGATTCCAAGCGGGAACTGAGACAATGATCAATTAATTAATTACTTGTGGATTGAAATATTGTCTCAAGAAACATCCTTGAAGATGTTTTAAAGCCCACGCCTCAAAATTTACTATGATTCTGTATTTTCTTTCTCTTTACCACTTGATTAATACTTTATTAAGTTCTTTTATAGCTAAACCATTCTATTAGATAATAAAGCCCCTATTCGGCCTTTTTCCTCTACTATATATGTTGCTGCTTTCTATTTTGTATTCATTCGCGAAATGTGGAAGCAATAGCTTAATAAAGATTGCATTTATATCATAATTTTAAGGGGAAATATATAAAAAATTGATTCAAAGACCATTTTATTAATAAATAAACTCAAATGATGCGCGCAGTCAATATTTACAATAATGTTCCTTGTTCTTCGAGACTGCTTCAATCTGCTTTTCCTTGTTGGAGACCAAATGTGTGAAGATATATTAACCGATATTAAGAACGTGCTTCAATCTGCTTTTCCTTGTTGGAGACCAAATGTGTGAAGATATATTAACCGATATTAAGAACGTGCAATTGCTCAAAATTGGACGGCTTTTCTTTATCAACTTATAATTTGTTTATCACCCACGAATTCTCTACTGGGTTCAAATTGGGCGAATTTCAGCCATGAACCTTTTCTTTCTTTTTGTTTTGAGAGGAGGTGCGCCATCATGATGGAAAAATAGAGTTATCATCACTAAATCTGTCCTAAACAGTTGGGAAAAGGTGCTGATGAAATTTGTTTTGCTACCATTGAGAGTTCATGGCAGAATTCTTACTGCTTTAGTAACCTTGGATGAGAAGCATCCAAAGACATGGAGAGTATCGAGATGCTTTACTGTGAGTACGACACAGGGGACGTGAAGCGCTCTCCTTTTATTCTCCTAACGAGAAATCATCTAGAAGCTCTAAACAATTGAAGGGAACTTTATCAGAGATTACAATTTTTCCCCAGTACTTCAATATCTCTCCTTTATACATATATCACACCAAAAAGGAGCTTAGTCATAAAGTTCTTCTTGATGAGATGAGTGTTCATCGCTGCTCTTCTCGACCTGAAAGTTTTGTCGAAAACTCTCCGCTTCACTGTAAGCGCTGAAGCGTTTGCACCTGATTCTTTCTAATCTTTAAAGAAGCAGGCTTGACACCAAAGGTAGCCCAATTATTGAATTACAACCTTATAAGGAAAGGATTTTAGTGTCCATTTGATGCTTTCGAGCGTTCATAAGATTTCAGAGAAGTGTATTCAGTCTTTTTAATGTCATTAATGACACTAAAGATGGTGCTAGTTGATGCAATACTCTTAGCTTATATCCCTTTACATTTGTGGCCAATTTGGAGGAACTAAATTGTAATTACAAAACATCATTTATTTAACCCGTAATTGTAGTAATTTTACTCTTTCGATCGAATAGCAAAGCTCTAGACACTAAAACTCACTTCATGCATGAGCAGGACCATAACGCGATTTTGCATTAGCAAAGGAATGTTTTTTTCTTATTATTTTTGAAATGCTGACTTTTTGATTACCCTCCAATAGTTCAAGTATTAAAATAATTATTCCCAGCATGAAAATTTTAAAAATGAATACAAATCTTAAAATATGTCTTAAAACTTTGGGCTATGACTATATATATATATATATATATATATATATATATATATATATATATATATATATATATATATATATATATATATATCTTTCATGAGCGCGAAAGAATAATGAAAATAAATCCAACAAACCGCAAGAAACAGAAAACAGGAAAAAAATTTGCGGCGGAAATATTATTTCATAATTCGCAAAAAATCCGTACAGGGTTGGGATTCGATTCGTGCACACTGATTTAATTGAGATAAAAAAGGATGCTCGCTGCCTCAGTGTGCACGGCTCGAATTTCCCCTACTGTACGGAATTTTTGCGAATTAGGAAATAATATTTCCGATTTTTTTTCCCCCTTTTCTGTTTCTTGCGGTTTGTTGGATTCATATATATATATATATATATATATATATATATATATATATATATATATATATATATATATATATCTAAAACTAGAAGATAAAGTTATCAGAGTTCTGCTAAATCTAAAATCCACTAAAGTTATTGACTAGCAAACTATTGATGCTTTCCATTTTAGTGGTTGTGGGCTAGGCTTATTATACAGCCTCCCCAAACTACACAAAGCTGATGCCCCTCTCCGACCAGTTTTTTCTTCTTATTCTCTTGCAACTTTTAACCTTTCTAAATATGTTGCTAAATTGCTCTCTGGGTTAGCCATAGGTCAATACATCATAAAAACAGCTATTCTTTTGTTAATGAATTATTGTCACACAATTTTGCCCCCTCAAAAGTCCTAGTCAGTTACAATGTATCCTCACTATTTACAAATGTTCCTGTTAATGAAACAATTGATATTATTTTATACCTAATTTTTGAAAAAACAGGCACCTTTCACAATTTCTCTCGTAAAAATTTCAAGACTATTTTAGAAATGATTTTTTATGAGAATTATTTTTTATTTAATAACAAGGTTTACCAACAGATAGATGGAGTAGGAATGGGCTCACCAATTGCTCCAATAGCAGCTAATATTTTCATGATTCATCTTGAAAATAACTTTATGAAACATTGCCCTTTAGATTTCAAACCCATATTTTATCGTAGGTATGTGGACGACTCCTTTGCTATTTTTTATAATATAGAACATGCCCACCATTTTTTTAATTTTATAAACTCTTATCATCCCAACATTAAATATACCAAAGAATTAGAAAGTAACAATCAACTTCCTTTTCTAGACGTCATTATAGAAAAAACCGACAAAATAACTACCTCAATATACAGAAAGCCTACCTTTAGTGGCCTAGGAATAATTTTTTAAGCCATTGTGACTTGCAATAAAATCTTTTATATATAGAGGTTACCATCTCTCCTCCAATTATTCCCCAATGCAAAATGAATTCCAGACTCTAAAGTCTTATTTTAAAAATATTTGTTACCCCCTATCTTTGGTTTACAAGCTAATCAATAATTTCTTAACCAAAATTTACTCTCCATCCTTTCTCTCATATGATGTCCCCCAAAATGAAAGATTTCTCATAGTATCTGAAATGGGACCTTACAATATATTATTCACTAGAAAATGCAGCAAATTATCCTAAGTTAATAAACATATATATATACAGTAAACCCTTGATATAACGAACTATATGGGGCTGGGGAGGGGGGCGTTCGTTAAAACCGAAGTTCTTTAAACCCGATGGGCGTTAAAAGCAATGGAAATAACGAACCACGTTTGTTATGGATATGAATACGTATGTAATTACTAATAAAGTTAAGTGGACAACACAACATAGTATTGATACGAACCTCGCACTGTAGGAGACATGTGACACACCAACACTCATTCAGGCTGGTCTTAACGCTTGCCTGTTAAACCCGATGGAGTTCGGCCAGGAAAATTGGTTCGTTATATTGAGGTTCGTTATACCGAGGGTTTAATATATATATATGTTTTATTGAAGATCAGTACCAGCTGAGCTTTGATTAAGTTTCTTCTTTGCTTCTCTGATTTTTTTATTATACTTTTTTCGCCTTGCAAAAGGCTATTACTATTGGACGTTTCTTATTATCTTCTTTTTTATTCGTATGTTAATTTTGCAAAAAGGTTTTTGTCTCTTTGCCTACCTAATATATATATATATATATATATATATATATATATATATATATATATATATATATATATATATATATATAAGCTGTTGAGCTTCTTTCAAACCGGAATTTCAATATAGAGTTGAAAACTAAGAACATTATTGATAAAATCATTTATTATCGTAGGGTAACCGTGAAGAGGGCACGCCAAAAGGTTGGAATACAGATCCCAGTGCGAGGGTTAAATAAACATAATCGAGTACGTTTGACCTAAATAATCAATTCTTAGAGTTTCTGGGATTAGATAAACTAATGGTAGAGAGATATATAACTTTACTATATATAAATACAATATTAATAGCATAAGTAAATAATGAGAATAAATAAAATGAGACCCGTGCTGCCAAACGGGAAGGGGGATACAAATGACTCGACGTGTACGAGAGACCGAGAATCCGAGAGAGGATGCACGGTGATTGCTTGAATACGGCGAGTAAACGGGGCGCTGCAAAGTTGAACTTGCAAGATTCCTTCTTCTTTAAATTCGCTGAGAAATGAGGGAGGGAGTACTCCAATCGTTGAACGAAGTAGATAACCGAGTGATAGATGATCGTCTGTGTCTATCGTCCATCGGCAGGAACTTTGGCCTTAGATACGAGCAAGGCCTGGCAGAGATGACGCGTCGTGTTCGAAACTGGAAGCCGTTGGCAGGTGAAGCAGGATTTAAGAGACTGTACGTTTCTGTTAACCAAGACGGGGCTGTATTTTATTGCTTTCTCAAAGCTCTTCTCGAATTATTTATACTTCTTCGGTAAAAGAGGGTCGCCGGGGTCCGTCAAAAGGGCAACGTAGTTCTCATTAGATTTCTTTGCGCGCAAGGGATGTGGGGGTGGCATAGTCTCGGCTGCCTTACAGCTTTGCGCTAAGGTCCGTAGCACCGTGGGTCTGGCGTCTGTCGGATAATGAGACGGCAAGATAAAGAGAACCCAACCAAGGTCAGCCGACCGCGCGAAGTCTCGATGCTTCTTTGGGGCTATCTTACCGTGCAGGTGGGGATAAACCTTCTCTCTTTGACATTTCCTTCCCTTTCAAGCTGAAGCTTCCGAAGGAAGTAACATCAGACTAATATAGGGTAATTAGACGTCTAAATTTGCCATACGGACACAATTGCAAAAGAGATAGTACTGGGTACTCTGCACAAAAATAATTCAAATGAAGGGGACTCGCGAAATGCTTTGTATTTACATTACCGAACAAATGAAAAAAAATAAATAGCATTAATAATACAATAAGACAGACAGAATAGTTATCACTAGTTTGGGTCAACATAGTCCAGTTAACCAAAGGCTTACATACAAGGATATTAAAAAAAGAAAAGTCTCATAATACATCCTAACAGGGTAACTCACCAAAAATATATACACAATAATAAAAACAAATAATGGCACATATTCTTATAGACAAAACTACAAGAATTCTTGTGGAATATATACAAAGATAATCCAATTATTCTTCAACGGCACGGCATCGGGGAACCAGGGGGCAAAGTCCAATAAAGTAAGCACGTGGCTGTGCCCTTCACTCGCCGGGGGGTATATCAGACCGATGAGATGAATGGTGACACGGGAAAACGGCTCTTAGTTTAGGGGTCCTCTCTGCAACGGTGCAAGCTTCACTCGTTCTTTGACGGCAGTCTTTTGGCAGATGTCGCAAGACCTGCAGTAGCGAAGGATTTCTTCATGGGCACCTGGCCAATAAAATATTTCAAGATCATCTAGGTGGTGTTCGTGTGGTTAGAATGGCCTTAAAATAGGCTGTCATGGTTAGTGGTTAAAATGTGACCAACGTGGAACGCGGGACACACAATATTCGCGTTGGGAATTTACCGTTTTCTGAGCACACACGGTAAAGTAAGGCATCTGTAACTTGGTAGGAGATCACTTTGTCTCCTCGGGTGGCTTCTTGCTCTTTTGACTGGGCATTAACACACAGGGGTTGGAGAGAATCGTAGTTCTTTTGGTTCCTTGCGAAGTCTTCAGTCATGCCCTCCCTGAATTCTGAAGAACGTGAGGTTTCTAGGGGCGAGGACATCTTTGAATCTTTTGATACTTTCGAACGTGTAATCACGGGTTTGGCCACAGAGATAGGAAAGACCCTTGGACACTAGTCAATGAATACGGAGCAGAATTTAATAGGGTTTGTTACTACTTTTTTTTAGCTAGTGAAGTACGCACACTCGATGTAGCACTTAACGATAGGGACCTAATTGGCGCGCCCCAAGTAGTTGTGCACGACGGCGAATTTATTATGGTCTAGGGGAAGCAACTTGTCTGACACTACAATGCAAGTGTACCCAGTATCTCTCACAAGAGTGGAGACACGGCAGCCCTTAATCGTTCTGGATTCGAGCTTAGGCATCCACGGGTATTCTTTTCAAACAAGAAGTTTACGCGGTGGTCGCCGAGACTTGAGGTGCTCGAGGGGGGATAAAATTCCGATGCTGTTGACGGGGGTGCAGACGTGGCACAGATCTGGTGTACCTGATGAGAAGAGTTATTCCTCAAATGAGAGTTCTGAGGGCAGTTCGTTTTCACGTGACCCTCCAAACCACAGAAAAAAACAAATGATAGCCCTACTGGGGAAATATGACGTAGGAGGGACGGCTTGAAGAAAAAGGGTTTACATCCCGGTATTCGGACGAAAAGAGTGGTTTCAGATTTGACATCCCATTTACCTTGGCAAACTTGTTTCCATTTTGCGGGAAGAATTTACTTTTGTTTGACTTAGGTTTTTGATGAAAGGAAGCCGTTTTATTCTCTTCTTTCGGATAAAGGTTGTGGCTTGCAAAATAAATATCGGCCTCCTTTGTGAACTCCTTGAATGTCAAGCACCGCAGGTTTTTTACAAAAGATCTGACTTCGGCAGGAAGTGAAGCCAAAACTGGTCTCTCAGGAAGAAGTCAATGAGGGAATCGTAGTCATGCGGGATTTTAGATGCATCGAGCTAAAAGTTAAGATGACGCTGGAGGGTGTACCCAAACTGACGGTATGTTCGGCATGGCTGAAGGCAAGCATGTCTGAATTTGGATCGGTAAAAATCTAGGGTCATGTTATATGCCGCCAATAACTCCGATTTTAAGGTGGAATAATTAATTGTTGCCTCCGAGGGAAGTGATATGAATATATTTCAGAGTTGGAAATTTAGAAAGGGGAACAATTGAGCGACTCCATCTGCCTCAATGTCCCAGTGGTTGATTTCGAAGATTTTTTCGAAGGGGATTAAGATAGCACCGAAATCCTCGTCTCCCTTGAAAACAGGAAGCTTAACAGACGCGGTACGGGAAGCTTCGGACCTCGAGCTGATGGACAGCGTTTCGTTCCTGGTCCTACTCATTTCAAGTTCATGAAGGCAGATTCTTTCCTTCTTCCCATTTTTCTCTTCTTTCTTCTTGTTAATCTCTTTCTCTTTTTTCTTCTCGTTCCTTCTCTTCTCTTTCTTCTTCTCTTTGTCTTCTCTCTTCTCTTTCGGTATTTTCCTCCTGTTGGATTTAAGCTAAGAGGTCCTTGCCGCTGAGCCCAATCGACTCTCTTTGCAACTTGAACCTGTTAAATAATGATGACATTTTTTCGCATTCGAACAACTTTCAAGAAAAGCATCAAAGAAAGGGGGGGGGGGAGGAATTATTTGACGCACAGGGAAAATGCTGGTAGGCTTTGGCAGACCTACGAATCTTCACAATTAAAAAAACAAACAGCGATAATTATTTCGCATGGCACTAATTCTTAATTATACTTGAAATATTCACTCCTGAGTTTAGCGCGCACCTGTGTTGCCCAATACGCATGAAGAAAACGACAACAAAATACCCCTTAAAAGAAATAGGATTAACTCCTTTAGAATACGGCAGACGTCTTATGAGTCCTGGAAAGGGTTGAAGTGAAGTGAAGAGGACACGCCAGAAGATCGGGATACAGATCCCAGTGCAGTGTTAAATAAACAAAATCGAGTAAGGTTGGCCTACATAATCAATTTTTACAGGCTCTGGGATTAGAGAAACTAATGGTAGAAAAATATATAACTTTAAAATATACAAAGAAAATATTAATAACACAATTAAATAAATGACAATAGATAAAATAAGACTTGGTGTACCAAACGAGATGTTGGGGGGATATAAATGCCTCGACTGGCACGAGAGTCCGAGAGAGAATGCACGGTTATTGATTCTAGAGAAAATGGAAGAGTGAAGCTATCGGGGAGACTCACGTAAAGCCTAATTGACTGGCTGCCTGAATACGGAGAGTAAACGAGAAGCTGTAAAGTTAAGCTTGCAAGATTCCTTCTTCTTTAACCTCGCTGAAAATGAGCGATGGAGTACTCCAGTCGTTGAACGAATTCGATAACCGAGTGATAGATGCCTGTCCGTGTCTTTCGTCCGTTGGCGGAAACTCTTGACTTAGATACGAGCAAGTCATGGTGGAGAAGATGCGTCGTGTTCCAAGCTAGAAGCCGTAGGAAGGCGAATCAGGGTGTCTGAGACTGTACGTGGCTGCTAACCAAGACTGATCTTTAAAAGCTTTTTACGAAGTATTTATACTACCTCGGCGGAAGCGGGGCGCCTGGGGTCCACAAAAGGGGCATGGGCATCTTATTAGACTTGGCGTGCCAGGGGAAGCGGGATAGTATTGGCGGCTTCACAGCTTTGCGCAAAGATCCTTAGTGCTGTGGGTCTGGCGTCAGTAAGACAATGAGACAAGAAGATAAAGAGAACCCAACCCGGGTCAGCCGACCGCGCGAAGTCTCGATGCTCCCTTGGAGCTGTCTGGCCGTGCAGGGCATCTTTCAGGCGCCACAGGTAGAGGTTGGGTTCTAGAGGGGACGGGGTAAACCTTCTCTTTCTGACATATATATTTATTTGCCTTCAAACGTTTCGAGGACCTAGCCGCATAATCGGCACTAGAAACAAAACAAGAAGGTGAAGGGTTTAAAATTTCTAGTTTGATAAAATACTACAATTGAATAGTGCAACTAAGGATAAGTTACATAATGTAAGACTAAAAATTTAATCAATTTACGATACAATGTAAAGATTAGGTGCTGTTTGATTAATATTTAAATTAGGTTTTAGTTTTAGGATGAAAAGTGATTCTAATATTCGTAGTTTGTTTTGATGGGGGGGTGGCGAGGGGTATTACTAAGTATTTTAAAGTTTTCAAGACTAATTTCAGAATTACATATTTTGATGTGATCGCGTATGGGCAAAGGGTCTGGTTTGTTTAGAACCAAGCCCGTGTGGGTCGACCTTCCCCGATGCTGCTCGATGCGACAATGGAATGACTAAATGGTCACAATATTCACAACTGTATTCATAAATTACAGATGAGCAGCAGCGGAATGGAATTCGGTCCTTATAGCTGAAATAGGACTCAATATTATGCCCATTTTTTAATATGAATTTGGGGTTGAGATAGGAATAGAATTTATTTAGTTTTCGTAACCTCTTTACCAAGGTCATTCGATTTCCTGCCAGAAGATGGGAGACTAAAGAAAATGGATAATTTATCTACTGTATTTTGTGTTGTGCCTAAATCAGTAAAATCGAAAGACTTTGTTAAGGAAGTTAAGAAGACGAAATAAATTCTATCCCTATCTCAACCCCAAATTCATATTAAAAAATGGGCATAATATTGGGTCCTTTTCAGCTATAAGGACCGAATTCCATTCCGCTGCTGCTTCCCTGTAATTTATGAATACAGTTGTGAATCTTGTGACCATTAAGTCATTCCATTGTGGCATCGAGCAGCATCGGGGAAGGTCGACCCGCACGGGCCTGGTTCTAAACAAACCAGACCCTTTGCCCATAGGAGATCACATGAAAATATGTAATTCTGAAATTACTCTTGAAAACTTTAAAATACTTAGTAATACTCCTTCCCTCCATCAGAACAAATTACGAATATTAGAGTCACTTTGATCCTAAAACTAAAACCTTATTTAAATATAAATCAAACAGCATCCAATCTTTACATTGTATCGTAAATTAATGATGTTTTTGTGTTCGCGTGTCGATGCTCGCACATGTGTATTACCCCATTCTATTTTTGCAATTTCTCTAACTTTTGCCAAAGACAGTTCACACATTTTTTCCCCTCTTTTTTAACTGGCGCAGAAGAATTCGCGGTGAACTTGGCCACGAAAATGTGGCCCCGACAATAGCGTAGTTCAGGGTAGTCTCGATCTTGACTTAAAACTAAAATAATAAACACCTTTTCTGTTTCATCTCAAAAAGTAAAAGGTTTCCTTTTAAATTTTAGGGCAACTGCGTTTAATAGGAAACTATCGATGGAATATCTGCAGAATTTTTAAAAATATATTCATAAAAAAGTGGTGATGTTGGAGTAAGTGGAAACCTGTCTAAGTTAACGCGAGTCCTCACTGTGTTTTTTATAATTGCAAAAGGTTCTCTCCTGAGGGTGGTGTAATAATTGATGAAAATAGGGAAGGGAAGTGATGCATAACAGCACCTTCGGAATCCTCAGCCATTTGAGCAATTGCGATTTTTACTTGAAGATAACGTCAACCGTGGAGTACAAGTGTCTCTTTGTCAAGACCACAAATTTCGTATAGGATGTTGTTGACTTTCTTCAAACAAGAACAAATTCGTATTAATGGGGCAGCCGAACGCGAAGGAAAAATGTGTTTGTTCAACCTTAATTGCTTCTGCACGTGAAAATCTGCTTTAATAGAATCTCTAACTTCGGGAATGTGGAAACTTGCAGGTTTTAGTCACGTTCTGAAGCCATCATTGGCGCATAATGGCCCATCGAAGGCGGTAATTAGCAAGTTATATTTGCAGGACCGAAAATAACCAATTTATTTAAATCTAAATAGTGAACCGATGACGTGCTAGTTCGCACAAACAACACAGGAAATCATAAGTACGAACTAGAATCCCTTGTGGGTCAAGAAAACGTGACTCAACTTCGGAAAACACCTATTAGTTTGGGTCATTGATAAATTACATGCCACAAACACACATGTACACATCTGAAAAACTATTAAAAACATATTTGCGTCTCAACACTCAAAAGTTGACATTTGATGGATCGACAAGCTTATGCTCAACTGTCAAAGCTGTTTATTAGGAGTATAACTTCTAAGGTATTGTGAAGAGATACAAGCCTGTGTTCACTTAATTTCAACCCTTATGGTTATCGCGTCGGAAGTAAATTTTCCCTGAAGGATGAATCAAGGTTCCAATGACTACGTTCAAGCTCAGAGGCAATAATTTTCCCTATCTTTTGAGTGCTTCTTTCGTGACAAGATTTGTTGCATCAATACTCCCCCGGATATTTAAAACAATACATGCAAATTGAAAAAAAAAATAACTAGCGAAAAGTATATTCGATGTAAAACTGAATAGAGAGGGTATAAATATACAAAATGTTTAGATGACAGCTGCGTTTAAAAAAGGCCAAGTGTCTGACAAGCTCCGATGCACGAGTAGAACATAGCCCCAAAACAAGCTTGACTGCACGCGAATACAAAATGCATTCGATAATACAAGCCGACAATCCCTTTAGCGGGTTGTATCTCTCGGCATCATCCCTCCTTTATAGCTGTAATGGTCACGAGTCTCACATCAACCCGATCTCCAGATGTCTTCAATTGGGCAAGCGAAGTTATGTTGATGCCAGATGCCACCAGAACGTTTCCCCTCCTATTTCTTCTCCCTATAAAGGCGTTTTAAATCAAATTCTCAGCATTTTTGCAGCAATAAAACCGCGCTTTTTACAACATAAAAAAAATAAAAGCTTCGCAGCTTTGTCACCGCTCAATACGTAATGGAAGAATGACCCCTAGGGGAAGCAGGAGAAGCAGCCAACAAGAATTATTGTTCGTTTTGTGTGTGGGCGCGGGTATGTATTTGTGTATGTATACTTAGCCGCGCGATAATTTCTCGGAGCTTCTGCGTTATATGCTTTAATAAAATGAGTTCAATTTTCGCTTGTTACTTTTTACTGGCGACACTCGAGAGCTACTGACAGGTTATTAATTGTCACAGGGGCAAGGTAGGTTTTAGGTTTTCATGGGGAAAACTCATCCGACGACAGGAAAGGAATGCCAGAAGAGACATGGGACGCTGAGCTTAGCTTAGGAAAGTCGCACTCATCTAAAATTCTAATCGAAAAGGACTTGGGATATTTGGAAAGTCGCGCTCAACTAAAGTACTACCCGAAGAGGACCTGGGACCTACAGTTTAACGTGAAATTGGAAACAATGGTTGAGACTACAACTGACGACTTACCACACTCGTTGTGGCTTAAACTCGCTCTAATCTTCAGCGGCGGTGATTGTACGGGAAGAAGCCGTCCCACAACAGCAATCAGTAACAAATTTATTCGACTTGAAAAAGATGGCGAAAGAACGAGTATTTTCACCCTGTAGATAAACAATGAAGGAGTAAGGGTGGGGGAACAGATGAACAAAGAAGAAGATGACCGAATAAAAAAAAAACAGGAATAACGAGTGATAACAGACTCTAATAACTTACACCGCCGCCCCTTAAATAAAAACGTTATCTCCTGCGGGTAATTACTAATGGATAAAATGACTAAAACAAACAACGAAGCCAAGTAGTGTATTTATGTGCGTGCACGGTGACTACTCTAAGTAAAAGCTCACACGTATAAGCATGCACATACATACGCATCATTCAGATGAGATACTAAAATTTTCAATTCAATTTGTAAAAGAGACAAAATATACATTCAGTCTTCGCCACTTCTAGATAGTGAATAATTTTGCATTCCTTAATTATATTTCTCTAAATTTTTCTCTTTCACGGCCAAACAGGGACCGCTGAAGACTCAGTTGTTTTTCTTCGTGCAACAAATTCTACCTCTCATCTCCACCTAATTGGGCCGTACTTGTCCATTGCCACTTTGCGCGAAATAAAGGATTTTAAACAGCTAAATTATTTACATTTTTGTAGTTAATTTTATTTGGCTCTTTTAGACGATAGTTTCTGCCACTCTACTTCTTCACTTATTTTAACACTTATGTATGTAACAGGGGGCCTAGACACATGTTTAAAGCAATTAGAAGTTTGCTATAAAAGCTTCTCTCCCGTACATTATGTTAACTCTTACTCAACCACATATTCCCGTTGTATCGATCTGGCGCAAAGTGAAGCTAAAACATAAAGGCCTCTTGAACATGTTAAGTCTGTGTGGAGAGCCACTTTACAGCCATCCTACCTGTTCTCTTCACCTGTAATTAGCTACATTTCGTTCGTGCATTCAAATTAACTTCAAAATAGTCACCCCCTCCCCTTCCGACCCAAGAATTCAAGACTTAACTACCTAATGGGAAGAAAAAGGGTCGTGTGTCGTTTACACTCAGTAGTACCCTCGCGGCGCGAGTGAGGGTAGGTTGGTGTTGCCCAGTGTGGCATAAAAACAGGGTT
Organism: Ceratothoa steindachneri; assembly: GCA_963969495.1. Classification (NCBI taxonomy): domain Eukaryota; kingdom Metazoa; phylum Arthropoda; class Malacostraca; order Isopoda; family Cymothoidae; genus Ceratothoa; species Ceratothoa steindachneri. The sequence goes on from OZ018330.1 coordinate 135,292,222, forward strand.
TCTTTGCGGTTGCGCGCAATTTTTTTCCGTTCTTAGTGCCACAGTGCCATGGATTACTTAGTATAAGGGTAGAGCTATGGATTTTACTGTTTCAATAAACATGAAGTACTATAATGCTTGAATTTTAATGAATACTTTTGTTTTTATTGCAAACTCTTGAAAAAAACAGAGATATTTCAGGTTTTTATACTGTGATGCCCCGATAGTGCTATTGTGTGCCATGGATCTTGGATAGTGTGGAAAAAAAAAAAACAGTGTAAATAATGAAGTGGTTAATGAAACTCTACGCAAACATGTGGTTCTCCATGTTTCTCTTCACCGTCATACATCAATATGAAGCCGCTCAAGGTAATGGATATGAACCCACGTTCTTTCCTTGAATATCGATGCCCATTCTTTGATTGTACCCATCACCCTCCCCCTTATGGGCTTCGAGAGTTCAATTACAACCTTTATTTTGGTTTGAAATCTTATAAAAGAAAAGAGAGATGCGTGTGGTGGTAGAGGGGAAGCCAATAGAAGTGTAGATTTTTGGAAAGAAGCAAATCACACACCCATTTTTGCTTTTATTTTGAACTATTTTGAACTATTTTTAAATGGTACTTCTGATGTCATTTGTTCGTTAATACGTCATCATGTGATCGCGATTTTGACACAGATAAGGTGTGCCAAAAGGGATTTCTGAGCAAAGACCTCAAAATGTTCTATTGCACTGTTTTACATGTTAATCCGAGGGTAATTCATCAGCCCTCCCAATTTTTCCCAAGCCCTGTGATAATTTCAGTTGCCAATTGTTCAAATTAGTCTTCTGGCCTTTACTTATAATAAATAAAACAATGGTCAGAGGAAGAAAACATGGCTTAGAATGAAATAAAGAACTCCTAATACTATATCAGAATAATAAATATTAGTACTTGAAATTAGAACTATGAGCCTGGATCCACACTTATTATGGGGCTAAAAAAAGGGTACAATGTCTCAAACCCCTAAACTAGTGACTCATCTATCAGAGTAAGACTTATTTTGGGGTGGGTTCTTCCATGGAAAGGTTGAAACCATTACTACTCACAAGCCCAATTAAAAATTAAAGATTCAAATATTGCAAATAACTCTTAACTCCTACTTGGAAGTAACTGACCCTATTAATAGGACATAATCCTAAGAAATCACGGAATGTTGATAGATAGATATCATTTTATCTTTAAGGTTAATATATAACCTCTTTTACCAATTAACCTCTCAAAATAACTATAATTTCTTCTTAAAGACAAATAAACTTGTGACCAAGATGTCACAACCGAAGCTATCAACTACGTTTATACTCATGAACGCAGAAGCAACCCAAAACACTGCTCCCATTCACGGAACCTTAGCCACATTTATTAAATGCAGTGGCCCTTTTATCTAAATTTCAAGCCCGATTCAGCGCAAATTCTTACGCCTCCGAATAATCAAGGAGGAGACTACTAGGTGTGTAAGAGATTCAGAGAGCGTTGAGATTTAGTATAAACGCAGAAAGTAGTTCATACATAGGAATAAATATAAAAAAGTCGAATTTTTATCTTCCTAAAACGGTTTAGGTGGGGGTCTCAATCAATCCTACCTATAATGCCAATAATGAAATAATATAGCTTTCTTCAGAGGTGTAAGCCCTCGCAGAGCACCTGCGTGGCACTAAAGGGGGCGGAAGAGCGTATGATGGCATGCGGTTGAGTCAAGAAGAAATATTTTAATCTCATAAATGATAACGTAGAATTGGCTTGTTAGAGCTTCTAATTATATACTTCTAATCGAAAATTTTAAGTGAATTTTATATTAGTTAATTGCTGCATTCGTCCATTTTCAGTCATGGATGAAGTCTTCCAACTAGATAATGAAATTCACATAAAGATCAGACAGACAATTGCCTGCAAGCCCATGGGTAACAGGATCCGGTCCTCGTTTGGAGCGGAAGGTAAAACAAGATCACAGGTCGTGTGTTTTGCCACCAACGGCAACCAAAAAACCCTTTAGGACCCAAGGAAGGGTCACTTGCTTCTTGTTAGGGGAGTGTGGAAAAGTGATGTATTGTGTGCTTGAAGGGAGCATAGAGGACGAAAAAACGGCCTTTGCTTGACCAGGGATTTTGTGACATATGTGGCTGGAGCTGACTGCGCCCATACCTCACACTCGCTGCGAGTCGAACCCGGTATCCAGGCGTGGAAATTGAACGGCATATCTATTAGGCTCGCGAGAGCTCTATGTGATTTAATATTCATTGAACATAGAAAATGTTGTGGAAGTGGGAGAGTGATAGATACCGATCGCATTAAACGCTTCAATTTTCTTGAATGTCTGTTGAAGAAGCGGCCATTAAGGCACTTAAATCGCCGGTCAAGGGCGATGAATTATTGAAGAGGGCAGTTTGGTTTAATAGCATTTTGATAATAGATTTAGGGCTAGAAACTGAATTATGAAGTGGCAAAAATGTATGTTAAGGGTTGAGGTTATAGAAAGACATATTCATACTCCATTCCAGTGCCTGCCGTAAGAGTTGACTAAACCTGGATATGGGTTAATGGCCAGGAAGTCGCGTACTTGAAATTTTCGCTTCTGTAAACGCAATATACAATAGTACTGTTGGGTGGGTTGACGCGCAACTCGTCGAAGTATGTAGGTACTGACGTTGATGCGGTCCTACCTCGCTTTGCGGGAAAGCAGTTGATGACGATAAGGAGGAGGATGAATCCGAGGTAGAGGGGGTGAAAGTTGGAAGGTGCATGAAAAACTGCCCCCATGGCCACGCAACAGTGACATCAGTTGCAGCTATCTATGTATTCCAAACAGAAATCGGCAATAAATCACCTTTTTACTTTTCCTATTTAATCCACATCAACACATTATAAACAACATGAACACAATGTACAATTCTACATAACTGTTCATATAACTAAATCTAAATATTCCCCGAGTCAAGACGTATGTACGTGGTACAACAAAGCGTAGATAGACCAACTCAACTAAGCAACCATAAAAACAGTTGGCCTCTCACAGACTCCACCCCTCCAAAGGATAAACAATATCAAACATTATGATACAAAAAGTAAAAACTTTCCTCATCTTGGCACTCCCCGTCCCCATGTCTTACAAAACAACGAATGTCATTGAGGCTAAGCGAAACACAGTTATAAGCATTATGGCCGTTTCTTTCCACTAGACTCTTTTGGCACTAATTGGCATCTCTTAATTCCTGTGAGTCTACTAATTTATTTTAGAACGTTCTAAAATAAAATTAATAAATTAAAAATACAACCTTTTTAAAAAGAAAAAATGTACAGAATAGAAGCTACTCTCCCCATCATACACCGACATATATACCTACATACAAATATCTATATTTGTCTTTGTTGGTTTTTAACATAATTGTGACTCACGTGTTACTTTGTAAACTCGTAATAATATATATATATATATATATATATATATATATATATATATATATATATATATATATATATCCCTTCTGTGTGTGTATTAATGTGATTATGTGAAGAAGTATGTATTTCCGGTAATATAAGCCGCGGTGTCATTTTACATGTCTAAAGTCTAAATTTTGCGTTCGTTTCTCACATTCGTCGTCCTTCTGCTGCTGAGGAGCGAGTCACTGTTATTCGTTGGTCAAAAGCGTCACATTGATTTCGGGAAAATTAGTCTACTAAGTAGAGGCTATTTACTCTATTTAGTTTCATTAACATCCAAATACATTAACCACATCAAAATAAACAGTCGTTTAACTTATTTTCGTTAACGAATCATACCAGTTTGTTTTGCTTTTTATTACATGACTTAATATTCAGCATTGTATGTAAATTCGTTTAATCCTCCCTAACTTTTTCCCTTACTTATGATTTGTATATTTATCCATCCCTCTTCCTTCGCTTAAGAACATACGCACACTTACATCAGGGGGAACCCGCGCCCATTGCCCCAATAATAAACACCCCAAACCAGGCGCCCTAAACTCGAAACTTAGGTATCCGACAGAGTGGTATCATAGTATCTTGGGGTGAATTCTACCATGATGGCCATCACGAAATAATAAACATCTACATAATATTTAATCCCAGGACGCCCAAAGTAGAAGTTTAGGCAGGTGGCCGGACAGTATTTAAACCTCGTGTTAATAAGGGCGAGTTTAATGAAAGCAAAAAGGTGTTGGAATTAGCTAGCGTGATAGGTCAAAGGAGGAGACTGGTGGGGCTGCAAGTCTCCGGGGATGGGGGCTCAAGTCCCCCAAACTTGGTTTTGACAAGCGTAGAGGGCAGGGTCCCTTGAAAACTTGACCTTTGCTTTTGTCTGTGAGGAAGAAGCGGGATCCCCAATTGGGTTATCGATAATGTATTCCATTCTCCGTCAACTTGTTGCCTCCTCATGTGGTCCTTGACCTTCGAAGGTTGAGGGACACTGATGAGGCGATTAATCTCCATCGCTCGGTCATTTCTTGAATTGAGGCCCTCTTTGTCCATCGGGACTTCCACCCCTTCCTGCACATTATTCTTTTTCACAGATATGAGACCTATAAATCAAGGGTTAAAAGTAATAATTTATGACAAAATAAATGAGAAAGAGGGTGGAAGAAGAAGAGAGAGAGAGAGAGAGAGAGAGAGAGAGAGAGAGAGAGAGAGAGAGAGAGAGTTGGATGTAATCCTATAAATACATGAACCTGTAAACCGAACTTATTAGAGGCGTGCCTAAGGGACATTGGAAGACACAGAGATAAAATAAAGCAAAAGACAGCTCAATTAAGGTAATCCATACTGAGAAGAAAGGAATAACGCTCATGGAAAAAAATAAATTTTCTTGTTCCGGATTCAAACACGGTTCTCGCGATTGACTCTTAGTTGCTCTACCGCTAAACTACCGGGCACAGAAAATCGAGCCTACCCAAAATGTCACCTGATCAAACCCGGTGTCCCTCCAAGCTAGGAACATCCAAGGGATTTTTATACCAAATCTAACATTTTAAAGACTCACTATCATCATATATCACATATAAAAGATAGGGAAATGAAGAAATTATATATGGCGAAAGTTCTGTAGTAATAAGTTACTAATTTTAATATATCTCCCGGTCTTTTTAAACTGGACCCTGTAATTAAAAAGCTTATTTGTAACGAAATTGTCCATTTTAAATCTTAGCCCTATGATTTACTAAATTAGTTATGTTACTTTTGTTTATTTCAATGTTTTTATAATTGCATGTGTATATATGTACTCATTGCTTTGTGGCCTAAATGTCTACATTATTTTTTCACAGTTGGAACTTCCGAAAGTAGACCTTATCTAGATGCCCCTTACCCTTTATATCCGGTATTTAATTCCATTTTTGATCATATTTTTCTATTCTGTGTCCTTCCGCTGCACATGGGCAGGGCATCACTCTGTTGTCTCTTATATACATCACCTTTGTTAAGTAATTCGTTATTCTTTGAGAATGAACTGAACAAGTTCGAAAGTACTTGGAATCCGCCTCTCATCTTCGTGTGGGATTTTTTGCATTCATTTCTCTACTCACGCGCTATATATATATATATATATATATATATATATATATATATATATATATATATATATATATATATATATATATAGTACAATAGAAAAAAAGAATTGGACGCGAATGAGCAAATGAGACAAGAAACCGGAGTTTTTTTAAAGGCAAGAGAGAGGGACATTAGAAGAATCCAGAATCAAAGGGAGCAGAGGGCGTCACAGTGAAGGCGATCCTTTACCGAGAAGACAGAAATAACGCCAGGGAAAAAAAGTTTTGAATTCCTGGCTGGGACTCGAACCTGGGTCTGCTGATTGCCGGTCAGATGCTTTACCGCTAAGCTACCAGGGACAGTAACTATATTCTGGGTTTGATGGGGTAACGCTTTGGGTGAAATATAGTTACTGTGCCTGGTAGCTTAGCGGTAAAGCATTTTACCGGCAATCAGCAGACCGGGGTTCGAGTCCCGGCCAGGAATTCCAAGCCTTTTTTCCCTGGCGTTATTTCTGTCTTCTCGGTAAAGGATCGCCTTCACTGTGCCGCCCTCTGCTCCCTTTGATTCTGAATTCTTCTAATGTCCCTCTCTCTTGCCTTTAAAAAACCTCCGGTTTCTTGTCTCATTTACTCATTCGCGCCCAATTCTTATTCCTCTTGTACTATATGTATTTATAGTCGGCTACACCAGGTTTCTGCATCTTTCTTTCTGTCTTCAAATTTTATTTGAAAGACAGAAAATAAAAATGGCATAGCCCTGTGGTGGTTGTATTATCACCCGCAGATCCTGTAGTTGCTTTTTTTGTATATATATATATATATATATATATATATATATATATATATATATATATATATATATATATGAACAAACAATTGTTCCTACTTTAATGTAAGGAAGAAGCCAACAACCAAAGATAGCAGGTAAACTGTGCCTGGCACTAGATTAACCAACACTTGCAGTAGATCAAATCATTTGACCAATGGTACTCGTAAATTGTCTGATTTCTTTGTTTCGCCTAGGAACTAATTTTGAACTCCATTTTCTAAGCTTCATTTTCAAAATTCTAATTAAGTAAGAGGATATTTTGCCCCAAGTTCATCCAAAGTCCCAAATTTGTTCCTCTTTAAAGAAAGATCCTCAAATTCTCATAAGTCCTTGTCCTTGTGCAATTTTCTTTCTTTTCCACATAAGGAGGTGAAATTTATACCGATGTGTACCAATGCACTTTGTGGAATTTCTTTCTGCCATGCTCTCAATGACCTTCCCTTCTCGCTCGACCAAATATATTGCCAGTAAGTCTTCTCGGCTAATCCATTTCAATCTTACATTTTTTGCTACTATTTTTCTCTCTATTCTCAATTTCTTCCTATTGTTCCTTTTAATTTACTGGCCTTCCCCTCTTATCAATTATTTAATTTTTCCTCGCTAGTTTGATTCCATCTAAGCGTTTCCTTCCTCAATAATTAATGAATCTTTTCTATAATATATAATAGAGCTGTTTGTCTATATATTGTGATTACCCTCTTTGCCCATTCATGACCCTCTTATTCTTTTCCTGTATATTTATTTTCCCCTCTATTTATTCAACATTGAGAAATCATCTGAGAAAGAGACGTATATTTACGCTCTCAACATAATAATCTCAAAATAAAATGATTCGAATATATGGCCATCATCTTTTTCCCTATAATTCATATGTTAGATATAAATGCGGTTTTCATGAGATATTAGTTAAAGTAAACATGCAATATATTAAGGATATTTAGATATTAAATAAACTACATATATTTACAATAAATTGAGATATTTATTTAGTAAAGCATAAATTTTATGTTCAGTTATTGTGTAAATTACATATGAGGTATTGGGAAGTTTGGGAAATTATTTATATATATAATATATTAGGATAATTACATTGTAGGTGTGATAGATATATAAATGAGATATATTCCAATCTTTTAAAATATATGAAAGTATATATGCAATATATTGAGCTATTTACATGTTGGAAAAGTCACATATACATGCAGTGAATTTAGATATTTGAAGTAGATTGTTGGTAGATATGGGTAAAGAGATTATAAATGTGATAAGTTTAAATATTGTGCCTTTTTTCATCTTAGTATCTCTCCTATCATTCTTTTTTTTCTTGCATAAAAGTATTCTCTTTTAATACAACGAAAGGATTATTTTCTTAATTGAAATTATTTCTTTAAAGAAAAATACACCTAAAACCGCCATTATGAAACAATGGAGGGACACATCTAAATCATGCCACATAAACCCAATCTAAAATGATTGTCTACGGCTTTAGGGTTAGCATCTCTGTTACACGTGTGAACAAGTGATGTGTTGATGTAAAACAGATAAAAAATATAGTGAAACTTAAGAGTTCAAAGCAAGTAGTAATAATATAGGTATAGTGGCATCGTTCTTAATCAACTAACAAAATGTAAATATGCAAATGGCGCTCGAGGGGTATTCGCTGAATCACAGAAACACTAAAGAAATTTGTTATTTTTTTTGAAAAACGAGGGCAAACGAAATTAGAAAAGATGGAGGGAGTGAAAATATGTGAAAAATATATACCCCTAAGTCCTGCTACCCTCATTGCGGCCTGGAGGGCACGAAATCATCCAGATCTCTGCTGAAGAATAGTCTCCCACGCTATACCTGATCCCCCACAATGCGAGGAAATTTCCTACGCAATGATGAACTGAGGGTGAAAGACCAATAGGCAATATATGTTTTATTTACTACTAATCGAAAATCACTCGGGCGAAGAGGCAATTGAGAAGGACAAAATTACTCAGGGAGAGATTAAACTAACATGTTTTTATAGGTTTTCTGAATGTTTTTCTGGTCTCATGGAAGGATTCGGCGACTAGTCACCGGAACTGCTTAACTGCTATCTTTTCATTTATTAGTTCTAGGATGGAAAGCCTGTGGCATTCTGTGGTGGAGAGCCTTTAACCTTCTGTGATATGGAAACTGTGGCTTCTGGGATTTGAAGACCGGCCTTGTTCTGCTTTCGAATGAAATTTGGATGATTCTTGGAGTCCCTGTCTACTTTGCCGAAACCGGTATTTTTCATCATTTTTATCAATTTCTATCTTTCAAATGGATGTATAGTAACAAGAGTGTGGCAGCAGTATTAAAAGTGTTACACAAGTAATTTGACGATTTGTAAGTAAGAATTGCGAGTAAATGAGAAAGAAATTTGAACGAAATTTGCCTAAGTAGAACCAGCAAATCAGACAATAGGAGTATTGGTGAGCAACTTAGAACGGGTTTTGTACATGGTTTTTGTCGTCGGTATAGGTTCTTGTCTAATGTACAAAACATGTGCGTTTAAACTTGTTCACCTGTTCGCGTATCGTCTTTTCTGTTAGTCTCGCTTAAGAGAATCTCCTTTAAGACTTCTTTCTCATTTAATTCCAGTTCTTTACTACACCTTACCCAATTATTTTGGCTACACTTCCTCTACATCCAATTCAAAGAATATAAAAGAATACAGACTTTATATAGACTTTTTAGTATATGAAAAATCCTTGTATGTTTTTGATAAAAGTCCTAATGCTAACTTTATTCTTATTTTGGAAAATAATATCAACTTGGAAAATACTACCAATATCCATATGCTGGACCCTGTTTCCTATCGATAATAACTTCGAAATTTGCTGCGCCGCCAAAATCTTCAATTAATGTTGTTGCTGTCCTATGGCTGATAAATCAAGTGAATGAGAGCATTGCGCGATGCTCTGCTTCGCTTAGTTGTGACACATTACCGTATTTGTTTATGCAATGGGATACTTTTTAGCATTTGTTTACTGAATTTCAAAAGATTTTTAGCATTATAATTGGAAAGCAGGGGCTATTATAAAAGAATTGATACATCCCCCTACAAATGACCTTTTTTCTGCCGCTCTCGCACCAGGTTAATACTAGTTAACGTTTATGCTCTTGCAGGTTCTCGATAATAGTTAGTTAGTTGTGATTCGTGGTTGGCACACAGAACTAGGACTATACTTTTTATTATTATTAACTCATAACTATCAAGACAAAACCAACGAAGGCATAACGTTTAGAAAATGGGCGAAGAGAGGTTCTGGAAGAAAGTGTTAAAATTGGGGAGATTAAAATTTGGGGAAAGTACATACATAACCCAAGTATTCTATAGAGGATAATATTTATAAGACTATGGGGAGGGAACGCCAAACTTCAAAATCCCCACAGACTTGAGAAGGAAAGAAGGAAAACAGAAAATGACGAAGACCCATAGGGAGTGTCCTTGAGGTTGCTATGGACAAAATAATAAAAAATGGAACAGAAGAAAGTCTGCTGCCCAAAGTCACCTGCTCTCACTTATACTGATTTATGACTTTACGACCTAAAACTTTCAATATTCCTGAACTAACTTTAGGAGGACTTCGACAATTATAGCATTCAAAAGAAAATGTAAAACAACATAAGGGTTTAAAACTTTGTTAGAATCGGCCGAATAGTTACAATGTTATTACCAAAACAATAAAAAACAACCGACTGACAGTGAATTATAGAGTCGTATGCGATTAAAAACCACAACAAAAAACGAAAGTGGGAAAAATCAAACATCAAAAGATTGAGGAATGTCAAGTTCCGACGCGTGACGGATGCAGACATGTAATTACAAGCGATTACAAAGACTTGGCAACGTATCAATAATCCCATGCTGAAACACGAAACCTCGAAGTAGATACGATCGCGGAGGTTAAAGAAAGAGATAATCAATCATCACCCAATATTGCGGTCATAGTGTGACGAGGTATATAAACAAAGCAACAACAATAAAGTGTTCTATTACAAGTAACCAGCGATTTGGGAATACAGTCCAAACAGTCCATCAACAGGCATGACAACGCTAAACACTTCGACGAAACTCCCTCTTAAATTATTCCTAATCCGTAACTACGCTTACAATACTCCCGTCCCCCTTAAATTCACTTGTTAATTAGATCTCCCAACAAAAGGCAACCGAGCTCTGAACGGGACTAGTGAGTGCCTGATGGGAGCCAACAGATCTCACAAGCTCGTACCCAAGGCAAATGCGACCTTTTGCCTCTTAAATGCATGACTAAATCGCGTGCGGTCTTTCGCAATTGCATTTCTTGAGGTTCAATTTAAATAATTTCTGCGTCCACTGAACGAATGAGCTTCGATCATATCATTGGTGTTGTCCTTAATTGGACTCAATTAGGATTTACACGATCATTTGGAGGTTAAGCCCCTTCACTTCTTATTTCGATAGATACACCATAATTGTTGGAATCATACAAACGACACGGGATAATTGGGGCGGTTCTTGAATGATGAGATTGAGAATGTGTGTGTTAATATACAGGGAAATATGGTAGTGAGACCATTTTGACACAATACTTATATTTGAAGGCTGAGGACGGGGTCCATCTATATACAAAACTTTTCTCTCTTTTGGCCTTGGTGTCCGGCAACAATTCGCTTTACAGATTGTCAGATCACTTTTCACACAGGTTGAGATGAAACCTCTTTGCAACGGACTTCATTTCTTAAAATCTTTAACACTAGCCAAAAAAATATAAATAAAACTTTAACGACGATTATTTCCACCAAGGAATTGCGGGAAAGAATGAATGAATTAAAACCTAGGTGAGTTTACCTTTTTCCATTGTGAAACTAGAGACGTAAAAATCAATTCGTTGTACAAAGATTCGCAATTTGGGACTGAATAATAATAAATTTAGCTAAATTTGAGTATATTTATATCAAGGCATATAGGCGTAGCTTTGATTTCTCTCAGTTTTCAAGTAGGCGGAGCTTATCTGAGTTAGGGTCAAGCAAGGCGTCTCTGGTTCTCTCCCGCGTCCCAAGGAGGTTTTCCAAGAGGGTAGACTTTTGTGCGTATGTGCTTGTGATAAGGATGCCAGCCGTTAATTTGTATGATAAAACGGGGATCGTGAGAAAGGTAGGTCAGGAATTCTGACTCTCAGCTTCAGATGTAAAGAATGCAAAGGCTTATCAGATATAGTTTATGTCTTCAACTGTGATAAGGTTCTCAAATGTTGATTTTCTAAAGCGAGATAGCGATCCTTATGTCTGGGAATTCGAAGTGAGATAGCGATCCGTGTGTCTGGGAATTCGAAGCGAGGGAATCATATTTGCTTGTCTCCCTGTTAGAATGATCTCCGAGCATATAATGGGGGATATTATGACTGGATATTAAAATAGTGATCCAAGAAGAAATGTTCTCAGGCCTGTAATATGGAAGGGAAAGATTCTGTGAAAGTGTTATAATGTAGAAATGCATGGGAGGTTGAATGGCAGTGAGTGCCATTCTTATTTACACTCTCTGGGCTGACTCTCAGCTGGATACTCTATGACTTCCATGTGGATTCACCCTCTATAAGGACCCACAAGTCTAGATGATCTGAATTAAAAATAGAATCCATTACACTGAAATAAAAAATCTTATCTTTATCTTCCCGTAAAGATAAGAATGACTACAGTAGAATGAATAGTAACTGGAGAATACCGACCCCCAAGGCGCCCGTGCTTTTCCATCTTCAACTTCATTAAGTTCATTAGTCGACCAACATCAACCATGTTGTTCGGAGATCTGAACTATTTTTGCATGGAAGCAGGCTAGACAAACGGATCAGGAAGAAAACGGCAACTGCTAATGCAAAGAAATCTGACCTACAGAGAAGGACCAAACTTCGCAACATTTCTCACAGATCAAGCATTAACTACCCCCGATATCGTTCTGACAGACTCCAATTTCAACCTTAATCTCCATACAGAACCAGAACCCGCAACGCCATCCGACCACCTAAACTTGGTCACTGCCATTTTCACCTCCACCATCAAATTCAAGATCCCACAGAGATGAGCAATTAGTAAAAAAGACGAACAAATATAAACATCACCTAAACACGATAGAAATAGGATCATTATATTACCAAGAAAAAATGAAATAGAAGCACACTTAGAACAGATAACCACGAAAATAACAGAATACGACAAACTGTACATACACTCCAAAAAATAGAATATAGAACTTTATCTGCACCACAAGTAGACGAAGAGATTAAAAAGAAAATGGAAGAATTCTAGAATCTAACGAAAGAAATTACAGAATTGGGTAACACAATGGAAAGGTATCGCAGGCTAAAAACTATCAGAAGGCAAGTAGGAACACTGATTAGAGTAAAATCAGATCTATTCTTGTATAATATTATAAAAAAATGGACATCGAAACAGATCCAAAGAAATTCTGGAGTTAGTACAGAAGATTACAAGAATGACAAACAAAATAACAAATAAAAATTAAATTAAAAGATAGGAAAGTTCACGGGAACGACGAACTGCAAGAACACTTCCAACAATACTAGAAAAATATTTTTCCTTTCATGGGAGGAAAACCTTGATTACGATATGGAACATGAAGAAGGGATCATACAAACACTACAAGAACAACGGAAAAACATTGAACCTACTTATATGTCGAAAGGGCGAGCAACAACTCAATTCGAGATGGAAAGCCATTCACAAAGGAGGAGTACTAAGGAGCAGTCAAGATCTTCAAGAAAAAAGCACCAGGTACGAGCTGCTTATCAAAGGCACATCTGACTAACACACCGAACCATGTGCATTAGTCAATAATAAAGATCTTCAAGGCCTCTCTGAACATTAGATATTTTCTCCAAGCGTTCAAGACGGCAAAGATGATTTTCCTACCGAAACCGGGCAAAAAGAACCACCAAATCAAAAGCTACTTCCCCATCTCACTATTGGAATTTCTTGTGAAACTCCTCAAAAAGCTCCTAAACAAAAGGTTAAAAAATATCTTGTAAAGAGGAAACTATAAATTCCATAACAATACTGGTTCACGAGCAAGTGAGGGATGGAATCTGCACTGGTAATCATAACAGAAAAACTCGCCACAGAGACAGCGCGAGGCAACAACTCGAATCCTCAAAGAATCAAATTTCAGCAAGAAAGGAAAGAAAGAGAAAGACGGTCAGGCAAAGGTACCGTTAAAGAGACTTTAGTAAACTCCAGTATCTCATAAAAAAACAACCGCTAAAGACAAACTACGATCATGGAAGGAAGAAAGCGACGAATCTTACAGATACATACAAATGGATGGAAAGAGGAAGAAAGCATATTTGGAAACATATTTAGGGAAATCGATCGAGATTTAATATTAATTTCTAAACACAGGGTAAACCTTGAATCAAAAATAATTAAGATATGGAACTATGGCATAATAACCACTAGTTACACGAATGAACATCATGATGACGCAGCCATAGCTATTAAAAGAGGACTGGACTACATGACACACCAAGAAATAACCGAATCTTATCTCTTAATTGAGATAAGAATGAAACTATGCAACACTGAACGCATTATTCAAAGCAAATGAAATAGAACCAATTAACACCTCACACCAAGTCGATTCATCGGTAATTTTGAACAGGCACAAATATCGGAAGCAGAAATAAGTGACATCGAAGAGAGTTCGAAATCCTGGAAAGAAGAACTCATGAAGCTCACAAGAAAAATGCAACGAAGAAAGAAATAAAATTCAGGTATGAGCCAGATCCCGAGGGCAAATTCCCTTAGCCCTGTTCCTCCAGCCACGAACAGAGACGGATAAGGAACAAGGAGATAAAAACAACCCGAAGACAGAAATAATAACCATCTATTTCCGGATAGATAAAAGGATCAAACGGACCGGCAACATTTAAAGGAATAAAAAATTATAATTGATAACACAAAACTGAACATTTTGGAATTAAAGACCAAACGAGGGAGATAAAAGAAACAGATATACGGAAACATTTTGAGAAGAATAGATCGAGACATCAGTTTAATTTCGTACCACGGATTCAATCTCAACAACAAAGGGGTTAAAATATAAAATTATGACTTTATAGACATAAACCCTAAGGTAAAACTCAACGACGGAGTTGATATCGTGAAGAACTAGACGATTAATACATATAGCGCTGTAGAATATCAACCTGCAAGGAAAAATCATTAGCCGATTATTAACTTTATAAACATCTTTAATAATAGAAAGTCAGTGGTATTTATGGGCGATTTAAATGCTCATTGGGCAGCAAGCGGTTATAGAAATAAACAAGGTCTGCTGAGCAAGGTCACGTGCTTTCACTTATTCTGATTTATGACCTTACGACCTTCAAAACTTTTTAATAATTCCCGAGCTAACCTTGGAAGGACCTTGAAAATTATGTCCCCTGAAAGAAAATTTAAAACAATATAAGGGTTTAAAATTTCGTTGAAATCGGCTGAATAGTTATAGTGCTATTAGCGAATAATTATGATGTTATTGCCAAAACAAGATAATTTCCAGGCTAACCTTGGTAGGACCTTGGCTTTTATACCATTCAAAGAAAAGTGTTAAACAATATGAGGGTTTCAAATTTTGTTAGAATTCGCCTAATAGTTAAAATGTTATTACCAAAAAAAAGGGCAAAACAGGGACCGACCGCCCGTATAATGAGCTATAGAGATGCACGCCACTAAAACGAGCAGGAAAGGCACCTGGAAACACTGTTTGCAAAAGATATCTGCGATCAGATAGGACCTGATTACCCAACTTACGTAACAGGTACCACTGCCTCAAAACCTGACATTTTCCTAGGCAATAACTATCCACCTTAAAATTACTACATGCAACCAGAAGATATACCGTGTAGAGATCACACAGCGATTCTCTTCACCGTAAACCAGAGACCGATACAGTTCCCAGCGTGGGTAGGAAAAGTATACCACAGGGCGGAGTGGGAGAGATACAAAGGATAACTAAATAATTATGTAACAGAACAAATAGAAAGAGCAACGTTAGAAAATGAAAGGAAAAGCAGGAACACGAAAAATGAGAATATAAGGCAATCAAGGAAACAACAAACAAGGTGAGGATAGGATGGAACAGATATTCAGTGAACAGTGTAAGAAGATTTTCGACATATGCACAGAAAAAAAAAATTGACATTGATTTCAAGCACTATATCATAGACTCGCTTAAAGAGAAAATAGATATAAACACATCCCCCCCTACTTTCTAGATAAAAAGAGAGACCCATAGGGTGGCATTCGCGCGAGATCACCAAGCAAAAAATGAGGAACATAATTCCGGTTTTCAAGCAGAAAGCACCAGGAAGATCAGGACTCACCAATCAGAATTACAAGGAAGAGAATAACAATGGTACTGAATGCTTATCTTAAGACAGTCTACCGCTTTGATAAAAGAAAGGTCACAAAGATGATCTTTATTCCCAAAGCGGGAAAACCACCAATTCAGGTAGAGAGCTACAGACTTATATCTCTACTTGTCTTCATCGGAAAAAGGTATGTTAAGAAATAGTAAATCGACGACTAAGTGAGTACCTGAAGGCACATAAAGTCCTAAACAACTCTTAGTTTGGTTTCAGTAAGAAAACAAGCACAGAGGTAACCCTTAAGTTCATCACTGAGAAAATCGCTAAAGCTAAAGATGAAAAGGCTAGTGATAATATCATCTGTAGGAATGTATCAAAAGCATTCGACAAGATTTGAACACAAAAATTGCAATATAAAATCCTAGAACTAAGAATAAACAAGTTAGAAAGACTACTCTGACACTATGTGATGGAAAAATAAGTATTTATCGATATCGGAAAGCATCAAGAAGAAAAATTTAAATTTGAGGCTGCCATTCCGCAGACAGGGTAACTGAATCCATCGTTATATTCAGTGAACACCTCAGACATCTCAATACCCCTCGCTAAAGTGTACCATGATATCCAGTTCGCATATGACCTCACGCAAATCGTCATATGCCCATACAGGAATGGCGATATGCAAGCAAGATTCACGGCAGAAGAGATAAGAAGAAATTATGAATACGAAAGAAAATGGAAAATAAGTGTAAACAAGAACGAGTTTAAGACATTTCGATGTCCAAAAACCCCCACTTGGATAACTAGATCAGGATACAGCAACCATATACGTAATGAATCAATAGAGGAAAAGGAGGACTGAGATCACTCAACTGGAAAAACCAAAAGAAGATATACCAAGTCATTATTCAGTTAGCAATGGTATATCCAGTGATACTTATTTATGTACACCATCTCCAAATAAAAATAAATATTAAACTGCAAAGAATTCAAAACAAGGGCACCGATGAACCAAATAATTGAGGAAAGAGCAAAAACACTAATAGAAATAATCCAAGAGGAAAGAAGAGAGGGAATCACGGCATTCATAGATCAGAGGGACGAGATGAAATATCAACCAGGAAGAGGCTGAAATATAGACATCAAAATTTAGAAAATTAAGAAAAAAGAAGCTTAAGTTAACCTAAACCTTTTTTCAACAGCTATTTACATATATGTATATGTTACAAAAATAAACCAAGAAACAGTGTTATGAGAAATATAAACCAGAAGTATAAAGAATAAAAACAACAAATCTAATACAAACACGAAATAGTGAAGAAGAATAGCCTAATTATACCATGCTACAAAACAGAAATATATTAGCATGACCTATATACATCCTAGCATTCATTTTCAAACCTACTACTTCTTTCTACTTATCCCTACATTTTTTATTCTATCCTTCACACCTAATGGGCTGAACACTATACTTTGGACAAAGGCACAATAGAAAAATGAATAGGTAAAGGATGTAATACACACCATGCTTCGGAACCAACGTAAAGCTGTAGGTTTACCGACTAACTAGGTCAACTGTCAAATTTAATTCTTTATTTTAAGCTCTGATATCTCTGCTCTTTACCCTTTTTCCCTCAGTCTGTTCCCTTGCTTCCTCGCTGCTCCTCCCTAAGACCCAGACGGGCGTCGGAAGGAGTGAAACTTCGGAATAAAACTTCCCTAGAGCTTGAGCCTTCTCATTCTCCATCCCTCACCATATTCGTCACCGAAAGGCCTCATATATATATATATATATATATATATATATATATATATATATATATATACAGTGCCCCGTAAAATATTACAACACACCATGAAAAAGTGACGTTTATGTATTTGTAAGCACGATATACAAATGAAACTTTTATTACTGACAGGATATATATTCAAACAATAAATTAAATCATCGGGAACATACATAAATATCAATATAGTTTTTTGTTGAAGAAATACAATTAATTAATAAGGCAAAAGTTTACAACATATATCGATTTTTATCACTTACTCATAAATGTTCGAGAAGGATGAACTTCTTACAATTTCTAGAACGTTCTACATTAATCTACGTACATAACTTAATGACTGGTATAAGCTGGAGCGTCATTCTTTATCAAACAGCGTCCTGTAAACATTCGCACGTTAGGGAAACAGAAACGGATCGATCAGAATCCTCGAAAATGTATTGTAGACCTTCATAAAAGTGGCATTGGTTTTTGAAAAATATCTGGTCAGTTCGTAGTTCCATTGAGTTCAGTTGGAACGATAATACGTCACTGGAAGTCTCAAAATTCTACTCTTACTCTGATCAGTGCTGGCCGTCTTCGCAAGATAACCGAACGTGCAGGGAGACTATTAGTAAGAAAGGTCAGTAAAACACCCAGGGTTACTCTTAAAGAACTTCAGCCTGACTTAGAGGTGAGTGGAGTTACAGTGAGTAAAGACACAATTAGTCGATCGCTTCGTAGCATGGGCATCTACTAACCGTCTCCAAGGAAAACCCCATTCTTACAAGAAAATAGGTTCGTAATCGTTTGAATTTTGCAAAAGAGTTTGTTGGTAAACCTGTAGAATTTTGGGACAACGTACTTTTGGCGGATGAGAAAAAGATAGAACTGTTCGGCCGTAATGGAGCTCCTATTTATGGCGAACGAAAGGTACCGAATACGCACCGAAGAACACTACCCCAACAGTAGGATTTGGAGGTGGCTCAATTATGATTTGTGGTTGTTTTAGTGCTGCAGGTGTTGGAAATATCGAAACCAAAGAAGGAAGGATGAATGAAGAACATTATAGAAGAATCTTAAAGAAAAATTTACGTCCAAGTGTGCATTCTCTTAAATTGAAACAGGATTGGATCTTTCAACATGACAATGATTCAAAGCATACACCAAAACTGACACAAAATTGATTTAGATCAAATGGTGTAAATGTTCTAAAATGGCCTAGTCAATCCCCAGATCTGAACCCTATCGAAAATCTATGGAAGGAACTGAAACTCAGAATACAAAAAAGAGAACCAACAAACAAGTCTGAACTGATGAAAATATGCATTGAGGAATGGAGTAATATTAACACAAACACATGTAAGAACTATTTAGGAGACTACTCTAAGTGGCTACAAGCTGTTATTAGCAACAGTGATTATGCTACTAAATATTAAGAAACGATATGGTAATTAATTATATTTCTTCGACAAAAAACTATATTGATGTTTTTGTATGGTCCTGATGATATAACTTATTGTTTGAATACATATCCTGTCAGTTTCATTTACCTACCGTGCTTACAAATACATAAACATCTGTTTTTCATGCTGTGTTGTAAACTTTTGCGGGGCACTGTATATATATATATATATATATATATATATATATATATATATATATATATATATATATAAAATATATATATATATATATATATATATATATATATATATATATATATATATATATATATATATATATATATTAGGGCTGTTCAAGTTCATATTGTAAAAATATAAAAGTTGTGGGTGACTTCAGGCCACATCACGCTCTCTACGAGCTCCATCTGCCGCCATATGATAAAGAAGCGAAAGGACGTGGCCACTGCAGAGAAGATCGAACTCCCAGGGAGATGCCTTGTGCTACTTTACTTAGATGCCAAGAAGCCGCCTCACATCGCTGACGGAAGCAGCCAAGGCACTAGGCATTACATGGCGGAGACTGTCCTCAAGGCGGTATCCGACGCTGGACTGGAGGCGCGCATTCAAGGAATCGTCTTTGACACTACTGCCTTGAACACGGGTTTCAATGAAAGAACCTTCATCAAGATTCAGGAGGGTCTGGGAAGGAATCTCCTCTGGTTTGCGTGCATGCAGCACATCCTGGAAGTGATCCTTGGGGACGTTTTTAAACACTTTATGTGCATCTGGCGAGCCTAACATCCCTCTCTTCGTCCCGTTCCGGGACCATTGGGGCTTCCACAACCAGAAATCTTGGACTTCCTCTATGGATAAAGATAGCCTCCTTTCCCTCCTGACAGGCAAGCTGTCTGATAAAAGCAAGCCAGCTTTGAGCGAGTTCAAGAGTGCCATCGAACAATAAAGCCATCCAAGAGACGAATACAAGGAGCTCTTGGTTCTATCCTACATCTTCCTGGGAGGCTATATTAGGACGACTTTCAAGATGAGGAGACCAGGATCGTTTTATCAAGCGAGATGGATGTCGATGGGAATCTACGCTCTCAAGATTTTACTCTTCAGGTCTTAGTTTCGGTCTACCCCTCACGAACTTCGAGCCATGGAAAAGGTGTCCCTTTTCGTCGCCCTCCTTTACGCCATTCCGTGATTCCGTGGTACGAGTTCATGGCTCCTTCCCATGTTCTCTACAACGATCTCCTATTCATGAGAGAACTTTGCATAGGAATTTCTAATAAGAGCTTTGCTGAAGTGGCCCTAAAGGCATTAAAGCGGCATCTCTGGTTCATGTCAGAAGACTTAGTGCCTCTCTCTCTCTCTCTCTGATGAAAGGGTAACAAAGGGAGAGAAGGTCTCCATGCTCCATGGTCCAGAACATGAAGAGGTAAGGGAAGAGACAAACGTTTGGACGGAAAGGCCTTCAATCCCAACAAGCCTCTTTCAGCTTCTTCAGTTCCCGGTCGAAAAAGGCGCTGGATTTCCTGTTCCCTGAGCAAGGAAAGGGCAAGGACGACCTCCAAGGCAGCCCTAATGAAGCACGAGCGATCGAACTCCGAATAAAACAAGGAGGTCCTTTCAGAACTGTTTTTTTTGTCCTGTTTCAGTTCTCAGTGATGTCATTCTATTTGTAATTCTCGGCGCGTGAAAGGAAATATATTAGAACTTCTTTTTTCATATTTGCGAACTTTTTGTTGGTTATAGGAAAATTATTGCTTCGTGGGGGACCCATAAGCAATGTCCGATTAAAATAAAATTTGGCACAATTCTTTTACTTTTTAGCGGAAAAACAACAACATGTGACCCAAAGGTCTTTCCAACATGTGGCATTTTGAACAACTCTAATCTAATATATATATATATATATATATATATATATATATATATATATATATATATATATATATATATATATATATATATATATGGAAAAATGAAGAAGAGAAGAATAATTGCAAAATAAAACAAGCTTATAAGTGCCACAAGTTTAGAATTTTATGCATAATATGATTCCAACTAGTTTTCAACCTCTTCTCTTGATGTCAATCTAAAACTATCCAAATTGTTCTGTAATCTCGTAAACAACTAATAATACTGAGTAAGGTCAGGAGAATATGCAATATGAAGCAATATCTCCCAACAGAAATCCTTCAAGAGATCTTTAATCATAGAGGGTGATACTCTTTCGGCTTTCGACTGACGAAGTTGATTGCAGTAGAGATTTAGCATTAATTGTTTGATAGTGTCTAACCGGACAATTTATCTCAGTTGTCGATAAATTTTGTTTCCTCGACTAATCCAGGAAGGCGAAGTTTAACGTTATGATAAATGATCGACTTCTCATCTCTAGTAACCAGCCTTCCCCCAAAATGTGTTTAAGGTGTCTTGAAAGCAATGACTTATAGCAAACCACACGCTATTGCAGATTCGTGGGGCCCATTTTCCAATCGTGGAACCTTTTCAATCCCTTTAATGTGGAGTAGAATAGTCTTATGGGTTAAGTCAAAATGTTTTGCGTGTTCTCTTGAATATGTAACAGGATTTGCTGTGATAATAGCTTCCAGTGCATACGCCCTCAAAGAGATGACATGGGCGTGTTGCAATAGTCGAATCTGGCTATCGATAGCGTGTTGAACGACTAATTGACCTCTGTGTTTACCAGAAAAGAAGATGGTCTCAACCTGAAGCAGGGGGTGTAATTCAATGAAGAGAAGAACCTAAGTGAGATAATATTAGACGATGAGTAAATGGAGGCTAGAATAAAGAACCTTAACCCATACAAGTGTCCAGGTCCAGATGGCTTTCTACCTAGAGTCTTTCGGGAAGTGAGCAGTAAGGTTGCTCCACAACTTACTGTTATCTTTAACGAATCGCTAGAAACGGGGTAGGGTTTGGAGGACTGTAGGGTGGCAGATGTGATTCTCATATTTAAGAAGGGAGAGCGCGAAAACCCAGGTAACTACCGGCCTATAACTTTGACCTCTGTTGTGGGCAAATTGTTAGAGAGCATAATAGCAGAAAAAATAGTAAATCACCTAGAAACAAACAATTTGACCCTGGATTCCCAACACGGGTTTCGCAAGAACCGATCATGTCTCACAAATCTACTAGAACTTTTTCACGGAATTCTTGGTGAGTATGATTGTAGTTGGGTTGTGGACATATTATACTTGCAATTTGAAAGAGCCCTTGATAAGATGCCACACCACAAATTGATATGCAAAGTACGAGCGGTTGGAATCACAGGTAGGGTGGCCAACTAGATTGAGAACTGGCTGTCAGATAGTGGAAAAAGTGTAAGAATAAACGGGGTAGCATCGAAATGTGCTCCCGTGAGTAGTGGGGGTGCCCCAGGGTTCCGTGCTCGGTCCTCTCTCGTTCATAATCTATATAAATGATATCGAAGATGGGTTGCTATATCCAAGCTCACAGACGATACAAAATTAGGAGATGGGATAAGCTTATGCGAAGGGAAGGAAAGCCTACAAAACAGCATTCATAGGGTAGGAGAGTGGCCCGAGACTTGGCAGATGACATTTAACCTTAACAAGTGCAGCCACTTGTTAGGTAGAGTTCTGGAGGTGACTGCCCTGGAAAAAGACTTGGGTGTGCAAATCAATAGCAATCTAAAGCTTTCCATGCAGTATATAGAAAAAAAAGTACAAAGACTATTGAGATACATAAAGAGGCAATTTCGCTTCCGAAACAAAGAGAAGGTCCTCAAATTGTACAATTCTCTAGTCAGACAACATCTAGAGTACGCCGTTCAATTATGGTCCCCTACACTGCGTAAGGACATACTCGTAGATAGACTGGAACTGGTACTGGCTAGGACCACCAAGTTTATTCTTTCACTAGGAGACAAATGCTATCAGCATTGGCTTCAAGAGTTGGCGCTTTTCTCTCTAGAGACCCGCTGATTACCAGGCAGGTTTTGAAGACCTTCAAGATTTTAAGGAGTTTCGAAAACGTAGACTACAAAAGGCTGTTCACGTTCAACACAAATCCGACTCGTAACCATGGTTACAAGCTAGATTTTCCCCGATTCCAGACTAGAATGTGCGGGAACTACTTTTTGTATAAGATCTGTGGTACATGGAACCATCTGCCAGTTGAGGTGGTGAATAGTTCGTCTGTAGAACATTTCAAATCTAAACTGCATGAGGTAATCTATGAATATGTATGGAACATAGGGTCAAGTAGATTATAAAAGTTAGTTAAATCTGTTTCAGCTCTTCTATTAAAATTTCCTGATTGTGTCCTTTTTCACATCACAATTAGGTATCTTTTCCGCTTTCTGTACCCGCAAGAGTAGTTGGAAGAGGTGGAAGGGAAGAGCCTTGACCTGTGCTATGCTTTTTATCATGCTCTATGTTAGGGCTTTCTCAAAATAGTACATCCTCGGTATGGTCAGCAATGACCTTTGAGATAATACTATTCTTGTGAACTCTTTGGAATCAAGTTCTGTTTAAGGATCTTTTTTTGGATCTGTCTTTTAAACTGAAATCAGGAATTCGAAAACAGGAAAATCCCCTCATGCACCTTCTTTCTTTTACTGCATTATCCCCATAAATGCTCTTAAGGGATTTTGCAGCTCTACTTACATCGACACCTTTATGAAACTCATAGATCAAAACATGTCTAATGTGTTTTTTAGTTGGAAGGACAGAAGGGTGAATACCGAAGACGATTATGAACAATATTTTTTTATAATCTGAAAGAAAAAGGTATAAATATCTCAATGTTCTATACCTAAACGATAACAAGATAACCATTACTTTACTACATCCACTCTGATACAATAACTGTGTTCCGTCCGCGGGAGAATGCAATTGGGAACGGATTTCAAATCTTCCCCGAATAAATTCGCATAAGGAAATGAACTTAACTACTTTTAAATGAACTCAGGTATTTAAATTGCATGACCTTACAATATGAGGGCAGTACAAAAATGTAAAATCCCAAATAAGGTAAGATTCGAAATATGCTCATGAACTTTAATGTACTAGAAGATATGGTCCGTCTTTATAAAATATACTAAACTGCACTACCTTAGATGGTGTAGGTCACTTCATATGCAAACGTATAAGATTACAAAGTAGGCCCATTTTTTTGCATTTGAAAGTTCCTAAATGTGCACAGTTGCGCAATTGCAATATCCTAAATGAACCCATTTGCACACAAATTGAAGATCCTATACGAGTCATTTGCGTAAGTATTAAACCCTAAATGAGTCCATTTGCACAAGTGTGAGATGCTAAATGAGACAATTGCACACTAGCAAGAACTTACATGAGCGCATGTAAGCAAATGCTTTAATTTGGATGGTCTATTTACTCGTCTGAACAATCAGCGAGTCAGGTGCAAAATATAATTACCTTGGCTAACTTCTACATTAAAAAGTATTCTGCTTCATTCCAATTAAAAAAAGGAAACCTTGAGTTGGCATATATATTACACTACAGACAGTTCATTACATTTCGCACAATGCCATTCCTCTCTCACTGACAGATTTATAGCCAACCGTCGCTCTGGTAGTACTTCTTGCACCATACTAATCAATCTTCAAATGTGTGCACCAAAACTAGACAAAAGAATAAGAGGTAAATATTATCAACCCATTTTAGCTTCTCATCAAATATGGGGTAAATATTATCAACCTATTTTAGCTCCTCATCAATGTCTTCTATACCTTCTATTTTAGTATAGCTTTGTCACCCTCGAGTCCGACTGCACTTGACTTTAATCGAGGAATATAAACGAGATCGATGATTGTAAGGGGTCAGTAGCTGTTATCCGACGAAAATATTTTACACCTTGATTTAAATAAGGATGTCTATGATTACAATGCATAATCTCGATAAATAGGAACAGACAACAAGAAAATACGGTATATTTTGTAGAAGTATTTGTTTTCAGAAATTTCAAGGAGGAAAAATTGTGCAATTGATGTTTATGGTGAAAAAGGAAACTTCAAAGGGATAATATATTGTGTCATTTCAAAATTAAAGCTATACTTTTTCATTTTATCATTATTCTATGGATAGGAATCAATAAGAATCAAACAATTCTGGAGCTATTTCTATTTAAAAATATTAATTTATTAATTTAGTAAGTAATATAATTTCCAGTAGCTGATACCTTTACTCTCCATCTTTCTAGTAACTATTCCAAAGTTCTTTAAGGTTGTTTCGACATCTTCTATTGTTGACATCTTAATTCTCTTCAGGTGAATCATAAAACTACTAAAAAGACAATAATCTGTTGGGGCTACGTTGGTTGAGCATGGAGGATGACACATTATTTCTCAATCGAAATTGTTAGGCTTTTTATGGTATTTCTTGCGATAAAAGCTCTCGCTCTTATCGGTGAGAGAGAGCACTTTTCTTCTATTGATTAATTAATGCTGGCCTTATTTCTATAAGCGATGCGTGCAACAGACCATCTAAAGAGGGTAAACATCTCTTTGTTGATAGTCTGATTTTTGTTAAGATGTTAAAAATGGATTATGCCATTTATATCCCTACAAAGGCACAAAAGAATCATCCATGAATGAGATGCCTCTTTCGGCGGGTTTTTTTTCCCAGGAGTAATCGATTGTCTACTCGAAATTTCCCCAGGATCAATCTATTGTCTAGAAAGTTTAATATTATTGCGTCTAATTTAACTTTTGTCTACTCTAAAATTCCTACTAAGAATTATTTACTTTATAGTGTGGAGAAATAAATGAGTGATGAATAAATGTGGGTTCTTCGTTGCAAGAGTATCTTTGAGAGGTTGTGAGGAATCCATTGTTCCAATAGAGAAACCTTACCATACCATTCTCCTTTGAATGACGATGCAGCGGGAGGAGGGGAATTTCTGAAGCCACTTCGTCAGCCAATTGCTCAACAATTACAATCGGATTTTCTTTCACTGTTATTTTTAAAACGATTTTGATCAAGTTCCCTTAGTCGTCTTGAACGCCTTTCATCTTTGACGTTTCCTCAGCGAAAATAAGTCGCACTATTTATCGGATGACCATATATATATATATATATATATATATATATATATATATATATATATATATATATATATATATATATATATATATATATATATATGATGATGAAAAAAGTTCACAAAGTGCACGTGAGTCAAAGTTATGCAGATACACCAACAAAGGAAAAGTGAAAAATGATTCCGAGCGCTTTCGTCTTTATTTTTAAAGACCTTTTCAAGGAATGAACAGGAGGCAGGACATACATTGCCCTAAATAGTGGAAGGGTGATTAGACTACTCACCTCAGAACGCTAATGGGGTCTAGCCTGAACAAACCAGGTTTAAATTTGGGAACGCGTTAATGTAGATACATTCTAATATATTTCTCGAAATATAATTGCTGCATTTTATAACTGGTTTGGCACTGTATTAGTTAATGCTATGGTTAAGATTGTACATATGTAAGTCAAAACCCATAGAGATAAATCAATATAATTACCAAATAGTCTCCCAAATAATTATATAATCTTTTGAGTGTCTGCCGTCGTGTCACACATTAAAATCAGACGCAATCGTTACCCTGACAACACTTTCTGAATCACAATCGTAGACATTGCTTGGCACGTCTCCACAATGCGGGCTTTAAGGTGTAAAATGTTTTGAATTGTAACTCATACACTTTGGCTTTTAAGTAGCGCCACAAATGAAAATCTAGCTGAGTAAGATCATGGTTCTTGGTTTTAAGTCAGCTTGTCCTCGTTGTCCAAGCCACTGTTCTGGAAACTGTCTGTTAAGGTAATTTCTAACTGTTGTGGCCTAATGCGGAGGGGCACCATCTGGCTGCAACCACTCCGGGTATTAGCCTACTGGGTTTAAAAGGTTTGGAAATGCTTCCTCCTGCAACGTCTTGAAGTACATACGTATCACAGATTGCCATCTTTCAAAGAAGAAGGGACCAAATATTCTGTCTTTCCATCCCGCAAACCAAACCATGAGACGTTGGGCACCTTGTACTTCGGAAGAACCAAACCAATAAGGATTGGTTGTGGTCAGTATCGAGGGTCCTGAAGGTTGACTTTCCCGGTAAACATAAAAGTTCGCTTCATCAGAGAACAGACTTTTGGATAGGATCGTCTCATCACTCACGCATTTTACTTATGCCCATTCGCAAAATTAAACTCCCCATCAGGATCATCTTTCCTTAAATGCTGATACAGTGGCAGTTTGTATAGATACCAGTGATGAAGTGTTAAGATATGGCGAATTCTGCTCTTGGGGATCCCTGATTCACTGGACATGCGTTGAAGTAACTTGTTGAGACTGACAGCGAACCTATTATACACTTTTGTACTACTGTATTTATCCGTAACAATCCTTGAAGGTCCGCTGCTTTTTTGTCAGCTATGGACCAAATTTCCTTAAATTTGTCTATCAATTTTCCGACTTGAATTCTCTCTTCAATATGTTGTCAGTTACATGGCCTAGTTGCAATATAATAAAAATAATAAATCCTTATAGGCACACACTAATGGGACACCTTCTGAATTGGAATCCACGATGTTTCATGGGTTCAATTGCCAACATTTTCCATAGAAAATATATTTAATTTTATTGGTTTAATCCTTTATCAAGCTTGTGGGACTTTAATGGGTAGTCCTTTGGGACTAGCATTAGGTAACATATTTATGGTACCTTTTTATTATAGGATCTTTGACGAGTGGGCCTCTTCTTTTAAACCACTTTTTATAAGCGTATTGTTGACGATAAATTTTCCATATTTTAATCTGAAAAGGTCTCAAAGGGCTTCCAATATTTGAATACCCTTCATCCTAACATGATTTTCGACAAATGAGACTTCTTTTGAACCACTTTTTATACACGTATTGTTAATAATAAATTTTCCATATTTTAATCTGAAAAGGCCTCAAGGTTCTTCGAAATTTTTGAATACCCTTCATCCTAACATGAGGTTCAGTATAGAGAAGGAATTCAAAACCACTTTCCTTTCTTGGCATTCTGATTACACAAAACCCTCAATGGTTTCTACTCGCCCATTGTTAAAGTTAACGCATTCTGGATTAGGTTGAAATTGCTTAAGCTTTTGCGATCGAATATTTAAGATGAATAGTTGTCGGCCGTATGCTAAAACAAATGTGAAATGCACATTTGAACACAAAAACTTTTTTTTTTATTTTACATTTTAGCCTTTTGCATAGGCAGTATATTAAATGCCGTTCTACAACCGAAAATTGAAGCGATAACTGTCCCTATAGATTTATTTTCTCTTTGCGGATCTTGGGCCTCTGCTCTAAAAAACGTCAAGACGTTACCGCAAGGTTCTTATAACTTCTTTGCACAAGTTCACTTTTGACTGTTCCTCATAAATGATTTGAAAAAATGTATTTCTTTGGTATCACCGGGGTAACCCCTGTTTGTTTGCGTAATGGTGCTGTCTGCAAATTTTCGTACCCTGGATGTTCTCAGGGATCATATGTATATCGGAAGTACTATTCGCGCTTCATACTCGAAGGTTTGAGCCATTGGTGTTAGTTGCTGAAAGACGAAATCTCTGCCCAGAAAGGAAGTCTCGCCTTCGGAGATTAATTAAATGGTTGATTCTAATATTAAAATTTTTGAGATTCTTTGTTTTAATCCCAATAGTAACCACCTTTTAATTTTAGGGCCAATTTTTATTAAAACACGGCCTCACATTAAATAGCGACTCAACTTTCCACCTCTTATCCTTAATAACAACAATCTACCAGTTTCAAACATGCTAACAATTTTTAACCACCAGCCTACCCATAAACTACATTTATCACATTTTTTCACTTCTCTCGACTCGCTGATAGTAGGTATGTTTTGAATATCTCTTTTTGCTTCGAATTTTAACCATGTTTTATTATATTGAATTATTAACTTTAGGTAATTTTACTTTAGCTTTTGATTTGAAATGTTGTCCCTTGCATTTGTTTTGTTTTTTTGTCCTCTCTCTTTAATTAAATAACATATATTTACTATAAAATTCACAGTATATAATTCGTTGTTTTGAGCAACTTAATGTCAAGTTTAAATCCCCTGCGCCTTTAATTTATAGACAATTTTAAATTTGTATTTATTGTTGGTTTTGTTGCTTGCTTTAATTTCTTGTTTATCCCTTCAGCCTGAATGTGGATTAGGTAATTCGAAACGTTGTTTGCAATAAATAAGAATATCTTTTATGGTCTTATCCTTTATAATCTAAATCAATGATTGTGAAAATGTTATGGTAAAAGTATAAGAAATTCGTTAAATATGATCTGGGATTTCTAAGGCTATTCTGTTATTTATTTATTTTTTGTGTTTGAAGGTATTTATTCTATTACCGAGCACATAACAGGACTTAAGATAATCACCCTATAATTACTTAGGTTTCATTTTTGCCGCTTTTAAATACTATTGGCGCAATATTTCAATTTCCCCCAAATAGATGGGAGAAGAACCGCGAGAACTTTCGCATTTTTTCTTTCTGTTAAATTACAAAGGATTTCTTATGGGCAGGGCTCCTGAAGACGATTGAGGTACTCAGGAGGATTTCCGACGGATTAAGGAATTCTGACTATTACCCTTACCTATCAGTATATATATATATATATATATATATATATATATATATATATATATATATATATATATATATATGTGTCTGTGGAAAACTCACAAAATATCGCATGAGTAAGCAATAAATGCAACAAAGCCAACAAGGAAAATAAAAGGAAGATTCCAAATACTTTCGAAATTTATATCAAGTTCATAGTAAATGACGAAAACAACAAAAAACTGCAATATATAACCAAGGGGAAGATAAGAGAGAACCCCTCGAATCAACAATTAAACCACAATCACCAGATTTTAACATACTCTAACATCTCTGCTGTGTCTTGGAGCAGAATCTTTAAAAGATTTGGAGCTGGTTTCAGTGGTTGAGTAAATTCCTATAGCCACTGCCCAGAAATTGTATGACTATTCCTTGACAGATTGAAGTAGCTATTGCTGTTAGAGGAGGACAAGCTCCATATAAAATAATAAAATTAAGCATTAAATTTGGTTTCTATTATTATTACCGACTCTAATATATATATATATATATATATATATATATATATATATATATATATATATATATATATATATATATATATATATATATATATATATATATATATATATATATATATATATATATATAGGCGGCGAACGAATCGATGGATGCAAACTTCAGGCAAAGTACATATAAACAGGGTAACGAGGACAAAGTCGAAGACGCCTCGTAACATTTATAGCAAAGAGTTTCAGGATTATAACAAATACCATCATCAGTGATAAATAAAGAATACAAAATACAGAATAAATATATACCTGAAAAGTTTTTAACACGTGCAAAAAAGCAAAGAATAGTAAAACATGAATATTAAAAGAAGACGAAATCAATATAATGGAAATACTGAGAGGAAAACAAACAAGAAAATTTATATATAATAGGAAAAATAATTGGCAGTGGATTTTATTTTTGCAAAACAATGTAAAATTTAACAAATTGACACGTTTGTTAATGAGTGACTATATTTAATGGAACAGATAATGAGGTATTATTTAGATTGGGTTGAAGTTTTTTAGTATGAATTGACTTTAGCAGTTGAAGGACTGAGATGTTGCTTACTGCATTAATTATCGCGAAGTTCTCGGGTTTAGCACTAGAGCCACATTATGATAGATGTCTTCGAGGTAAGGATTGATTAGGCTTTCCAAGGTAAAGACCAGTTCTTTTAGATCGACCCATGACGCTGGAGTAAAGCCTACTCCTTTTTGACCCCACCTATGATACAGTGCTACTGCACGTACAACGAAAAACCTATATAATTTTGGATCGCATACTCGTGGGTGGTTGATCTTTGAATTTAAATAGTGATCCTAGTCTTAAGTCATTAATAAGAACAAAACACGGTGATAATGGAGGATAGGCCGAATTCAACAGTTTTTACAACTAGTTTTTTAAGTTTTTCTGATTGGGAGTCAAAGTATGGGAAGGAAACGAAAACCTAGAATTTATTAACAGTTTTTAATGGAGGCAGAGTCAAATATTTTATATTGGGAAACGGACTAATTTTTTTTCTGAAATAGTGACTTGGGATAGCCATTGGAGGCAAAGAATTTTGTCAGAAATCCGAATTTCAAATTAAGAGCTGAAAAGGTTGAAAATAAGTTGTATGCTCTATGAAGGAGAGTATGGATGGCATTAATTTTGAATTTAAATTATGGTTAGATGGAATTTGATGAAAAGACAAAATATAAATAAACCCCTCAAAACTAAGGAAATAGCGAAAATATGTAAGCTTAAATATGGGAAGACGAAAATCTTGTCCCAAGGCTAAGAAAAACTTTTCACGCTTAGTTAGAACTCTCGAGGAATAATTATTGAATATAACTTTATCTGTTTTACACGATTCAAGTAGGTTATATATATTAAGGATCCGTAGTTTACGTTATAAATCTCTTTAACTTTAGATGAAAATTCAGCCACAGTTTTATCACACAAACGAGAAACAACAAAAATCAATAAGTGATAGACGTGAGCGAAGTTCATTAGAAGCAATTGAAATGGATTTGTTAACAATAGATTTATGTTTGCGCTTGAGACGAATTTCGTTATTAAGAAGATTTCGTTGGGTAAATTTATAGAGGTGGGTATTCTGCAGGTACTGTCTGTATAATTTGAAACGAAGAAATTTTGGAAATACTCTATAGGCCTTGCAGAGGACAAAAAGGTCAACAACATGTTTGAACTTTACTAACTTTTTACGACATTTTCTATAGTATCTGTACTTCTTCAATATTTCATGGTCTTAATGGCTTCTAATATAAGTGGCGAACAAATTGATGGACGCAAACTTCCGGTGAAGTATAAACAGCATAACTAGGACAGAGCCGAAGACTTCGTAAAAAATTGCATCTAATTGCATCTAACCATAATTTTTCTGTTTTAAAGGACAAAATACGCTCTTTAGCCTTTAAATACTCCTACAGTTTTTACGTCCTATAAAATATTTTCCGCCATCATTTCCAAATAAGATTTGTCAATCTTAAAAAAAACTTGCCCGTGGCAATGCCCTCGTTATTTGCAAACCTGACCAAGGTCTTTGTGCAGTTTTTTATATAAGGATTCGTATCTAAACAAAATATCTCAGATTTTTTCAGATTCTACTAAATTTAGAAAGATTAATAACACTGTACAATCATATACACTTAATATTGAGGACAAAATCAATAGGTTCTTAGGAAATTAAATGATTCTAAGCCCTCCCTGAAGATCTGTAAAACACTTTCTTATGTTTTTTATGGTCTTCCTAAGCCCAATAAAACAGAATTTGCAGCCTATAAGACCCCCTTCATTTGCACTAGGCAAGTTTCTAGTGCCCGTTTTAGCCCCTCTAACCTCTAATGAGTTTCACTTAATAATTCGCATTTGCTTTTGAAATAGATTACGAACTTTACACATGCAGACAAATGATTCATGGCCAGCTTTGATGTTGAGAGATTATTCACTAATATTCTTCTTGCTGAAACAATTCAAATTTGTGTCAATTCCCTCTTCTGTAATTCCATCTGCGTAATTACGGAATTTCATTCAAAACTCTCCTTGAACTTGCTGTTTGTAATTCATCTTTTTTGTCAAATGGCATTTTGTATGAACAACTCGATGGGGTTGGAATAGGTCTTCCTTTAGGCCCTTCCTTAGCAAATATTTTTATATGTGTTATTATGAAAGTCTTTGGTTGGACGATTGTCCCATTAATTTTCCTCCGGGCTTATATAGGCGCTATGTATATGACACTTTTTTATTATTTCGACATAAGTCACATTGTACTCTCTTCCTGAATTATTTCTATTCGAAACATCTAAATATTAAATTTTCATGTGAGCTATAAAAAAATAATAGTATCTCCTTCCTTGACATGAAAATACCACAGAAGACGATTACTTCAGGTCAAATGTTCATCGAAAACCCCTTTTTTCGAACTTTGTATTAAGCCATTTTAGCTAATGTGAATTTAAATTCAAAATTAATGCCATCCATACCTTCTTTCATAGAACATACAACTTATATTCAACTTTTTCAGGTCATTCGAATTCTTGATAAAATTCTTTGCCTCCAATGTGTACTCCAAGTCAATATTTCAGAAACAAATTAGTCTGCTTCTCAATAAGAAATACTCGACTCTGCCTCCATTAGAAACTGTTAATAAATTAAAAAGTCTTCGTTTGCTTCCTATACTTTGTTTCCCAATCCGAAAAGTTAAAAACAGATTTGTTAAAACTGTTGAATTCGGCCTATCCTCAATATTACAGTGTATTGTTCTCATTAATGACTTAAGACTAAGATCACATTTTAAATTCAAAGATCAACCACCCACGAATATGCGATCCAAAATTATATACGTTTTTCGTTGTACGTACAGTAGCACTGTATCATATATTGGGGTAACATGGTGTACACTTTACTCCCACTTCATGGGTAAATCTGAGAGATGGTTTTTACCTTGGAAAACCTGATCCATTCCCATTTCGAAACCATGTATCATAATGTGGCTCTAGTGTTACACCCGAGAACTTCATGATAATTAATGCGGTAAGCAACATCTCAAAGCTTTACCTGCTAGAATCAATTTATATTAAAAACTTCAACCAAATCTAAATAATAACTAATTATCTGTTATCCTCTCCAGCTCCCGTCGATCTCCTCTAGTGTTGCTTCGCTTAGTTCCACTGGTTCGAATCCGCGAAGGATTTCTCTATAACGTTACCATTGGGCCAAACGTAGCTTTTTTGAAGAGGGACGGGAAGCTGGATCGGTGCGAGTGAGATGATGGTCAAGGTTGCTGGGAACTGTTGGACTTGGCTTGCTATAGTAATTGAATGGCAAGCCTTCACTAATCATGATTATGTCGTGCTTTGTTGCTGCTAGAAAAGTGATATAGGTCATAAAATCCGGTCCTATCATCGGGATGTTCTTCCTTCACATAATCACTTCCAAGTTATTGCCTCTGTTGTTCGTGTTTCCATAGCCAGCCGTTTGGCTTCTGGCGTAAAGGTTGCCCCCAACGAATACCACTCTGCCGTGGCCGAACAAGGTGTAGAAATTGTTAATAGGCAGGTACGCTCGTTGAGGTGGTTGATATGCCGCTGCTACCGCGAGATTTCCCACTAATGTGGGCAATTCTATCACCACAAATGAATCTTCCAGTTCCGAAGGGCTCCTGAACGAGAAATTCCTTTTGATTGAAAGGGCAGCACCGTCAAACCTCTCTTGAGAATGGTTCTTTGTGACAGCTCTGTAGCCTGGTATCTTCAGTTGACAAGATGTCGTATCGATAACGTATTCCGTGATTAAGATGATGAAGGGGACAAGTACACGAAATATGTTTCTATATACGGTAGCTTTTCCCTCCCATCCATCTACGTTGAGCGTTACTATTCTTAATCTATTGTTTGGGTTTTCCATTCTTATTTCTGGTTTCTAGTGCTTCTTGGTGGTTGGACACTTTTTCCCGTTCTTCTTTTTACTGAAGTCTGCCAAGGTAAGCTCTTCAAATGTATCTCTGTAGAATTTCACATTATGATTGAAGAGAGCATTCTCGACAGTTTCTTTCTCACACTGTGCATCGAACTCCCACTTATAAAACTTCTTTTAGATACTGACCAATATTTTGTTGACATCCATGTCAACAAAATAATCTCGTCTGCATCGAGTCGTTTCTTGGCCTTCCCATTCTTTTCTCCGTGTCCATCTTTGAGCGTGACCTCTGAATCCGAAGAGTCCGAGGTGTCGGTGGAATCCGATGATTCCGTTTCTTCCCTCCTCTTTGAGGTCTTCTTTTATTTGGAGGTGTTTGCCAATTTGGCAGCAGTCTTTCTTTCCTTGTTTGCCTCTATTCTTGGATCTGGTCTTTTATTCTATTGATTTGGTTTTGCCTCTTGTTTTTTCTCTTCTTTTGTCTCTTGCGTCATTTGGTTTGAGACCATTTGAAGTTGAAGGACTTCCCTTGATGGGGTGGTCGTCCGGGAACCACATTGTGCTCATGCCGTTCTTGGCGAGCATCAGCTTCAGTTCTCTGGCAAATGACCCTGGCTGTGTCAGATTTCCACCATGTGCATACAAGAAGCACTTAAAAATTTATGTTAAACCCTCATTCTGTATTTTAAGATACGTTTCTTGCTTTCTGTCTCGAAGTAAGCCGCCTTTGCGACCTGCATGTAGGTTATGTTCACTTTTTTTGTTGCTTCTTACTTACTTTGTTGCATCTTTTTATTTATTATTTCATTTTAAAGGATGATGCTTCGCCAGCATTGAAATTGCGTCGTGATGTCGTATAAGGCAACCGACTGGACTTTACCTCCAGAGGCGGAGAACCCTTCAACGACAGATTTATTCTGAGTAATTTGCTTTCCGCTCTCGCTTTGTGCGTGTACACCGCCCTTGGTCCAGTCGATGTCCCATACACCATGCTTCAACACCTTGGTGAGCAAGACATCGCTTTTCTGTTAGATTTGTTCAACAGGACCTGGGTAGAGGGTATCCTCACAGATTCCTGCCGAATTGCTACTGTTCTCACCTTTCGCAAACCAGGGAGATATCACTCTACGACGGCCAGTTTCCGCCCAATCTCCTTAAACTTCTGTGTGTGTATGTTGATGGAAAAATTTGTAAATGATAGCTTAGCTCTTTTAATGGATAGCAGAGGCCATCTGTCTTATTCACGGTCTAGGTTCCGCAAGTTGCACTCCACGTCGAATGCTCGGCTTCGAATGGAAAATGCAGGCATAACAATGCCGTATCATGGAGAATCTACACACGATAGGGGCGAGGTGACGCCTCCCAATGTTTATATCTGAATTTTCGCGAGATCGGCGATTCCGTGTACGGGTAGGGGAGCCCTCTCCTGCCCAATAGAGAAAAAAGAGGGTGTTTAGTATGGAATTGTCCTCAGTATCACACTCTTTGCCTTGAGCGTCAACAGCATCACATTGGTGTTGCCGGAAGATATTGTAGCTACGATTTACGTGGACCCCCTATTGATCTCTTTTTGCTCGGCCCAGATGCCAACTCTTGAGCATCGACTACAAAAGGCATTGAACCCCGTCTCTTTCTATGCCGAAGCACACAGGCTTCAGTTTTCCTGGGCCACTACTAAGGTGTTGCAGTTATGCTGCCATCCACGACTCCACCCTAACCAAGACTTCTTTCTAAATGGGGTTCAGCTAGAAGTGGTGGACTCGCACCGTTTCCTTGGTCTTGTATTTGACGGACACATCACCTGTTAGGCTCATATTTGCAGCCTTACGGTCTTTGTACCTGCACCATGAATATTCTTCGCCCCGTGATGTTCAGGGCCTGGAGCACTGTTCGTTTGAAGCTCAACTATAGATGCGAGTTTTATGCATCCACATCCGAGCGTGTTTTGCGGAAGGTGGACTTGATTTACCACAACGGCCTTCGCCTGAATCCCGGTGCCTTCTACAATTTCACCACTGAGACCTACTTGTCGATGCTGGGGAGATGCCACTCGCTCTGTGCCGTCCATATTGCCTTATTCGCCTGTATGCGCAAGCCTGGCGCCTTCCTTAGTCGCCACCAGATCTCACTGATTCCACAGCTGATCTCGACGGTGCCTATGCACCATCGAGGTATAACTCTCGGGCCGGTGGCGCTCCTGGATCTGGCTAGGACGCCCCCACTGGGTCCTACCACATTTGAGTATTTGTCGCCACGCCACTGTTCGCATAGCTTCTACAGCGCCCGGAGTATTGATTTTGGTCTTTTTGGAGCACACTTTGTGTCACGTTGGAACCGTGATAGTGTATATGGATGCCTCCAAGTCGCAAGAGATGCTCGGTTTCCACGCCGTATCCTCTCTGTTTGAAGTCAGCGGGGCTCACTCAGGCGCTGTGTCTGTCTTCACGGCCGAGCTGGTAGCAATATATCACTTGGTACGGGAGATAACGCAACGTACCCGGTTCGGAGTCCGGATTTTGATTTATAGCGACTCACAAAGCGCCTTAGGGTTTCTCGGGGCATTGGAATCTCCGCATCCCTTGGTTTGTGATATCTGTGACGCCACCGTTATGGTGACCCCGGCGGATGTCGAAATTATCGTCTGCTGGGTTCCTGAACATATAGAAATTACGGTGAATGAGCGCGCCGATGAGTACGCCAAATAGTCCGCGAGGGCTGGGCGACTAAACTAGCGTTTCGCTCTCCCTCACACCGATTACATGGTGGGAATACTGGCATCTCTCTGGGCTGCTTGGCAAAGAAGATGGGAGACGGTCGAGGTGAACTTAAAGTTGTGTGCCATTGTGCCGCAACTGTTTACATAGACCCACCATGTTGCTTTCTGTCGTCTTTGAATAGGACACACTCGCATGTCGCAGCGTTATTTGATGGAACGCTCGTCTGCGCCTTATTATGAAGACTGTGTTGTTCCCCAGACTGTGTAGCACATTCTTGTTGAATGTCCCAGTCTGTAACTTTTTATTCATGTTATTTGTTTCTTTAATATTGTTATTTGTCATTTGTTTTATAATATAGACTAGTAATAGGCTGAAGCGTGTCGACTTATGCGCAAGTAAGTAGTCGCCAGATGGGCTCCTAAAATTAAAATAAAATGGGATTTGAATTTAAATGAGTTTTACTGCCACCGTAAACTTAATAGCCTGGTGGTCGCTCGAATAATGGGCCCAGTTTAATGTAATAGCTGAAAGGGCACCTGATACTAATGAAAACTATATTGGGTTTTGTGGCTGCTGTCCTAGTTATGTATGTCGGGAAATTAGGTCCGATTCTTGTAATATACTCTCTGTCGAGCAGTGTTTGGATGTTTCTACCTACATTATTGTAGGAGGTATATTCAGTAGCTGTACATCTTGCATTTAGATCCCTAGCGAAGAGAACCTGTTTATGGTGGCTAAATATTTGCAAGGTATTGTGCATGGGGACGTAGGCGTTCCTTGGGTGTTGGTACATTATTTTCGTAGACTGTTCATTTTCGATGTGTAGATATATCTGTTGGTTATTGGTTTCGTCAATAGCAGCTTTAGCTACTTTAGCATAAGTAGTATTGGCCTTTTTCTCTTCGTTCTCTCGATTTTTCTGTGCTTGCTTTTGAATTTCCTGTTTTTTTTTACCCGGCATGCCATAAACATAGTCCGATGGTTAACCTCGCAATTAAAGCATTTTGGGGTGCTGCTTTTGCAATTAGATGAAACAGAGGGTAAGGTTTTTGTTCGGACAGTTGGATGTAGTGTGCTTGTCGTTCTTGTAGCACCGAAAGCAAATTTGCAGGTCGACAAACTCTTTGCGTTCCATCTGATTCGAGCAGACTCTTACGCTGAAAAGAAGCAAGCCATTTTCTTTAGTTTTTTGAGCCATCGCCGTAAAGACGTGCCTGTACTCTTTTAATTTTATAATTTTCCCTACCTTTGGCAACCTCTGGTTCCGTTCAGTTTCTGTGTGAATTTCTTCTGCCGAATGGCCCCAGACCCAGGAGTCGAGGCGCCTGTAGATTATACTTCTATGTGATCGAATTTTAGGTGGTGTGGTTGGTTTCAGATTTATTGTTTTCAGGCATTCAACGGCTTTGCTTGAGGTCAACGCTTTACAGTCGTGCTTCTTCGCACAAATAGCCGAGTAACCATTGTTAATGTCGTTTAGTCTAACCAGCTGTTCAGTGATCCATATATCTTTTCAAAAACCTTATCACGGTCTGGTTATGTGCCCTCCAAGAGGGCCCGGAGAGTAATACGAAGAATCTTGCATTTCCTCTGTATACTATAGTAAGATAGCTGCAAGAAAGAGAAGAGGTGACTCTTAGGGGTGGTGTGAAAAGGAAAAGTAAATGAGTGCACCAGGAATTAGTTTGAAAAAGAAAGGGATAGGAGTGGAATGAAAGAACGTGAGGGGGAGCGACCAAAGTCAAATAATTTTTTTCTCACTATACCTTCAGACTTTACTCGGGGTTTGCGAAAAGGCCTAGGGTGCTCTGGTCCTTTTACTACAGCAAAGGTGTGAATATTTCCCCTCCAATTTCCTCCAGACGAGAAGCAAAGATCGACTTTCGAACTTAAATCGCGCTTTTTCACCGCCACCAATTTTTATAACACTACTCTAAGCGAATTCAAAACAAATTCACTTTCACTCGAAATCACCTTTTACAAAATCCGAAAATGAGCAATTGACTAACCAATAGCAGGAAGGAGTTGACTTACTGACGGTACACTAAGCAGTCACGTTCTTTCTACAGGATGCTACACTATATACATTTTTTCTATTAGAACCTAAGCGATACAAAATTGACCAATCATAGTTAAGGAAATTTTTAAGGGCAAACTAACGTTAGCTTTTTTTTTAAACATAGGCGCTAAAAAATTGACCAATCATAGGTAAGGCAAATTTTGAGGGCAGTGTTACATTAGCTGATTTTTCAGATATAAGCGGTAAAAAAATAACCAGTCACATTCAAAATGGTGGAGTGGAAGGAAGAGATCAGCCGGACGGCAGAAAATATAAGAAGATTCGGAACATCAAGGGAAGCAAACAACGCCCTCAAGAGACAGAAAAGAGAACCAATAGCACTAATTTATGAAAAAAGAAAGAAAAATTTGATTAGAACATCGAGAAAATAGATGTGGAAACATTAACAAAGGGAATTTTGGAAAAAAATATTAACAGATTAAAGCCACGGAAAATAAGGGATAAAATGAAAATTCAGGATGCATGGAAAAAGATTTTAAAAGATAAAAAGAAATAGAGGCATTATTCAGAGAGAGCTGGAAAAAATGTATATAAAATTAGCGAAGAAGCGAACGAGAACTATGTGATTGAATTCGAATACCAGATCGTAGACAAAATGAATGGGGAAACCGAAAGGACATGCTCCTTCCACTTCGTCCAGGAGGGGAGAAACAACAACGATGGAATAGACGCATTCATTACATCAGGGGAATTAAAAGAAACAATAAAGAGCTTCCGACCGAGAGCCCCAGAAAGATTGGGACTAACCAGATTAAATTAATTTGAAGCACCTTCCAACATACTGGAGTGAGTGAAAAACGTGCTTGAACACGAGATACTTTCCTGACGAATTGAAAGTGGCAAGGATGATATCTATCCTCAAGGCGGGAAGACCCACAGATCAAGTAGGTAACTAGCGCCCCGTCTTGCAACTAGATTTTATCAGTAAGGTATTATTAAAAATAATTAAGGAAGAAGGAGAAAGAAAAAAGAAAGAGATAAAACAAAGAAGAAAACAACGGTCGCTGAGTGACCAACCCAGCCGCCAGCACCTTCCTGGCAGTAAAAAAAATAGAAAGAAATAAAGGAACAAAAAAAAAGAAAATGCAAGAGATGTACTCTACACCAGGGCGAAACTAAATTATATTAATCACATCTATTTATACCTACTACATATTTCACCACTTATTACATCAAATATCAAATACAAACAGACTATCGAAATATCTCGATGATAATGGAAGGAGAAACAGCTTCCAATTTGGATTCAGAAAAAAACAGAAGCACGGAGATGGTCCTAGGAGTTATCCTTGGAAAGATAGCGAAAGTAAATAGAGAAAAAATAAACGTGGACATCGTATGCCGGGACTTGTCTAGGGTATTCGACAAAGTATGGCAGAGGGGTATGCAACTCAAGATAGTCAAAATCGGAATAAACAACAAGATAGAAATGATTTTATGCCCTTATGTAATGGAGAGACGTGCTTATGCTCAAATAGGACGACATGAGGGAAAAATATTTTATATCACTCCGGGTTTACCCCAAGGCAGATGCCTGAGTCCGTCTTTCTACTCAATCTACACCGCAGATATACCACCACCCAGAAATGAGGGCTGCTTGAACATCCAATTTGCAGACGAGTTCCTCCAGATCTTAGTTTGCCCTTACGGAAACAGACCAGTG
Source organism: Ceratothoa steindachneri (assembly GCA_963969495.1). NCBI lineage: Eukaryota > Metazoa > Arthropoda > Malacostraca > Isopoda > Cymothoidae > Ceratothoa > Ceratothoa steindachneri. The sequence continues at coordinate 135,333,170 of OZ018330.1, forward strand.
CAGAAGAGATAAGAAGCATTAATAGATACGAAGAAAAATGGAACTCGTGTACAAGATGAGCATCTCAGATGTTTATGTAGAAAGACAGCGCTACAGATACGATGAGACATGTAAGGTGCTTGGACTAACCATTACGAAATCAGATTATAAAATGTACGTAACTGAAAGGGGAAATCGGGGAAAAAGCGGCCTGGTATTAGTGTACAAGTTAATAAACCTAATCATGAAAAACAAAGGGAAAATTTACCAGGCCATAGTACAGTCCACAAATATTTATTTAACTATAGCAATGTACACAATCTTGAGAAGTAATCTACTAAAACTCCAAAAAACCAAAACAAAATCATATACTTAATTACAAACAGTAGAAGAGGAGAAAGAAGAAGATAATTATACCTACACAGGGAGGCAAATATAAAGCCAATTAACAGAATAATTAGAAAAAGAGCAAGAAAAGTCATAGAAAAGACAAAGAACGAAATAAGAGGTGAATTAACCAAGCAAACTGCCCAAAGAGAAGGATGGGGATCATACAATTTATTCCCAAGTTTCCCAAGGATTGTAGAAGTAGGAGAAGAAAAAAAAGAAGAAATCTACACCTAGAGAAGGAAAATAATTCTCGACGACGACTAAGATTAGTTAGATAAGCGAAGCATCACCAGAGAATAGCATATAGTCAATTATAACTAGGATCGGAATACGAAAGAATAAATAGAGAGATAAAATCGTACACCAGTTTTTAGTAAAAATAATTACTAAAAACAGTTTGAACGCCTCCTGAATACAAACGCTACATAAACAAATTTCAAAGTAGATACATATACAAAAACCAGTAATGCGTGATACTCACGCGAATAAATTTTTCTAACTTCATCATGCTAGCTATAAATACCTATAAAGGACAGAGGTAAGCCTGATCTACAGGCAACTAGCTTCTTTTTGCAAACCCATTACTTCCTTTAGCTTCCAGGATCTATTTTCTTTTTTACTATCACATCCGACACGGGACTACTTTGCCACTCCATTAGGGCCAAGGGGAAGGGGGGCGTCGGAAGAGCTGTTCTTTGTCTCCGTCTTCTCTTTTTATTTTATTTCATTTTATTTCATCACATTCAACGTCGCTGGAAGATTGCGACAAACTACAACAAATTCACCATCATCCCGATTAAATCCGAGTTAAATCTGAGTTAAGTTGAAGCGTCTAATGATTTTTTTCTTTTTCTTTTAGATTTAACAACTTCAGTCTTTGGCAATTCCAACTATGGAAAGATTAACAATCGAACAACGTGTTAAAGTTATCAAAGCCTATTACGAAAATGGACCTTCAAACAGAAACGCATTTCGGGCACCTCGCGATTTTTGGTCAACATAATCGACCAACCGAGAGTGCAATTGAGAAAATTGTTCGTAAATTCAAACAAACGGGGCCGGTGGCAGATATGAAAACGCCATTGCGTGCTCGTTTACGCCGTTCAGCTCAAAACATTGCTGCAGTGCGCGAGAATGTGGCCGAAGATCCAGACACCTCTATTCGTCATCGAGCGCAGGAATTGAACCTCTCCACAACAACGTTACATCAAATTTTGACAAAAGATTTGTCTCTACGCGCTTACTAAATTCAATTGGCACAATAACTGAAGACTGCTGACCATTTGAAGCGCCGTACATTCGTCAATTGTTTGCACGTTCAAAGACAAGCCAAAGATGATTTTTCGCAAAAAATCATCTTTAGTGATGAAGCCCATTTTCATCTTGGTGGATTCGTTAAGAGGCAGAATTGTCGCATTTGGGCTGATAAAAATCCCAGGAAGATTGTTGAACAGCCACTACATCCACAAAAGGTCGCTGTTAAGTGTGCATTTTTTTGCTAGCGGAATAATTGGGCCGTATTTCTTCGAAACTGATGCTGGGAATTCTGTTACAGTGACAGGCGAGCGATACCGTGCCATGATAACCAACTTTTTATGGTCTGAATTGAATTTTATGGGTATAGAAAATTTGTAGGGGCAACAGGACTGCGCCACATGCCACATAACCAATGCAACAATGGCTTTGTTGAATGAGAAGTTCCCAGGTCGCATCATCTCTCGAAAGAGCGAAGTCAATTGGCCACCACGATCGTGTGACTTAACGCCTTTAGATTTCTTCCTTTGGGGTCATCTCAAAAGTAAGGTCTATGCCAACAATTCAACAACAATTCAACAGCTGAAGGATGAGATAATAAGGCATATTGGTGAGATCGAGGAGCAACTATGCAGAGACGTCATCAAAAGTTTGACCATCGAGTGGAGGTGTGTCGCCGAAGCCTTGGCGGATATTTAGGCGATATTATTTTTTACACATAATTGCCATGACTCAAATAACATGATCCAATAGTGAAATCAATAAATTTTCACCAATAAAATTGTATTATTTTTTTGCTAACTTAGATCCCTCTTAATAGAACACCCTTTACAAACCATCAGGCACAGTTTTAGGACTAAAAATTAATAAATACGGCTACTCTCATCAACTCAAGAGTAACATAGCACGATTCAAAAAAGACCTTAATGAGTTTTACAAGTTTAAAAACCTAAACACAAAAAACAAGAAAAAGATTTACTCAGCCTACATACGACCCAAGATTATGTATCCATCCTCCATGCCACTGGTGGCAGTACCAAAGTCTTGGCTCAACAAGCTCCAAAGAATACAGAACAAAGTTACACTAATAATAACAAACACTAGGGGAACTGAAATAAAACGCCAATAAGCGTTCCATGAGGAAATCGGTTTAATGGCAATAAATAGCAACCTAGGGACGAGAGCACAAAAAATATGGAGAAAGGTATAGAGGAACACAGAGCCCGATTCCTAAGAAATCACTTTGAGATCCTCAATCTAAACCAATCACAGGCTAGACGAAGATTTCCCAGCGGTAGAATAGCTGCCCGGAAGAATCAAAACCCAATATACACAGCGAGATAGTATAAAAAATAGGCTAACATGATAAAATACAATAGTAATAATTGCATACTGCAGAACATTACATACAACGAATTTGACATCTCACAGAAAAGCCAACTTGAAAGGCTTGAAAGTTATAATCAATTAAAATGTAAAATAGAATTATACATGTATACATGTACACGAGTATGTACATAATATATATGTATAAGTATAAAAAACAACAATAACAACGAAAATTCGACGGGAACAACGATAAGTATATGCAACAAAGGCATCAGAGCAAAACCACAATAACGGAAACAAACAAACAAACGAATAGTAAACAAAGTGAAGCTAATACTACGTGAAATCCGTGGAAGTAGCACAACTTGAAAGGCTTCGAAACCAAACCAAAAATATTATGAAACAAAGTAAAAGAAAATGAAATAAACAAAACTGAGCTACTCTTTCACTAAAGACTTAACCTCTAACTCCTATATCTATCTTATTTTCAACATTTCACCACTAATTCTACTACAAAATACCCTCACTTTCCTTGTCCAAGTCCAATCACATTCAAGGAAATTTATAGTACAGATAATGTTCAGAATTAAAGGGAATTGCGATTAGCGTTAGCTGGTATTAGCGGCGGTCAACACAAACACCTAGTTGTCGGAAGTATGGTTTCTGACCTGAGAAAAATAAAGAAAATACAATTGCAAATCAATAACGCTGCTATTGCTGTGGACTTTAACAGTGCATGTGTATATATATATATATATATATATATATATATATATATACAGTTATAACCAAACTTTTGACACTACTATATTTTATCATATAAGAAAATTGATCGAACTAATTAAACCTTGAGTTTTTTAAGTATTTTTGTATCATAATTTGAAGGTGAAATATACAAAAAATTAGAGCCAATACCAATTTTATTATTAAATACAGTGAATTGCTGCGCGTACTCAATATTTACAATGATTACCCCTTTTGTTCTTTGGAACTGCTTCAATTTGTTTTGGCAAGATGGAGACCGAATTAGTGATGATATCTTGATTGATATTGCTCCATATTTTGTTAACTAACTCTTCGCAAATGCTCACAATTAGATGGCTTCTGTTTGTCAATCCCAAGTTTAATTATCTCCACAAATTCATAATGGGTTAAAATCTGTAGAGTTCCAGGGCCAAGGTCCCAAAAGTTCCATGTTATTTTCAGGCAAGAATTTGTTATTGATCTCACTTTGTTATTTTATTTTAAGTTTCTCGAAGAAAACAAGCGAGGGAAGACTTGTCCCCAATCATGAGGCAAAGCTAAAGTTTTGAGAGAAATTGAGGGAAACTTTTGAATTTTCAAAGAGGGAAAAATGAGGGTGATTAAAAATTTCCTCCAATTATGGAAAAAAAGAGAATTTTGGGAAGAATTTTATTTTAAAAGTTCCCAAGTTTGTTTGTTTTTGTATTTTTGTTCCCTGATTGTTTTTTTCATTAATTGTTTCAACAGCAAAGTCTTCGCTGGCGGTGAAAATCAGCACCAATTACCCCCACTCGTCCAGATGGACCCCACCGCCTCTAAATGGCACTGTACTTCCTATAAATCAGTGTATCGGTAACGGACCAGGACATCCACAAATACCTATAAATGAGCTTCATGAACGTACCTTCGAATATTTGTGATCATTATACGAACAAATTTCAGGAATCTAAAATAAGTCCTTCCGACCCCAGCATTCTGCGATAATGAAATTTGCTTTTGAATTCGTCATTTCTTAAGTTTATCGCTATTTCTTTCTTCCCTTCATTCACATTTTCTCCCTTTTCTTAGTCTCATTTGCCCACGCCTGACGTCGACAAAGACCTGGCGGATAGGGAAAGAGGGTGTTAGACGCTTGAAAAAATCACAAAAAATGTAGAAAAGACAAGTGTATTGTTCCTCACTATTAATTTCTGCAAGAAGGAATCCAAATAATAATATTACTTATACTTTATTATTATTATTACTGTTATTATTAGAGGGTATTCGTTACGCCCCACACTAGAATTCGTGTATGTGTGACAGTAAGAATTCCCAGACCCCCTTGGGGTGGGCGTCCTATGAGGCGACTAAACCCGGATAGAGCAATATCTCCTTGGAAGATGCGTAACCCAACCCCTTTTGGGGGGAAGCGGTTGAGTAATAATAATTCGACTTCAACTTCTACCACTTTTTTCTTAAAGTGAGGTCTGCGCGTATCAACGCCACATCCCACCCCTCTGTGACTTATTTAGCACAAAATCACCCCTCCCTTCGTCCACGCCGAATGGGTCTTCATAGCGATGAGGTTAGGGCTCATCTTTGGACATAAGGCCCCAGGCAAGGCTCCACCCAACCACCCTCTCTGGGCATCCATCACATAATATCAACCACCTATACCTCGGTAAACCCCTTCTCCCCCAATCATTCATTCCGTAATCAACCCACCTTTTTACTCGACCGTCGAACCCAAGGTTCGGGGGACTATTCCCGCATTAAGTTAGCTGTAGGTGGCATTCATAAGATACCACAAGTTTTACATTATTTTGTATATAACTAAATATTATGACTATGTATCAGCTTAAAAATAAAAGAAAACACATCAATTCTAAAGTTAACTAAAGTTCGGTGTTTTTAGTGGCAAATAACTTACCTACAATACGGGCCACAATAGATTTTGCTGAAGACAATATGTCAGTGAATTCTACGTGGAATCTCTTGTTCAGAACGGAACTTCCATGCGCTGTAGAAGGATCGATTAGGCCTAAATTGGTAAGCCCCCCCTTCCTTCCACAAGCGGTAGCCTCGAACCGCGTCCACTACGATTCACCTTTACACGGGCTAGAATAGCCTCTGCAAGAAGATTCGAGGCCATTCGAGAGTAGAGTTGTTTCCCGCATTTCCCCCCCCCCCTTCCCCCGGGGGGAGCCTCGAACATAAATAGAGCTCGACTCCCAGGAGGAGACACAGAGTTCAGAAGTCTCGCCCGGACCCCTAAGAAAATTCCCCTAGTTCCAAGGCAGGTGCTAACAACAAAGCAAAGGGACAGCTGAACTATTTTGGTGTATTGGAATTAGCCCCAGCCAGTGAGGTAATTCCATTTAACGATCGCTACTGAGTGATTTTTCCGACTTATCTCGTTAACTCCTGTCGAAACCCTCCACGTTCGCCCCTCGTTTTCGGGTGGCCGAAATACTCTCCCCTGGACCGGACGTTACCGCTCCCCTCCCCTTTTGGAGAACCGTTATCACTTTAACATCCCGCTCAGAAGCTTCGAGCGGCCTCGCCTCACATGCAGAAGACATACGTGAAGCCTTACCCTGACGTCTCACCCGGAATCTTCTGTAAGCCAACCCCTCTTCCCCTCCAGTAACCCATTTGCATTAATTCCCTCCATTTGAATAGTCTCCTCCCGTAACACCTTAAGTTTTAACTTCATAGTCTGATTCATAACTACAACCCCCCCCCCCTTCGTTCATCTGATGTAATTTTCCCCTTTTATTCTCTGATGTAATTTTTGCCCATCATTTCTCTCATTATTTTTATGTAAATAAAATTATATTTTTGTACATGACTCTTTAAATAAACCTTGAGCTTTGCCATTGCCCATAATATACCTGACCTCGTTGCACTCTTATCTAGCTGTTTCGCCCGTCGAAACTCGGGGCGTTCCGTCCCTTTTGTCGGTTCGCCTTGATGTTATCGGTCCCTCCCCCCATAGATATAATATGGTATTGATATAATATAATGTCATACCACGACACAATACACTATTAAATATTGACATAACTTAAAATTAAATTAGTTTTTATATTAGGGAAATTGAAATTTCCAATATACATGAAAGAATTTGGATGCTAATTGTTAAGACCGCTCTATAGAATTTTAAAAAGTCCCAGGGTGCAAATGCAACACTAATTATCTAAAAAGATATAAAGACTGATCTTAGAAATTTTCAGTTTATCTCCTCTCGATCGTTAAAAAACTTTTGGATTCCATTAGTTTAAATAGGATTTGAGAGCAAATGGAAGTAAATCACTTAATAAACGATTCACGGCATAGCTTTTGACACTTACCTAATTTTCGCGCTTCTTTTCACGAAATGGTCACAACTTTTACTTAAGATAAAACAAAGATTCTTGTAGTTTAGCTCAATTTCAAATAAAGAACTTTGACATCTTTCCTTTACAATACTTGATCAAGTTAAAAAGAAGGGAATAAAGGACAGGGGGGGAAAACTATTCATGTTAATGGAAATAGTTCATCGTGGGTGGTATCAGTTACTAGCGGCATTCCTCAGGGATCTATCCTTGGATCCTTGTCTTTTTAGGAATATATTTAAACGATCTTGACACGAATTTATCATGCAAAATTAAGGAAAAAATTGCTGCTGGGCCAACACTAGTTACAAAGTAGAAATATCATAATGGCTATGAAACTTTGCCAAAAAGACTTGGACATAGTGAATAAGTGTAAGTTAATGCCTAATGACAATGATAGCTCTTGGAGAGATTGTTATATGGGTGGTAAAATTTTAACAGTAAAAAGAAAAAATGCTTTAGGTGTCATAATCTAGAGGGATACATAATTCTCGAAGCAATGTAGTGTAGCTTCGGAAACGGGAAATCGATTTTATGGTACATAGCAGGTTTGTTTTTAGTTTATATAATGTGCTTGTAAGATGTCATCTGAAGTATGCAGTGCAATACAGGTCCCCATATATTAAAAATGACATTGCAATATTGAAACCCCTCCTAGCATCGAGCGGCGAAAATAATTCCTGAGCTTAAAAATAGATTGTACGAAGAAAAATTGATTTACCTCACTCTATTTAAATTGAAAGATCGCAATCTATGCGTGCAATTTATTGAGGTATTTAAAATACTAAACGGTTTCACTTATGTAACTTGTGAATCAATATTTATGGTAGAATTAACTGCTTTAAACTGGTAAACAAAAGTTAAAAACTTCTAAAGCACCATATTATTTTTCTTATAAAACAACACAAACTTGAAATAACTTGCTTACCAATGTATAAGAATGTTGTCCAAACAAATAGTATTTTGGTTTATGAAGATAATCAATAAATATTACTTTAAATTATAACATAATAAAAATAAGAGTTGTGAAACTAATTCTTTATTTACCTCCTATTTTCTTTTACCTGTATTTACCTCGTTGTCCTCCCGTTCCGTTTTCAACTAGCTTTAATTGGATCTTCGGTTTTTTGCTGCGTCTTAAATCTACAAGGTGGTCCGAAAGCCTTGTTATCCCGTGTAAATATTGTTTTAATTTTCTATTTCAGATGACCGAAGAAAGTCTTCTATTTCAGATGGCTGACACGAGTTCTTACAGTTTGTAAGAGATGCTGATTGCGAGTGTATGGACACATGATCATGTGCAATCTGGCAAGATAATGGAGGATGTGCGACATGGCTTCACTACAAGATTGACAGACTATCCCTTCGGAAGAGGATTATATTGTGTTTGGAAAATAAACTGTTTCTGAAAGGATTAAGTAAGGAGAAACCGACGACAGGACGAACTTCAACGCGAAGGGACACATGCGCATGCAGAATTGAAGGCATCTGTGCTACTAGTACCTTCGAAGTCACTGCGAAAACGGTCTTCCGAGCTACGTATTTCCAAATCCACAATGTTAACACATATTACAAAAGATCTTCATTTGGAATCGTTTAGGCCGACATTCGTCAATGAACTAGGAGATAACGACATGGACAAAAGGTGTGTGGCATGTGGAGGGTTTCTTGATGTATTTCCGACAATCTCACAATGTGGAAAGGTGTTTTACTCCAATGAATGTGCAATTTACCGGAGTGGCAGGGTTAGGGATATTTATTTCATGAACAAAGAAAATCCGCAGTATTACGAAGAACTGGAGCACAAACACCCTCACCCCTACGCATCTGATGATTTGGGACACTATATTGAGTAAGCACTTAATAAGACCTTATTTCTTCGAGGGCTTTGTTAACCAGCACTATTACCTTGCCATGTTAAAGGAGTGGCTTGCTTCACATCTTTATAGGTTGAATGTGAATGTAAATTGTTGTTGGTTTCAAAAAGATGGTTTCCCCTCTCCACTATGCCATTAATGTGAAGGAATACCTGAATGAAGTTTTTCGGGATTGATGGATGGTGTCATGATCACAACAACTTCCAGTACCTCTTTATTGGCACCCAGAAGTCCAGATCTCACGTCTTAAGAATAAATTTTAAATGCCCAATGACAAACCTCATATTTTAAGTGCGTGAGAAGTATAATTATTAGATTGTGCGGAATGGAGGTACTAGGGAATATTCTAAAATTGATATACATTTAATAACAATATTATGAAGCAGTAACCAAAATTAAAAATTATATCGAATATCGTATATCACAAATGTTACGTTGACAGTTAAACAATAAAAAAATGAGAAAACAATAAATATTGTGGAAAAATAATAATTAATTGATGTTTAGGTACATAATACAATCGAATGAAGGATTCAAAATAATAACCAACGGAGGTATTGAACGAGTGGAAAATCCAACCAGCAGGGAGGGACATAGAACATGACAATAATGATAGAAGATATTAATCATGATAAAATAAAAAATTCATGGTGAATGTATTCATATATGTAATTGTGTCCAATAATCTGAATGCTTCGACCTCCTTTCTATGGTTAGTAGATCAATGGAAAAATGAAAGAATTCATTTGAAATTCGAACAATGTTTCTCAACCAATTATGATTTAGATTTCAATCAGTGATTATTTTGATGTACTCGTATTTGGTCGTGTGTGCTCTTAACTTTCATCGGAGTGTTCTTTTTTTGTTCCGTATGCGGAATTTGTATTCGGGATACTCTGTGAGTGTTGTATGTGTTAAAATACGTATCTTGTTTGATGTATGCCAAATACAAATTGAAAATGAGAGAGGTAGTCACTTGTTTGCGACCTTGGAGTGCGTAAGCATGTTTGCAACTTTGTAATACTTTGTACTGGCTTTTTTAGGGTGTAAATAATATAGTACACATTTGAGTATCCTTTAGAAAGACAAATGCATCTCTATAACTTTTGTCGAATTAAAGTTTCCTCTAGGCTCAAAGGACTGGAACTGTTAGGTACAAGGGAATGCTTCCCAGTGTCGTGCATTGACCTGTTTTGTAAAAGGTTGCTCTCCGTGATAACAAACAAGTCACCTAGAATGCACGATCGAGTGCCATCGAGTGAATGTGAAGAAAAATTATGTTTCTTTGATTTCTGTACTTCGTATCACGATTAGGTTCACTGGAAGATTACCTAGCCCTTTTTCAGGACTCCCTTTTCCCCGGAAGAGGTGACTTTGTAGTTCTGTGATAGCTTGCCAGTATTCCTGCTCGCACTAGCAGGAGACGTGAAAATGTGTTTTGAGGTGATAAGTTTTTATAATTTTTTAAATAAAACTGAATGGAATTGTAATCCATTATTGTAGATTATCTGCAAGGGAACACCAAAACGTGAGACAAAGTTGGTGTATAAAGCTTTCTCTTTTAATTAAAATGCCTCTATCACCTTAGTATCGAGGTAAATTATGGTTAGATGCTATTTGTAAACAGCTTTAGTGAACTGAAAGATAATTAAAATGTCCACTTTAAGGGAAAACCACATTCATTTTTTCAACTTTTAAATATGTTAGATTATCATATAGAAAATTAAAGCTCATTAAAAGCCATTTTATTTCTGTCAAAATGATACTAACCTACGGCGCTGTTTTTGAGATATAGGGGTTCATTCAGAACCCCTTCCCCTCGAAATCGGATATCTGATATCATATAAATGGCTATAGAATTCCTAAATATTAAGCATTCAAACTCAATTTACAATTAAAAGATGCACATATGATTTAGTTATCATGAGAAATCAGTTTTTTCAGTTCCATTAAAATTTGTGTTAATAGGGGACTAAAACATATATTTTTTCGGACAAGGTTAACTATAGGTTTTGTTCTCAGTTAGAAAAAGGTATGTTAGGTGAATAATAGTGGAGTTTTGAATGCCCTGAAATTTAGTTCCATCTATATTCGAATGATGCTGAAAATATAAACTAGTTCCTAGGCACTGTTATTTTTTTTTAGCAAATATTTAAAATCGCATGGTATAGTTTTTGCGTTTGTTCACAAATCAACTTTAAAAGTCTACGCAGAATTTCTACAAATGTCTAAAAAAATTTATTATCATAATTTTCACTATGTTCTAGTTATGTTGCTAAAACAAAATATATACTATAAAGAAGTGCATAATATTTGCAATAAAATTATATAAAAATGAATGGTGTAGTTATTTTTTCACAAATTAACTTTAAATATCTTAAGAAATATTTTCTACCAATGTATACAATTTTGAATTATCTTAATTTTTACTATGTTCTAGTCATGTTGCTAAAAACATATTTATCCTATAAAAAAGTGCATAAAATTTGCAATAAAATGATATACAAAGCCAAAAATGCGAATTTTGAACGAAAGAATTTGAAAAGTGACTAATGAAAAAAATGTGCTATCCCCTTAATGCTGTAAATCCGCATTCCTGGTCAGCAAAGCGTTTAAGGGACAATTTCTTGCGTCGCTGTACTCTAGATTTCTGGCAATGTGAAGCATTTTTAACCCATTCAAGCACATGTTTCCTAATTTCTTTCCAAACAAACCTGTCTGAGATAGACTTCAGGGTATGGCGATTCCCTAAATGACACAAATTGTACCACTAATTGTAGAAGACCAGTTTGCGGAAATCAGAGGTGAGACAAGGGCGGAAAAAGACTTTAAAAAGATCACAAGTGATAGAGTTATTTCACGAAGGGAAAGAAAATTTAAAAAAACAAAAGCAAGTTAAAAGGGTCATTCTTGCAAAGCATTCAAGTGAAATTTGGCTAGAGTCTCATAATTTATGATAGTTAATGAAATAATGCTCTTGCATTATATTGCATGGATTGTATTTTTCAATTGACATTGTTGCCTAATAAAGTTATTAGGCATGTAAAGATTACTATATTTGTTCAGAAGCACTGGGAACCTATTTTAGATAGAAAAAATAGTGAAAAAGGAATTACACTTTCTCTTTTAGGTCGCAGAGACATTGGTGGTGCCGTTCACGATGTTTGAGGTTCACTAAAAGACTGAAATTTGCTAAGAGAGTGTACATTAAATGTCAATGATTGTACATTGAAATGCATGCTATACATTTACATACGAGATCTCTTCTCAATCCTAGATAGAGATTTAGTGTGAGTGACTAAAGATTAAATTGGGGGGGGATGAACCTGTGGCAGTTTGAATTTGAATGTGGCCCTTCACTTCTTGCAGGTCACCGTGCATAAGGCGAAAGATCGAAATCACTGAATCTGAATCCACCATGAATCGTATTCCGGTGATGGGGTCGATGAGTTAGAGTTAGAGGCTTTGTGACAATTAGGATGAGACGTCCTTTACACCTGTCTCTTACGGAAGTTTCCTGAGTTCCTACTTTCCTTGCAGCGGACGTACACCTTGTATCTGGTCAAATAATTGAAGGAGAGACCAACATACACCATCCTTGAGAGCGAAAAATTTTTGAGATTTACTTGGAGAGTTGCGCGAACTGGGAGTGCCGTCGCCCGGAGTGTGCTCATAATCTCTCAAGAGTCACCAGACTTGGTGAGATGGTGGCAAATTCTTCTTTGATTGTTGTAACTTGCTGCATCCATATGCTCACGAAGTAGTTGTATTTTTTGAAACTGAGGTGACCTTTGTTTGGTGGCTATGTATGACACTTTGTGCAGCAGCATTAGTGAGTTGTTCCCATTGTTCTCTGAGGAAGTCAGAGGTTACACTTCCTCCAAAGTAGTAACCTTTTTAGAAATTCCTTGTGGGCAAGATAGGATAGCTCGTTGGATTAAACCAAGAATTACGAGTACATCTTATGAGCCGTTGATAGAGGAAATCTTTCCAAAATCGATGCTCGGCGGTTTACTATGTAAGTTTTGAGCTCTCTTAAAAGCGACGAAATGCCTTAATTTCTACTGTATGGCAGTACACGCATGGATCGAAGATCCAAGACCTCAAGGAGATTGAAGATAAATAACGAGGACGCACTTGCGATTAATCAAATCTATAAAATAATAAGACTCAGACTGAGAAAGAGAAGAATAATGTTTTTACTCAATCATTAAGTTTAAATCACCAGGTGGGTGGAGTTTATCAACCTTAGCTAATATCCGAGGAAAATGTTGTTTCTCGCGATGTTGAGGAAAACATCCAGTGAGTGAGCCATATTTGCCTCTCGAATATTGAAGGGAGGAAATGATAACTGCTTGCCTTTATGTTGGATTGTTCCTGAGTAAATAGTATGGATTTTATCTCTGGAGATTAAGATAATAGTATCAGTAGAAATGTTTTCAGGCTTGCCCTATGTAAGTAAGAAGTTCAAGGAGAATGCCAGAGGTTGAGAGTGCTAGAAATTTGAGTACAAAAGAATGGAATTCGTCCAAGAGATGGGGTGATATCTTCATATATATATTTCATATCTTGATAAGCAGAGATAACACCGAAAAACTAATGTCATTTTTAATATTATTGACCAAAATAAACACAGAAACACGTCTTATATTCAATGGCGAATCCAGGCTAAAAATTAGGGGTGGCTAACCTAAATTCTCCCTTCTGAGAAAGGGAAATGATCATTAATAATGGTTATCTTGAACAACATTGATAATAAATAACAGTTTCTCATACCGGAGTGAGCACTAACTCTCTCAGATCTCTCTCAGAAAATTAGGAGTTGTAGTTTTTGGACGTCAGTTAAGATATAATACTGAATTGAATAATTATTTTTGAGATTTACCTGTATTTTAGACATGTATCATATAAGTTACATTCGAAAGCAACAGCTTATTTTTTTTTGTATGTATTCTATATTATTACATGACACTTTCTGAATAGCAGAATACAATTATGCCTTAAAAAAAATATAAACATAAACGGTCTGAAATTGGAGCAGCTTCTACCCTCTAGACTCCCCCCCCTGGATCCGCGCCTGCTAACACCTAACTCACCAAAATTTGTGTCATAGAGATTAAATATGATCTGTAGAATTGCCATTGTAAAGGATCAAGTTGCCAATATGTGCGCCCAATTCCCCTCAAAACACAATTTCCCTCCGGGAGCAATTCCTCACCCTCTAGTTTGAGAAACCCTCCCTTAGAAAGAGGACTCGAAATTCCTTCGATGGCAATTTCTCTAATGGTGTCCGTCTTTACTCTTACTTTAAATTAAATCTAAGAAGTGAAAAACAACGAGGACATCTTCGTCAGAGTGTTTGTAGTGAGAGATATGTATAAAAATGGGGAAGTGAAAGGAATCGAAAATATGTTGAAGATATATAAACACTGACCATCCTCCAGGTTTGAGGGTATGAAGGCACACAATCGTCTAGGTGTCAACTTCAGCATAGTTTCCTATGCTATAGCTGGCATCACCTTGCAGGGTAATGGTTTCGGATTAAACTCCATTGCTATTGACGCACCTTTGTCTGTATTATTTTTTGTAAAAGGGCTTCGAAAGAAATGATGGAATATAAGACAACTCCGAAGCAAATGTAATAGCAGAAGTCAATTTTAGAAAATAGAAAAAGGTAGAAGGTTAGGAAGATATGTGGGTAGTACCTAACTAAACGCACAAATTTCATTCAATTTAAATGCTGGTTATGAATCGCTTTAAAAGTTTTGTGGTCTTTTATCCTTTATCACACTCGTTGGAGCGTATCCCCAGGTATAGTACTGAGATGAAATTAAATGAATAAATGAAAAAAAAGAAAGGCGATTGCAGTAAATTAGATTAACTCTGAAAAGAAATGCCAATTATCAGATCTTAGTTATGAAGGAACAAATGCCACCAGCTAAAACTTCCATGCAGAAGGTGCCTGTAATATTAGGTAAATAGAGTTCTTTTTAGCTTGATTACATTCATACTGGATATGCATGTAAATTACAAACACACACATACATGGACCAATGTTCAGTTTTTATGAGGCAGAAAGGAAAGGAAAGGGAAGAAATCGAATATTACACGAAAAAAAGAAACTATGAAAACCTGTTTTTGCAGATTTCTTTGGACCATTTGGACCATTTCTGGTTTCCAAGCCATTGTAAAGTGGTTCAAAGCTTCGTCATGCAATATGAGCTCGAAGGTGCTCATTTGATGTGCCTGTTGTGTCTGTGAGATAGTATCTTTATATCGTATTTGATCCTTGGGGCTGAGTCCAAAAGTGCCTCGCTGGAACCTAAGCCTGTATGCAGATTAGGCGATCTATAAACAAATCCTACGTATTTCTGTCTCAGAAAAGGCAGCACGATTCAGCCCCTCACCAAAACAGTTTCCTTTTTTCTATAACAGGGCTTTCACTCTCGGCCAGCCTCTCCCTAACGCCAGATGCCGCAGTTTAAGGCATGTTTCTCCCAAACAGGCATAGTTTTTCTTCTCTACGGGCGACTAAGAGATCAAAAAACTTCCTTAGTGATATGAGCAACTTAAAACAACCGGATTTAGAGGGGAAGGTAGGAAAACTATGATCAGTGACGTGATACTTGAACCAACTAACTCCTCTACATTACGTCGGGCACATACGAAATTCGTTTTAGTGGAAAACAGTGTAGAAGAAAAAGCTCTTTTTTGGCAGTAGATTGTCTTTATCGCCGACATTAAGAACGCCCGAGCAGCTGGAACGAACCCCAGAAGGCTTTAGATAATCAAGAAGAGACCGCAGATGCGTCGCTTTAAGGCTGAAATGCAAGGTAAATTGCATCTCATAGGTTAGTTAATGTAATTTATAAGATCAATTCCAAAGCCTGGGAATAAGGATTATAAGGAAGCTTATTTTTAGCTCTCTTACGACCCATTTTCGAAACTGAACTTTTAGTCTTGAATCACAACGCTTTTTTTCCCATTAAAAAAGTAAGGAAATTCGTTTCAAATGATTCTTGCACTTTCTGTTTGTAGATACTTAAGAGAAAGAAAGAGAGTTAAATAGAGAATTTCGCAGAGAATAATAGGCTCTTAAAAACACATTATTAACAACCAAATGATGTATATGTATATATATATATATATATAGTATCATGAAAATTTTTGTGCCATAAGCTACCATGCTAACCCAATGCTGCTGGTCCAATACAGGTTGATAGCTAGGGGCCGTGAGCGAAAGTAGTTGACCCTGGATTTTGGGGGACCAGGTCTGGAATCGAACTAACGACAATTTGCTCTTAAGTTTAGCACGTTAACCAATACGGTACCGAACCACATATATATATATATATATATATATATATATATATATATATATATATATATATATATATATAGGTTGGGTGACCACAAAAACACTCCTAAATTTCAAATATTTATATATATATATTATAGCAAAGGTTAAATGAATATTCTTACAATTTTGGTGCCTACAGTTGCATAAACTAATAAAGTTTCATAGGGTATTGGTTGATATCATAGACACTCGATGTGTGCCCCTCCTATTGCTCGGCAAACACCAAGGCGATAATCAAGCTCGTTCCAGACTTTGCAGTGTATCCGGCGACATCGCATGTAAAGCTTCTGTGACGCGTTCCTCCAGTTCATTTATGGTCGCAGGTAATGGAAGTACATAAACTTTGTCCTTGACATGTGCCCAAAGAAAAAAATATCACAAACAGTTAGTTCTGGTGACCTCGGGGACCATTTGCAAAACACCTGGTCATGTTTTTTTTCCAGAACGGCCAATCCACCCGTTTGGTAGATTCGCGTTGAGAAATGTGCGGACAGCGAGAGACTAGTGCGGCGGTGCGTCGTCCTACTGAAAAAGGTAGTCAACACCTTTAGCAGCTAGTCTTGGAATCAACCATTTGGTTAATATTTTCAGGTTGTTTGTCCAGTAATGGATGGTCCTTCAAAAAAAAACAGTCGATACACATACCGCTGTTACTGCACAAAACGCATTAACTTTTGGGGAGTTACGTTCAACCTCAAGGGTGGCATTCGGAATCTGAGTCCCTCCTATTTTCTCATTGTGCCTATTGACCTTTCCACTTAAGTGGAAGGTTGCTTCATCACGGAAAATTATCTTTGACAGCAGATTGCTGCAAAATATAAAGCGCATTTCAATGTCGTGCGGATATAACATTTGGACCAGTTGCAACTTGTAAGCGGTTAACCTCAAGCGCGTCGACTTCTTGGGGCTGCGAAGAAAAGTTTTTCTGACCGTATCGACAACTTCCACCGACACCGATGGACGGCCTGAAACTAACTTTCTCTGGTCACCGATGCATCCTTTCTCACTGAAATCACTGTACCACTTCAAAATAGACTTGTTAGTAGGTGGATTCCTATGATGAATAGGTCTGAAAGCACGCGACACTTTGATTTGACAAATTCCAACACACACCAGCTACGTTGTTGTGTAGTGAACTCCATCTTGGATTACACTGCAATCTAGCGTATCAAATATAATCTGCAAATGAAGAAGGAAACTTTATTAGTTTATGCAACTGTAGGCACCAAAATTGTAAGAATAGTCATTTAATATTTGATATAATATATATATATTTATATATATATATATATATATATATATATATATATATATATATATATATACATATATACATATATATATATAAAGGGTCTTTGAATAAGTCGCTCAATTTTTAAATGTAAATAAAACAAGTTGTGTGTGATATATGCACTCAATTTATTTTAAATTTTAAAATAAATTTTATAGCATTAAGTGTGGAATATGACGTTCAAATGTCCGCCGCGGCTTCGCTTGGTGGAACGTATTCGGGAGGCCCATTTTCGATGACTTTGTCACATAAATCTGGCTGAATTTGCTGGATGGTGTTCGTTATGTTGACTTTGAGGGCATCAACTGTTTGCGGATTATTCGCATAGACCTGCGATTTAAGGTAGTCCCAAAGAAAGTATTCTAATCGCGTTAAATCGCATGATCTCGGTGACCAGTTGACGTCGCTGCCGCGCGAGATGACCCTGCCCTGAAATCGCTGGTGCAAAATGTCTATCGTAGAGTGCTCAGTGCGGCACGTGGTGCCGTCCTGTTGGAACCATATGTCGTCACTATCCATATTAGGCATATAATCCAGTTAAGGCCAAAAGAAGTTGTTTATCATCGATCTGTAGGTCTCGTCGTTGACGGTTATGGCAATCCCATCTTCGTTCTTAAAAAAATACGGGCTCATGATTTCAAACAATGACTTTGTTGGGATGCAATTGGTGCTGATGTATCTAATGTGAATTGTTTTCGTCCCAAATCCAACAATTTTGCGTGTTCACAAATCCATTTATCTATAAATGGGCCTCGTCGCTGAAGATGATTTTTTGGGGGAAATTCGGGGTAACTTCCAACTGCTCTAGGGCCCAATCAGCGAACACCCCGCGTTGTATATGGTCGTTTAACTTAAGTTCCTGGGTAAGTTAAATTTTGTACGGTGCAGACCCAAGTCTCTACGCATAATTCGTCAAACTAAAGTCGCAGAAAGGCCAAGATCTTGTGAACATCGAGAAATTGACTGCCTCGAATTTTCCCGTACACTCTCATTTACGGCAGCGATGTTTTCAGCAGACCTTGCGTTTTGGCGACGTACAGGTGTTGGCTGATTGTTGATCGACCCTTTTGCCTCGAATTTGGCCACCAAGCGTCAAACAGTGGACTCGGCAGGACGATTGTGGCGACGATAGAAATCACGTAATGCGCGGAACGTTTGTCGAACAGAGCATTGATTAAGATAATAACATTTGATGATTTACACACATTGTTCAATGCTATAACCTTCCATTGTGACTTGTCAAGTACTATTAAACAGTTCACAGTGAGGGTGCCAGATGTCGCTTTAACAACATGACCACTATCGCCTGACAAAGCTCGAGCGTCCTTGTTGAAAGATCTTTTATATATATATATATATATATATATATATATATATATATATATATATATATATATATATATATATATATATATATATATATATTAGCCGCAACCTGTTGCATCTAACGGATCAAGTGAGGATAGTCCCTCATAAGACAAAAAAGAGAGATTAACTTTACTTGGTTACTTGGTTAATTGCGGCAGAGATGACCTTTACTTGGTAAAATGGGAGGTATACGAGGTTATGACATCGTCTATGGTAGAATAGGGTCGAGTTCAACCTTTTCTGCGTTTCTCAGCCAAGATAGATGACGGATATGATCGTTAGAGATTTATAATATGTACAGACATAGTGAAAATTAACCAAATTTTAGGTTGGACAAATAGTCGGCTACCTTGTAGGTTCCGGGACAATAGAAAAACGAGTAAAAAAATAACTTTACTAATATGCATATTAATATTCTTTTTGCAAAGGTTAAAAGGGGTTTTTAAACAAAATATATAACACATTAGACGTACACGAGTCTCTTTGACTTAGTGTGGGGGGGAGGGGGGAGACTTGGTGGGGACGGTCGCCGTGCACACAAACGAACAATACTGACACCAAAGGGTGGCCCGAATGACCTTGAGCGTACAGAAAGCTGACGATGGAGGCTTACACTGGGGGAGGGGGGGGGGGTAGTAAAGAAAGCACTTGCGCAGGAGAGTTGCGCGTTGATGTTACTTGAAGATTTGGTCTGATGGAGTAATCCTTGCCTTGGCGCAAAGTTCAAATAATAGTCACTTCATAATGACTACTACCGAGATGAACTTTGATCTTGCCTCAAGTTTAGAACACCCACTCGAGACTTGATGCGTGGCGTTCGAGGAGCTGGTAGCAACGAATACGCGGTAGGCTCACGCGAATTAGACAATAATACACGGAGCTTAAAGGGCCCCAATAGGAATTGTGCAGAGTCTAACGGGACGCGAATAGCGGGTACGAACGGGGAAGTGCAGACAGCAGGTACTGACGGGGGCGGGCAGACAGCGGATACTAACGGGGCGGGCAGGCGGCGGATACTCCGTCTAACTCTGGCACCGGAGGATTTATAGTGGGGGGCGAATGGAATTTCCCCACCCCCGTCCGAAGGGGAGGGATTCCAGGGTCCGACGCTTCGGCAGGCGCGGGTAGTCTCACCCTATTAGCACGATCGCGGGAAGGTTCCTAAGCTGACGAGGCGAAACTTTGTCCGACTCCCAATGAGACCTTGTCAGGCTCTCAAGCTTGTTGCGGCTTTCTGCGATGGCGGGCTTTCAGGCCACCACTGCGTCTCATGATTTTGCATTTCCATTAGCGCGGACAAAAAGGGTCGACCAGGTGTCTGTTCTCTCTCTATCTCTCTGATCTCTGACATCGTCATTTTAAAGCTCCTGGAATAAGCATAAACTAAGAATTAAACGCATGCTAGGATGTAAGAGAGAATTGTTAAACTCTTATCTACAGGTATTTATGTGCCTTGAAAGACAAATATGTGCAAAGTTTTCACTGATTTTTACGATACAATTGCCAGCCAATACCGTTTTAATTAATTTATTTATATTTAATTTCTAAAGTTCTACAGAGTTTACAATTTTTAATTGTTTTTAAATAAACTTTCTAACAAATATGTTCCTAAATAAATTTTTTAACAGTTAATTTTTATTATAGCCTTGGGAGGGATTAGCTTTACTAGTGTAACTTTGGGAGGAATGAACTTTACTTGGTAAAATGGGATGGACTATCTTTACTTGATCCTCAGTAACTACTGTGTAAAGATTACCTGAAGAAGTTAGTAGTTAAATGATTGCAAAGTGGGTTTCCTATAAACACGGTGTGAACTGAGTCTTTTTATCTCAATGATTGGCGAGCGGATTAAGCCTCTCCTCTGAGACCTCAGCTACACCGAAGTAGTGGTTCGATTATCGTCCTCACTCCGACGCTTTTTCCTCCGTCTCTTATTCCTCCCTTCAACTTTGCGCTTTAAGTTTATATTTATCTCGGTCCAATGCTCTAATTTCCTCATTACTTCTGCCATTGAGTAAATTTATTTGGTCCACCTTCTCCCAGGTCGTCCCTTTGGTCTTTCTATGTATAAATGTGTCAAATTTCGGATGTCTATGGTCTTTCTTCTGTCGTTTCTTCTCCCGATTTGTCCTACCAATTTCAACTTCAGAACATTCCTTTGTTTTGCTCTTTGTGTTGATTATTTCTAATATGTATCGCTTGATATTTATTATAACCTGCAAAGAGTCAACTAATCAACTAATAATTTCAATAGACAAGCATCCTTCCTCTTTAGAGTCCAAAATAACAATAAAATAGTATGTAAGCGAAATGGGCCCCTAACTTGTCAAGCATTGACGTCATATAAACATGCTGTATCTTTCCGCCGAGTCACGAACTACTTAAAAACCTGCGGCTTTTTCTCTATAGCTTTATGTTTATTTGAGTTGTCGCAATTTTCTGCCTGCTTTTGTATTCAATGATTATGGTGCACTTCTGTTGCTAATTCTTTTCTTTTACAGGTTTCCGTGTTCATAATTACATCAGGAGTCACATAGTGTCCTAATTTTACGCATTATTGCACATAATCTAACATTTAATCCTCGATTCTAATTGTTCTAGTGTCCGCAAAGCTATAGATCATTATTTTCATTTTTGAAATTTCATTCCAAATCGAACTTTGAGACCGGTTTGCGATAATTCTGGATTGCTGGAGAATACTACGAGGTTAGCAAGAGAGCAGATGGGGCATGGATATCTCCGATTAATTT
The DNA here is from genome assembly GCA_963969495.1 of Ceratothoa steindachneri. NCBI lineage: Eukaryota > Metazoa > Arthropoda > Malacostraca > Isopoda > Cymothoidae > Ceratothoa > Ceratothoa steindachneri. The sequence goes on from OZ018330.1 coordinate 135,354,868, forward strand.
TGATTCTTTCCAAGTCGAGAAATATCTCCTTATTTTCTTCTGTCAACAGTTTTGAGGAGATTAAATTTGTCTGTGTCGCTCCAATTTTATTTGTATTTCATTGATGACCAACTTCAGTATGTAGGATGATGTTGCCTGAATGTTTCTGTAGAAGAATATGCCATGCATTTTTTGTTAATTCTTTTGCTGCTGTAGTTTTATCAGAAACAAGGCAGTGTTGACCGAGTCGACGGCTTTTTCTTTCTCTATGAATGTTATGAAGAGAAATATTTCATATTCAATACAAAATCGCAAAAGTTGTTGATGAAGGCGCAGATGATCATAGGAGACCTCTTTCTTTCGGAGGCTGATTGAGGTTGAATGTTTAAATTAATCTGCTGATTATAACCTTTTAAAGTAATTTGTAAGCTCCTGGTCTCTAAATCTTTATTGTCTTCTGTTCACAAATATGACAAGGTGATCATTTCTCTGTTCTGGTTATATTTTATTTAGCTCGTTTATTCGTGAGTATTGGCATTATATACCGAGTGTTGATTGAATTTTCATCTTTTATTGATTTATGAAGTTTAAATCATTCTGAAAATTTCTAGTGTTCAAGTTTCATTTCCATAAGTCAAGTTTGCAAGTTGCAAGCTTGTGCCTTGAAAATATCAAGCATGTCCTCTCTAAAGATGCGACTAGTGTAGGCCATGAATGGTCTTTTGCAGTCTCCTTCTTTTCTTATGTTTTTATGTTCTTATCTCACCGCTCTTCAGCCTAAATTTGTCCCGAAGCGAGCATAGAAAAGAAAATCAATAAAAAGTATCCCAACTGTTATATATATGTATACGAATTCTTGTACCGTCAGTAAAATTTGATCTTAGATTGTAATTTCCCTTTTATCTCTTGCAAAACTATAGATTTTCTTCTTCGAAACCTATAGATAATTTATTCGAAAAGTTAATTTTAATTCAAACTGTAAGCTTAGCTTGGGATAAATCTGTTATTGTTATTCTTTTGAAGTGAAGCAAATAATACTATGCTGCCAGCATAGTCTCGGTGAGTTAATTATCTTTTATTAATTCTGAAGCTATTTTTGTTTCGTCTCCACATTCCTGAAAATCACCTAAAACGCTCTCCAAACAGCTTTGAGTAGATGAAACTTTCACTATTTTAATCTTTTTTTCGTTGGTATTTTATTACTCCTCGAATGCAGCTTAAATAACGATGTTGCATCGCTACATATATATGTAAAAGATTATGTCATGTTATGTTTTGTTTATATCATATTTCAGTAGTACTCATAGAAATAATTCTCAGGTTTGTTCACTAACAATGCTATGTAGTGTTATTTCACATTGATTTTTCTCTGCACTAATCGTTTCCCAACTTGCATGTAACTATAAGTACTATAAGAACTACTAAAACTCACCTGTTCTAGTGCCTGATTACAGTCTAGTACTTTTGAGGCTTTTGTAAATAACTTTTATGTTGTTGATAAGTGACTGATTGGCTTGTAATTCCTTAAGTCTTCTTTGTTGTCTTTTGCTATAAAGAAGTACAACAGAAGCGTTGTTTCATGTCATTGAAACAAACTCGCTATTCGGTCACCCTAGACTTTCAAGCTCATTTGTTATTAGATGAATTTTATCATTTAGTTTAGGTGCATTACCATTTTATATGCTCTTAAGTGGGTGCAACATTTCTTCCTTATTACTGATGGAACTTCCTCCTAAATTGAGGTGTAAGGTGTATTGTGCAATGTGATTTTGGTTCTCTTATGAATTCTTTAGTGTAGCTATTTCCTGGCTGCTCATGTGATTTGTTTATTTCATCTTTTTAGCAATTTCTTTTTATCAATAGGTTTTCTCACTCTATAAGTATTATATATATGTGATCTATGTCGCCCGAGTTGTTTTTCAAATGTATTTTTGATGTATTAGAATGCATATTCATTTTTGGTTGTTTATCTGATACATGGAACTCATCGAGAAAGAATAATTGGTTGAGATATGGGTCAAAGTCTAAAAGTATACTTTTTTCCTCCATCTTTTTACTGACCAGGCAAAGATCATGTTCTTCTGAGTTTAATAAAACTCAGTGCTGCTTTAATTTTCTGCTTTCGCGAGTAAGATAAAAATCGCAGTTTTCATTGAAATTCAGTGAACTTATTCACCAGTTTGAATGAATCCGGAGGTAACGGCGAAAGTTCTGCAAATCATCTGGAGACTCGAAAATAAAATTATCTATAGAAAATTAGTCGTCACTTTTAATCCAACTTTATATGATGTAAATCATAAAAAACCCTCGTGTCCAAAGTCCCTAATGATGGATAAGGCAAAGGATGCTTAACATCCTAAATGGCTGTGAAGACTGACGAGGCTGCAACCATTTTTTGTAATTTAAATTATATTTAAATTATTACTGGTTTATTAAAAAGTCAGCATTTAAAAAATAATAAGAAACACTCCGCTGAATCCAAAATGGTGCTCAGGTCCTCTTCCTCTATGAGGTGAGTTTCAGTCCCTATTCGATCAAAAAGGTAAAACGATGACAAATATGGGTTTAATGTGTAATTATAATCTATATGGTAATATTTTTTGTTAAAATAATTGTTCGATTCTTTTTAATTCCAGAAGTGGTTCTTTCCAAGGAAAAGCGTGCAACCATTGTTGCTCAGCACCAAGGTGGCCTAAAATGCATTGAGATAGCTTGTAAGAGTATTGAATCCGGTTAGTATCCACGACACCTGGAGATGATGTTGATTTGGTGGCCCCTGAAAATGTAATAATGGTCCAGGAAGTGCCGCACCTGAGATTTCAGGGTCTTCTAGGGTCGAACAAGACTCAATGGGTCTTCCATAAGCTATACTTCTTTCCCGTTTTAGATTATTATGATGTGTCATGGGACCATCTCCTCGGATAGGATCCCATTGTCAGTAAAATCCTTCCCCATTTGGGAGAAAGATAGGACTGAAGCTGGCTCGTTCGCCATTGGAGCCCCTTTCAGGTAGGCCAAGAAAACGCCACGCACCATGCCTTGTGTATTCATAATAAATAGTGATCTGAGAGGGAATGGAAATGAAATTAGGAAATAAACTATAAAAAGTATACAAATTTTAAATTTATGCACCTTTAACATTGAACATGACAATCATAAATAAACGTGAGTTTATTAAATTGTTTTCACCGATATAAATAGTTAATTCAGGGACACTATATATTTTATATATATATATATATATATATATATATATATATATATATATATATATATATATATATATATATATATGGTGCAAGAAATAATAAGCCACCATATTTGAATCCGATTGATTTACGAACAGAAATAGTTTTCGGCTTTCGCCATTATCAACTGTATAATGAAAGGTAAGACATACCATTTCACTATATAAAGGCATCAATTCAGACTAAACAAAATGAAAACAATGAAAATGTAATAAAAGATGTAAATATATGTATAGTTCGGAGGCAACTTTTAATCCCTCAGAACGACCGATTATGGCGGTTTATAAGTGGATTGGGCAACATTATTTGAGATATATTTTTTTAATTTATATTGTCATTCAGAAATATTAAAGTTATCGACATATCGAGCTTGCTAATAATTATTGATTCAACAACCCCCCTCTCAATATAATTGTTGAATTTAGAAATAATTTTGGCTTGGTTATTTCGTTTTTATGGTCATAATTTTGCCTATGAGCGAAGAGTGGAAGAAAGTGAGCCTTTTCTCACTTTCTTCCAGTCTCTTCGCTCATAGGCAAAATTATGACCAGTCGATGAGCGTCGTGGTCTTAATAGCGATGAGCGCTTGAGGACACAGGTTTGAATCCAACTCTTTATTCATTTTTATACAAAGGTTAAAAATAGTTTTCCCATTTTCTCCGTTTCTATATGTCCGATTTTCTTTCTTAAGCTTTCAATGGTTACCTTCCTTAGTATTGTCGTACCGTATTTATTTTCTTTGGGCCTATAAATACATACACACACACACACACACATATATATATATATATATATATATATATATATATATATATATATTACTACTTCATATAAGGTGTATACAAACTCGCGTGATATCATATAATCCAAAAGAGCGTATCAAAAACCAACATTTGTAAAGTTGTTAGACAGAAGAATGCTGTTGCCGCATCTTAATTAAAGGGTCAGTAAAATTCGGAGCATTCAGCCAATTTGTCGTCGCGACAGGCCACTTGACGTGCGGGTCGCCAGCTTCCGCGCATCGATGACAATGGCGATGAGGCACGCAAAGATATGGGCAGAGTGTGTGGGAGATAGTATTAAGTAGAAATCTGCCTGCGCGAGAGAGGGTGAGGCAGCCATCAAATATAGAAGAAATGAAGTAACACGCAGCCCGCAATGAAGGTAGTTAGAAAAGAACGGGGTAAAGAGTGATTATTCAGTTTGTGGTCTACAATTGAGAAATTAAAGGTCATTAAAGATGCTCTACATTTTCCATAATTGAAAAAAACTCCTCTACATATCCTTAAATTGAAAGATCCTCTAAATTTAGCTTAATTGAAAGATCCTCTAGATCACTCATAATCGAACGATCCTTTGTATTTGTTATAAATGAAAGATCCTATACATATCCCATAATTGAAAGATTCTCTACATCTTCCTCAATTCATATCTAGTCCATTACGCCTAGGACAGAAGGTACTCTTTTTAAGGGCAGTGTGGGGGGGAGGGTGTTGTTTGCCATTTTCACTTTTATGAATGAATAAAAAAACGCGAAGATCATCTTTACATCTAAGTTTTCGAGTTTCCTATTTTACAGGTTACGACAAGTAGGTTCAGGGAGAAGAAAACAGGCAAGACACTTTTCATGCTTTCTGCGGAACTAATGATTCTCACTATCAATGATGATTTCCTATTTCCGCGCTATTTTTTGTTGTTTAAATATATGCTATACTTAATGATTCAGTTTTCTTTATTTACAGATAAACACCTCTTTGGGCAGCTTATCTTTATTAGCTAAGATTTGGATCTGTTTATCTGTACAAATTTCAAAGAAATCTTTGGTACCCTTCCGGCGCCCTAAAGATGGCACAATTTGCTTATAGATAAAGATTTACGATCGCTAATAGGATAAAATAATGTAGGGGAAGAGAAAGAAAAGGCAAAAGGAAATAATGAAACAAAAGGCAATTAAATATGAAGATTCTAAAAAAAGTCCGGTTCGACGCCTTAACAAATTTAATCAACTCTGAAATCTCTGATTAGTTGCTATAATCAAAGACTCACAATAGTTATGAAAACTGCAATGGAGATATGCGGTTGCTATATCAATGAGTAGCCAATATCACAGTGCATCGGGCACAAGTGGGGGAAGCTGTTCTTCCCTAATTGAAACAGTTCATTTTAGAGTTGTTAGAGGGATCTTTTGGATGGTGTCACTTGATTGGTGTAATAAAGAGCGTCTCACAGGTGTGCCTGATGCAGTCTGAAGGTGACTACTTATTACTATACCAACCAAAATCAAAGAAAACCATAAATAATCGAAGATAACCATCAATTCCCACCACTACTACAAGGAAACAAGTGTGCTTGTTTTCCAAAGGAGCAAATATGTTTTACCTTGTGCGCCATTAGAGGCGTTTCACGCATCGTCGCAGTCTTTGTTTGGATTCGGTTGGAAACATGAACGTGTTCGGAATTGTTCGAACGATTTTTAGGAGCACCCATTTGCCCGCATCTCAAATTGTAAACAAAAGAGAACAAACAAAGAAAGGGCGAAGGTATTAATTATTGTCTGATAATAATTTTATTATAAAATTATATTAGTTAAATAAAGGCCTGAATAGTTTTTTCAGAGTAATAATTATTTATATAATAAATGAATAATAATCATATAATAGCCTAATACGTATATTAATAATAGTTGATTCATTTTCTTTCATGTAAAATTCTTGCAAGATTTAGAAAATGACATTGTTATTATACTGATTTAATGAATTAGAAATAAGACGAAAAGAGGGGAAAATAGGTTGAACTCAAGTATAACAATAAATGGTTTGTCTTAATATTGATTGCCGGGGCCACGGGTAAAATATTACTCGTCGTCTACAAAAGTGACCACAACCGTCAAAAGGCGTTTATAAAACAATCGGATCAACAGAATGAGCGATTTAAAGATAACGCTGGAGAAGGGCAGGTGACTATGCATTCCTAATGTAGATACTCCTGAGTACGACCTTAGATTATTTATTCATGACCTGAAGAAGATTCTTGCACTGCATTGGATAAAATAGAATAATGCCATAATTTTCAATATGAGAAAGCTAATCTATTGTTATTATTTTGAGTAACTTTCAACATACCAGTTATTTGAATTAAGGTCAGTTTTCTTACGCTTATCCAGGTTTTTAAGTTGTAGCCTACTACCATGTAATCTTATAACTTTCAAAATAACAGCCCTAAGACAATTAAAGAAGGGACCATTTTTATAGATCTAAATTAACGTTTACAAAAAGATATAGGCCTGTTTAGGATAAAAGAGAGAAGGAAGGGAAAATGGGTGCCTAATAGAGAGTCATTACATCTCCACAAAACTAAGAAGAGTGCAGATGAAAATAACATTGGTAAGGGTTTTGCATTGGATCTTCATTTATTCTTATTGCCTTGTAATTCTTGATTTAATGTGGAAAACGTAGCAGAGTTATCCTCAGCATATGGGAGCCCCGTGAAGTTGACCCAAATCGTCACTCTATCCGGCGACTAAGGCTGATAAGGCTTAACTTCCCTCTAATCTGAAGAGGTGTTTTCAACTTACGAAGAGGGCTCTCAGAGATAAAATCAATATTATTGTTATTATCATTAATATTATCTGGGTCATAAAATAAATGCTGAATATGAATTGCATATAATAAAAAAAAGTTTCACTATTTCGAATGGATATCAATTTACACCAAATTCACACTCTCAATCTAAAATTGGTTTATTATAATACATAAATACAGTGATTAAATGTGTAAGTAAATCAATAAGATCCACAAATGAGCATGTTTGCGTAATGCATATATGTATAGATGGTGATTGAAGTGGCGTCGGGTTAATTAAGGTCCAATGAGGATTACAAAGTTGGATGTAATGTTGGAGCGGCGAAGAGCGCAACTTTGGCTGTGCTAAATTCGGCTACTTGATGTTTGAGTGCCAACGACAATCAATTTACTGCTGGCACGAAGGATTCGTAGCAAAGCATATATACGAGTGCCAAAATATCATATATATATATATATATATATATATATATATATATATATATATATATATATATATATGTCAAAAATAACGTTCATGTGATTTCGGTTAGATACGAGCAATAGTAAGAAATGCGCTTTAATCCACTATTAAAAATCTCCTAGATTTCAACCCTCATAATTAAACACTACACACCCCTACGATTCGGCAAACATCCTAACGAGGGTTGAGGATTTCTTACTATTGCCCTTACCTAACCGCACACACGAGTATATATATATATATATATATATATATATATATATATATATATATATATATATATATATATATATATATATATCAAACACACCACAAGAAAGAGAAAAAGGGATAATTTTATGAGCGCGAGAGAATAATGAAATGAATCCAATACACCGCAAGAAAGAGAAAAAATATTCTGTAGCCGAGTAGTCTAAGGGGTGGTTTAATTGAGATCAAAGCGGTTGCTCGCTGCCTCAGTGTGCACGGTTCGAATCCCACCTCAGCTCGGATTTTTTCGAAGTAGGAAATAACTACTTCCGAAGAAAAATTATCCCGTTTTCTGTTTCTTTCGGTGTGTTGGATTTATTTGATCATTTTCTCGCGCTCATGAGAGATGTACATTATATATATATATATATATATATATATATATATATATATATATATATATATATATATATATACATTCAGTAAGAAGGACAAAACGAAGAAGGCGGGTCCCATCTTTAATTCCAACGTTTCGAGTTATTACAAAACCCATCTTCAGGAGCTAACAACAAATTCTAAATGAGTAATCTAAGCCTAAAAACATAAATAACAGCACAAGTTCAAAGTTAAAAACCACAGATCAGAGAAAATCACAAAAACGACGTTAAAATATAAAAGGAACGTTACGTTAATGAACAAACAAAGTAGTGAGGTAAAGAACAGCAAAATATTTGTAAAGAGATACTATCAATTAAGGACAAACAAAGTAAACGTAATCTTACAAAACTAAACAATTGAAATGAAAAAAAAGAGAATTGGATACAAACAAAAGGTGAAACTAAAGTATAGACACTGAAAAATTACCTTACCTGTTAATGAATACAGAATGAATACAGCTTGATTAAGTTATAAAAAGAGAAAAATATGACGTGTCTTCATTTAAATTTGGGTAGTTGTATTTAATACAGAGTGATTGTTTAATGTGGAGAGATGAAATAGATTTAGCAAATTCTAAGACGGAAAAATCATTTAAGGACACGTCTGTTTTTCAATCAATAGCATGTTTCCTGATGGAAGAAAACCCTTTGTTACTTAATGTTTTACCAGTTCTATGGCTAATTCCCATGTGAGAACAAAAACGCGACTAAAAAGTACGTACTGTGCTTCCTATTGTAGGTCCCCAACTTACAGCTAGGGCAAATGAATTTATATACGATGCACGAACTAAACGGCGTGGGAATACTATCCTTCACTTTAAAGATATTACCAATATTTTTGTTACTAATGAATATAAGTTTAAAATTAATTTGACAATAACATTTCCTAAAAATGGAAATTAAACGTTTTCCTAAAAGGTTATTACAAGGGCTGATGTCTGGTAACAAGACATACCTGATTTCCTTTGGCACATTAAAAGAAGTGGAGGGGTTATAAAGCCTGAAGAGGAACTTCCTAATACAGCTTTCAACTAAAGATAATGGTAATCATTTTTTACAAAATATTCTTTTAAAAATTTGAATTCAGAATGCATACTAATATAAGTGGAAGACAAATTAAAGCCTCTGAAGAGGAGTGTTTTAATGGCGCCAATTTTGTATGTTAAATCACAGAATTAACGAAATTTAAACCCTGCCCTGTGAAAGTTGGTTTTCTAAAAACACACGTTGGAATGCCGAAAGGGGTACGAGAGACATTAACATCTAGAAATGGCAACATATTATTAATCTCATGTTCTTGAGTGAAAGTAATATTAGGGTGTAAATTGTTTATAAAATCGAAAAACCTTTTTGAACAAGAACCAGAAGAAAAACCCTCAAAGGTATCGTCAACGTATCTTTTGTGAAATAAGGGACGAAATTGAGAAGGGCAATCACGAAAGAATCTATCTTCAAAATTACACATGAAAATATTTGCAAAAATCGGACTTAGTGGGCTTCCCATCCCAACACCTACAATTTGATGATAAACCACGCCATTGAAAGTGAAATAGTTGTCCTTGAGAGCTAGATGCAATAACTGAGAAAATTGTGAAAAACTGAAACCATTAAAGAGGGCATTTCTATCAGGAAAGGCTTCAGTCAAAATAATCTCTATAGTTTCCTGAAGGAAAATATTTGTAAATAAGGACGTGATGTCAAAGCTAGAAAAGAAAAAAGGAATTGACGATTCAAACTTTGCGATTTCCGAAGCAAAATCAAAGCTTTTATTAATGGTATATAGATTGGAAGTAAAAGGGGTTAACAGAGGAACTAAAAACTTAACAATTTCATAGGAGGGAAGAGTGTAGGAAGCGAGAATGGGACGAAGAGGGCATCCAGTCTTATGTATCCTAGGTAGCCAATAGAACAGACCTAAGTAAGATGATAAAACATAGAGAAAACAGTAAACAGAATCACCAAGAACACCCAAAGACTTTAGCTTCAGCAAAACCCGGTTAATTTTGTCCTCTAAACGGTGAATGATAGTCAAAGGTTGTTCCATAATTTCAGTAAACTTGGATTTATCTAACAAAATCTGGGACATTTTAGAAATGTAATCAGTCCTATTCAAAATCACCACCCCATTACCCTTATCAGGAAGGGTGACAACAATTTCCTTATTCCGCCCGAGGTTCCGAAGAAGATAAAAATCTTGTTTAGTAAAAAGGAGAGACGAAAATTTAATGCGCTTAAATTTAGGAAAAATTGATGGGCGACTCGTGAAATATTTGTTTTAAAGTCAGAAAATGAACCTGGAATGGGCAGATGTTGAATATCGTGAATAAACCTTTCAAAGAAAAATTAATAGTCCACATAGTCGAGCCTGAAGTTTGGTAACTTGAAAAGAAGCCCAAAGGAGAGGAGAAACTTTTCCCTTTTCGAGAGTATAGCGTCAGAAAGATTAAAAACAGAGTTTAAATCATGGAATTTAGGCCGTGATAAGTTAAGCTTTCTAAGTTTGCGATCATGGACTAAGGAAATTATTTGGGCATAGGACGAAATGTTCCGAGAAACAATAGAGGACAAACATAGGCTATCTAAACAAGAAAATGTAGAACGCAGATGTTTAGAATAGGAATCAATGAGGGCCAAAAGCTTATGCCGAGCGCGGAATTTAAAGTTAATCTCATTATTGAGTAGGTAATCCAAAGAGGAAAGATAAAAATCAATCGAATAGAGAGATTTCCTGTATAGCTTGAAATGTAGAAAATTTGGAAAAACATGACCATTACGGCAAATTTAAAGAAATTCCAAATCAAGACAGACCTTCTTTAACTTCCTTCGGGAATTCTCGTAGCGACGGTAAATTTGTAGACCTTCTTGTCCATAGCGGAATAATATGTGTTCACCTAGATTTCTGCTACAAAGCTTGAGTCTTATATTCAGTAAGGACAGTATTCCAACGCTGTTTAGTTCGTGCATTGTATATGAATTCATTTGCCCTAGCTGTAAGTTGGGGACCTATATAGGAAGCACAGTACATACTCTTCAGTCGCGTTTTTGTTCTCACATGGGAATTAGCCATAGAACCGGTAAAACATTAAGTAACAAAGAGTTTTCTTCCATCAGGAAACATGCTATTGATTGTAAAACAGACGTGTCCTGTCCTTAAATGATTTTTCTGTCTTAGAATTTGCTAAATCTATTTCATCTCTCCACATTAAACAATCACTCTGTATTAAATACAACTACCCAAATTTAAATGAAGACACTTCATCCTTTCTTCTGTTAATATCTTAACCAAGCTGTATTGATTCTTTGAATTCCTTCCTGTTTTCACTCGTCATTGTGATCAGACCATGTAAGGCAATGCTTTAGAGTCTATATTTTAGTTTCACCTTTTGTTTGTATCCAATTCTCTTTTTTTTTCATTTCAATTGTTTAGTTTTGTAATATTACGTTTACTTTGTTTGTCCTTAATTGATAGTATCTCTTTACAAATATTTTGCTGTTCTTTACCTCAATATTTTGTTTGTTCATTAACGTAACGTTCCTTTTATATTTTAACGTCATTTTTGTGATTTTCTCTGATCTGTGGTTTTTAACTTTGAACTTGTGCTGTTATTTATGTTTTTAGGCTTAGATTACTCATTTAGAATTTGTTTTTAGCTTCTGAAGATGGGTTTTGTAATAACCCGAAACGTTGGAATTAAAGATGGGACCCGCCTTCTTCGTTTTGTCCTTCTTACTGGATATAAGACTAAAGCTTCGTAGAAGAAATCATTCGATCGATTTCAATGGAAGTAAAATGGTATTTAAATCGGGGAACTGTTAAAAGAAGAATCGTAGATTAGAGTTTGATATCGTCAGTTCCTAATTTAAATCTATCTGAGGGTCAATTTTCTTTTAATCCTGTAATACGAAAGCAAATAAACAAAATAGTAAAATGTCAGCCCTTCAATATGTTTAGGCCTACTTCCCCCCCCCCTGATTATGCACAAGTAGGGGATTAAGGGAAAAAAGAGGAGATCTTTCACGACCTGACCCTGTGTTATGTTTGTAAGCACTTTTCTAATATTTTCTATCCAGTGTCAGTTGAAAAGGGGTGTGAGATACACCGAAACTGTTCTGAATTAAATTGTGTTCGGAGAATGTGGTTTAATTCCTCATATATATATATATATATATATACATATATATATATATATATATATATATATATATATATATATATATATATATATATATATATATATATATATATATATATATATATATATATGCAGATACACCCACAAAAGAAAAGTGAAAAACTATTCCGAGCGCTTTCGTCTTTATTCTTATAGACCGTTTCAAGGAATGAACAGGAGGCTGGACATACATTGCCTTAAATAGTGGGGGAGAGGATTAGATTACCTACCTCTGAATCTTAATTAGGGGTTACAAATTCCTAAAACAACTTTATTTGAGATTTTATGTACGAGGGGTGGTCAATAAGTTTTGCGAATCGGTAGGGCAAAACAGAAGAAAGGGGATGGCTGTTTGTGGGCGTGTTAGGACAAGTTATGACAAGTCAGGATCTGCAGCCGCACGCTCCTGCCTCGTATATTTAAGAAGCAGTAGCTGATCGCAGATCGTCAGTCACAAATTTTGCAACAATAGAGAAGGTTGAGCACCACGCAGTGATCAAATTTTTGACCAAGGAAGGCAAGAATCCAAAAGAGATCCATGAACGCATGGTTGCAGTGTACAACAACACTGCATCTTCCTATGCAACCATTGCTCGCTAGAATAGGAAGTTCCGCCAAGGTTGTGAGTCCCTTGAAGATGACCCCCGTCCAGGAAGCCCGTCAGACGTGACCAACGAGGACAATGTGGCCCGTGTGGAGAGGATGATCCTCCAAAATCCACGGGTGAAGGTTGAAGAAATCGAGCTGGAACTTGGAATATAACATGGAAGTATTATCAACAACATACACGACAATTTGGCCATGACCAAGGTCTTTGCCCGTTGGTCCCTAGAAACCTCACGCCCCGTGATCGACTTCAACGTCGCCAAAGTCCACAAGGCCAGAGTTGCACAAGCTGCCCTGCGCGAGTGCGGATTCGAGGAACTCAACCATCCCCCCTACAGTCCAGTTCTGGCCCCTAGCGACTACTTTTTATTCCGCCAGCCCAAGGCTGCACTGCGTGGACGCCGGTTTTGGAACGATGAGATGTCCAGCTGGCCGTCCAGGACTGGATTGAATAGCAGTCGGAAGATTTCTGGTTGTCGGGAATTCGAAGACTCAGGGACATGTGGCGCAAGTGCCTTGAAGTCGAGAGTAGTTATATTGAAAAATAATAAAACACTTTTCCTCATATCTCGTTTCTTTATATCCGAATTGCAAAACTTATTGACCACCCCTCGTATGTAGTGACAATGGGGTCTAGCATGAACAAACCAAGGGTAAGATTGAAATTTGTGAACGCGTTAATGGAGATACATTTTAATATAGTTCTCGAAATTTAATTACTGCATTTTATGACTGGTTTGGCACTGTTCCAGTTAATGTTATGGTTAAGATTGTACATACATATGTAGAAAAAACGCAGATTGTTCACTGTGATTACGTACATTAGCTTTATGTGGCTTAATCCGGACATCTAGTTCTTTCCCGGTTTGTCCATAATAACATTTTTGGCAGTTATTACAGCCTATCGAATAAACAATTATAGGTCGGAGCGGGGGGCAATTTTTGACAAGGATGCGATAAATTGTAGTCTCGTACTTCAAAAATAACATTTATGTTCAGATGCCTAAGTAAACGAGGTAATTTAATGAAAATATGGTTATAGGGTAAAACTAATAAGTTTTTGCCCTGAAACTTAGGGATATTAACATTAGTTTGATGATAGGAACGCTTGGCAGACTTATAACAATTGTCGAGAAAGGACAAATGATAGCACAAATTTATCCCTCTTTTATATATTCTAACGATTTCTTTGCCTATGTATTCTGGTGAGATAATTCTAAGGGCACGCAAAAACATAGAGGAGAAAACACTTTGTTCTATGTTATTATGGTGGTTAGAATAAAAGTGTATAAAAGAGTTTATGGCTGTGGGTTTTCTATATATTTCATATTTGAAACAATGGTTTGTCCGATGAATTAGAATATTTAGGAAAGGGACTGTGCGATCTTTTTCAACTTCGAAAGTAAATTTAATCGAGGGCGCTAAGGTGTTAGTTTTAGTAAGAAATGTATTACTATTTAAATTATTAAGACAAAAGCAAAGGATGTTATCAACATATCGTATCCAAGCTATAGGTGTTTAATTAATTTGGGGAAGTATTCTAGATTCGAAGAATTCCATGCATAGGTTTGCGAGTACAGGGGACAAACAATTCCCCGTTGCCATTCCAAAGGTTTGGTGAAATTTTTTTTCATTAGAGCTAAATTTGGAATTGTTGATGCAAAGAGCAATGAGTTTAATGAGGGTAGAAGCGGGTATAGGGAGAGCAACTTTGTTGAGGTGTTCTTCGAGGAAATTCAAGCCCTTTGGTTGGGACCATTTCCAATTCACATATTATCACTAATATACACCTCATTAATAAACCTAATGATCTCCCCTACCCTGATAATTTCAGCCTGGTTAGTTTTAATGTTTGTTCCCTCTTTACTAAAGTTCCCGAACCCGACCGCTTGAATATCCCTAAGTTTGAGACTAAAAAACTTATTAGTTTTACCCTATAGCCATATTTTCATTAAATTACCTCGTTTACTTAGGCCTCTGAACATAAATGTTATTTTTAAGTACGAGACTACAATATATCGCATCCTTGTCAAAAATTCCCCCCCTCCCCCCCGACCTGGCATTGTTTATTTGATAGGCTGCAACAACTGCCAAAAATGTAACTATGGACAAACCGGGAAAGAACTAGATGTCCGGCTTAAGCAACATCAAGCTAATGTACGTAATCACAGTGGCGTCCCCGGCTCTGCCTCGGAGGTCTTATGCCTCAAAGTTAAAAAAAGACGCCCTCTGCTTCTCGCCCTCCAGACCTTCAACCAGGGTCGTTTTTGCGCCCATTAGGAATTCTTCCGTCAGTTCTACGCACCACGGGCGCTCCCCTGGTACAGCTGGCGGCACGAAGAGTTCACAACCAACTCCGGCTAAAACCGAGCCCCCCCCACCCCGCCCTTCAGCTTGATCATTTCTCTAAGGATGAATCGGCCGTGAGACTCTACCGATTGGTTTAACTAACAGTAGGCGACACCCCTGAGTTGATCGTTAGGCAATCTTCCTGGGTTCCTACAAATACTCTCCGAAAGATGGACTGCACTAAAGGAGCCTCGAATCGTACGCCAAAACACAGTGGTAGTCTGGATGACTTGAAGACGGTGGACTCTCCAAAGGAGGTACCCATGCCTCCGAGGAGCCCCGTCTGCCTAAGGTTTCGACATGGATGGAGGAAAAGACGCGCCTAACTTCCCCCGAATAGTCCTTGAAGGAAACAGCACCTTCAGCGCATTGTACGGCCAACAACGCCCCGAAATTTGCCTCCTGGAAGCATACGACCATTCATGTGAGGGCCTTGTCTTCAAAGAAGGCCCCTAGATCTCCTCGAAGCTAGGCTTGGAGGGCATATTCCTTCAAGGAATTACCGTGGACTACGGGCCAACTGGGAGAATCTTCGGAGGCTCATCTCCTCCAGTTTTCCCTTAGCTATCTGTTTGTAGGAGAATATGCGGTAGTGATCCTGCTCGTTACGGTACCGAGACAGGTAACGTGCTTGAAGATCACCCAAACTGGGGTTTTCAACAAGAATGTGCCGAACAGTCTGGGGTACAACGCAGTCGTCGCAATAAGGCGCAGGCGAGCGCTCCATCAAATGGGGGTGCGTCCCGCGAGTGTGTCCACTTCGGAGACGACAGAAAGCAGCCTGAAACCGTCAGGGCATTGGGGGGTAGGTCCATGAGAACAGTTGTGGCGCTATGGCACGTAACTTTAACTTCCCTTCAACCGTCTAATATCTTCTTTGCCAAGCAGCCTAGAGGGTTCGTACTCCTTTCTTTATGCTGAACCATTTGCTTTCAAAACCATTACCTCTGACTTTACAAATGCACACAGAATACATAACTTTAATGATTTGTATAAGTTTAGGTGATATAGCATTATATACATTAGCCAGAACCTCCTACTGTGATTCTCTCTCAACTCTATCGAAAGCCTTTGCCAAGTCATTGAATGAGACAAATCTATCTAAACCCTCCCAAATCTTTTCCAGTATCATCTTTATTGCGAAAGTCAGGTCGGAGGTACTTCTACCTGGTCTAAATCCATGTTGTGGTTCTCCGAGGATGTGTTCTACACAATTTCTTAACCCTTTGTTATATGATAAGTCCATATATTTTGCTTGTGTGCAAAAGTAGCAAAATGCCTCTGTAATTTTGTCATGAAGCTTTATCTCCCTTTTTCCATATTGTACATATGATTGCTTTTTGCCAGTCCTCTGGAATTTACTCTGTGACATACACCTTATTGATCATGTCCAACATGGCACTTATGGCACGCGGTGCTGGCTCCTTGATGATCTCCAAAGGCAATTCATCTTTGCCTACCGCTTTTCCTTTCTTCATCTATGATTAGTTCATTTTCTTCAGCTGTATCACCGACATACACTCTAATTGCTTGGGGTTCCTGTTTTCTCCCTCTCCACAGTTCAGCAGTTCCACAAGATATTCCCGCCATCATTCTTCCACATCCTCTGATTTCCTCAGCAGGTTGTCATTCTGATTTTAAATAGCATGTGTTTGATTCGCTGCACTGTTCAAGCGACACCTTTTGGACATGCTATATAAGAGTTTCTTTGTTCCCTTCATATCTATTTTCAGGTCATCTCCTGTTTTTCGCCACGTTTCTTTTTATCATCTTTTTACGCTTTCTAATTCGTTTCTAGCTTCTACATAAGCAACCCTGTCTTCTAGACTTATAGTTTTCATCCACTTCTTAAACTTTTTCATTTTATTTTTAACTGTCTCTTTCACTCTTTCTGTTCTGGTAAAGACCTCTGCAACCGAACGTTTCTTCAGCGGCAATGGTAAGATGCTCTTTAGTTTTGTCAATTTCTCGTTAATTGTTTCATCTTCCCATATCTTGCTGTTTAAGAGTTCATTTACTTTTCATGTTCACCTATTTCTGTAACTGGAATCCTTTAGTTTTTTTCGGTTTGGTAGCTTTTCTTTTTGCATTTGGCTTTCCACGCACACTTTTACAAGTTCAGGACAGCGACTAACATTCTATGATCAGAGTCCAGTGATAGGGATGGGATAGCTTTTACGTTCCTAAATAAACATTTGCTGTTGTTCATGAAAATATCTAGCATAGATTTTTCGGTGTATCGTTGATGTTCGTCATTTCAGGGGTACTATATCCACTTATGGGTCTCTCTATGTCTGTAGAAGGTATTCATTACTGCCATGTGGTTAATTGTCGCAAAGTCAATAATTCTTCTTCCATATTCATTTCTTTCTCCTATACTGTAAGCTTCAATTATATTTTCGTGATTTCGTCTGTCACATCCTACATGCCCGTTTATATCACCATACAGTAAGATGTTCTCTTTATGCTTTGCCAGGTCTACGGTATCTTGCAATCTTTGGTAGCAATTGTCCTTTTTCGGCTGATGGTCTTCCTGGTTGTGGCGCATAGACTTGAATGAAACGGACGCATTATATTTAAAATCAATGCGTAGAATTCTTCCCTCCACCTGATGTATCTCTTTGGCGTTTATTAAAACATCTGGATGGAGTAGAATTCCCACAGCGTGCTTTCCGTCTTCTCTTCCACTGCCTATCAGTCTATAATTCTTGTGCAACATTCTGTCACATCTCCCTTTGATCCTCGTCTCACAGAGTGCCAATACATACAACCCCATCGTTGGTTTCACCACTTTTCTTTTCTCACAAAAAATAATATATATACAGGGTGTCCACAAAGTCTGGGTACATAGTAATTTTAATATTTTATTTATTCATGTTATTTTTCCTCCCCAGATCGAATGATAGCTCTGTCTAAAGAAGAAAGAATCGAGTTGGTACTCTTAAGTGGACGAGAAGGATGGTCTAATCGCAAAATCGCCGATGAATTTAACCTTCGACACCCTGATCGGCAACCTATTTATTTTACTGCCGTCGGAAAATTGGTCACGAAGTTTAAAGAAACAGGCAGTGTCTTGGACAAACCCCGTTCCGGGCGCCTAAAGACTTCAGACGAAACGAAAGAGGTTGTCATGGCCAAGATTGCTGCTAGCCCAAAGAAATCACTTCGTCGGACATCCATGGAGTTGGGTGTACCAAGGTCAACTATCCACCCACAAAATCCTGGTAGAGCAGAAGTTCCATCCGTACAAATTACAGATATTGCATCACTTAAATGAAGACGACCCCGATAGACGAATGCAGATGTGCGAATGGTTTTCAGATAAATTAGATGAAAATATCAATTTTACCAAAGACCTTTTGCTGTTCAGTGATGAAGCTTTGTTTTATGTTAATGGTGAAGTCAACAGACAGAATCTTCGATACTGGTCTCAAGACAATCCACATTGGATGGATCCATCCAAACAGCAAGGCTGCCAAAAGGTGATGGTGTGGTGTGGTTTATGGAAAGCTCATGTGCTAGGACCCTTCTTCTTTGATGAACATGTAACCGGTGAGACTTATCTAAACATGTTGAGAGACAAATTAATGCTTCAAATTGAGCGCCTAGGCGAGGGACTTCAGGACTGGTTTCAGCAGGATGGAGCCCCTGCCCATTTTGCTACAAATGTATGAGATTGGCTGAATGGCACTTTTCCTCACTGGATTGGAAGAAGAGGTCATGGGAAGTGGTCCCCTCGTTCACCAGTCCTTTCTTCCCTTAATTTCTTTTTCTGGGTTATGTTAAAAGAGAAAGTTTACTCAATGAAGATTGCAAATCTAAACCACTTGAGAAAACGCATTATCAGTCAGTGTGCTGAAATCGACGGCAATGTACACCTATTCAATCGAGTTCACAAGAATTTAGCAAGGCGCATCGAATTATGCATTGCAAATAATGGAAATCATATTGAAAATATAATTTCTTAACATTATAATTAAATAATATTGTTTTGTTCTAAAGGTATGTATTTATCATCTATGTACCCAGACTTTGTGGACACCCTGTATATATATATATATATATATATATATATATATATATATATATATATATATGAATGCAATGTCCCGCTGGAAGAAAAAAAAAGGTGTTTCCGAATACTTTCGAAATAAATTTGTTCGAATGTACTAGGGAACACCTTTTCCTTTTTCCTGCGGGACATTGCATTCACTGCTAACCTCATGTGATACTCTATGAGTTATTCATTTCATATATATATATATATATATATATATATATATATATATATATATATATATACCAGGCAATGGCTTCGCCCGCCACTCCCCCGTAGTAGGGGGGAGTGGCGACTAAGATTAAAATTTCCCTCCTTTCAATATATCACGTTGCTAAAATATAGAGATATAGAAGAAGAAGATATATAAAAATAAATTTTCGGAACTTCACCATTTTGTTTATTGATATTATAAAAGAGTTATTAGAAATAACTTTAATAAAAAAACATAAGTCATAACCAAACTAAGATGAAATTATTATTCAAATATTCAAAAAAATCCCCTTCTTAAATTATATGGTTAGTGATATATATATATATATATATATATATATATATATATATATATATATATATATATATATATATATATATATATATATATACAGTCACCGCAACGGAATTTGATCGCCTGCCCTTCAATTTCCGAATAGACTCATTTTCCAGCAGTTGGGGCTGGTTCTTTTTTAGTTCGGTGGCTGTAATTAAGGGATTCTTCAACACCTCCCTCCATAGCAGTAGATTAGTCTTCTGAAAGTTTTCTTTAGCCCCCCAGTCCCGAGTTTCCGCTTACGAAAAACGTTTGATGATAAACCGCGAGCCGCGGCAAATTCTGAAAGCTGGAATGGTTTTCTTTCAAAGCACGCGGCTGTACACAACTCTCAGACATATGATGTTTTGATTAATTTGCGTTGTGGTGACACTATATGTATATATAGATAGATATATATATATATATATATATATATATATATATATATATATATATATATATATATATCAGAACGCGTATTAGCGAGAGCAAAAAGGCCACCCAAAAATCTAAAAAACACTTGCAGTGTTTTATTTTTGAGGGTAGGTCAAAACGACCTTGGCATAAAATATCAACAAAAGAGGCACTCAAAATTGATTTTTGCCGGAAAAGAAAAACGCAAGAGCAAAATTTTTGATGCTGTATTTTATTTTTCATCGTAATAAGAAAAATCTCCATTTATTTGCGTGGCGCACAGAAGTCGCATTTTGCTGGGAGTGCCTACGGACGCACACACAAGCCGGAAACACACTAGGTGGCAGAAGATCAAGGGATCTAGTAATCAACTTATGTGACCTAACCCCTATTCAACTAGGGACTATTAATGCTGTTACCTCAATGGACAATAATAAGTCTGTACTAGCAAGAAGATGACGTTTATAAGAGAAATAATGAGGAAGAAGACAGGCAGAGGAAGAAATAATTCCATTAGCAATCATCCTCAACTCTAAGCAAGCACTGGAGCTGAGAGGAGATATTATAAATCCCAGGGAATAAGTTCGAACAAGCAACAATGGAACTTAAAAGTTCTAAATAGAACTTCGTACCCATTAGCAATCATCCTCAACTCTAAGCACTGGAGCTGAGAGGAGATATTATAAATCCCAGGGAATAAGTTCGAACAAGCAACAATGGAACTTAAAAGTTCTAAATTGAACTTCGTACCCATTAGCAATCATCCTCAACTCTAAGCACTGGAGCTGAGAGGAGATATTATAAATCCCAGGGAATAAGTTCGAACAAGCAACAATGGAACTTAAAAGTTCTAAATTGAACTTCGTATGAGGGTTGGAAACAATGGCAACAAGTAAGAAGGAGAAAATAGGGTGGAAAGATTTATTCAAATGATAGGAAGGAACATTTTTCCAATTACTGCAAATTGAAATATTTTTTCAGCCTTGTGCGGGGGAGGGGGTGCATACTTTGTGTGGGTGCAATGGAGAGATAAAATTTTATGAGTATAGTAAAGAAAGTGATGAAACCAACGATAGAATTTCAGTTTGTGAAGTAATAATGAGGGAAAATGCAGATAAATGAAGAAAGGAGACCAGTAAAAATGTTGACACAACGATAAAGGAACTAAAAATTCTAAAGCTGGGTTGATTAAGTCATAGATTAATTGATTTAACCAAACGTGATTATTTCAAATCTTGGATGGGAAATAAAAAAAATAAATAAAAGTTGAAAAATGCCAGGTTTGGAAAATTATGGTCAATTAAGGCACCATTATCACGGGATTAACAATTAGCAACATTTTAGGTCCAATAATAATAATTAATAATAACGTCCTTAAATCTTTCCAGCTTTCACAATATAGTCAACTTACCATGTGGGCTTTGGGGTCGAGAGAGTAGGCATCCTGCAATTAACTGTAGTATAGTTGTTCACGCTCCCCTGGAAGTTCTCCTGCAACTAAATGAGATGCATTGATGTCGTCAGTAACTGTCTCAAGAAAACCTGAAGACGAATAACAGAATTTATCTCATCAATCACTCAGCTTAACCTTCAAGAGCTAAAAATCATTATAATCAAGCGCAAAAACCATTGTATGAGAGCATACAACCAAACCATGACATTTTTAAGTTCAAACGTATTTCAGAAGCAAAATTAAAGCAATCAGTTAGACACCCAGACGCACATAGGCGAATACTGATCTCGCAAATTCTCGTTCGAGATGCTTGACAGTAAATAAAAGTTGGCTGAATCGTAACATCAAAGCTTAAGGAAGTAACGCGACAGCCCTAAAATTAAAAAAGAAAGTGTCGTTTACTTTCACTTTGTGTAAATTTAAGGTAAAATGAATATCCATCACTCTTGCCATTCTCAAAAAAAAACTTTTGTAGGCTTTTTTCGACTTTGTCACAATAGTGGCAAATGTCTCACATCTTTTGGGGAGAAAAGAAAAGGCTTGCGACATGAGTTTGTTGATATGGCCAAATTGACTTACTCTAATTTTTTTGTTTATTACTAGACTTGTGATACTGTAAACATGGTTGATGCATGCTTCTCCAATTGAAAATACCAAAAGATTTGGTAAAATGAACAAAAAAAAATGAGATTAGTAGCTGAAAAGGAAGTACAAACAAATTTAATTTACGGTAGCAGATACAGATTTTCTTTAGTCCCTCGATAGTATGGATTTATGAAAATAAAAATAAGCGATCATGAATCAAAGACTACCACGATGCAAGACAGCGAGGCATTTGATCTACTGTTCAGTGACGTAGTTATGATTGAAATGAGCCTAGCTACAATTTATGGTAGTTGAGCGAATATTAATTAATGGTGTATGTGAATGTTCAGAGAGGTTCTTCTAAGGAGACCACCATCATTGATCGCGAGAAAAAGTTAATTGATTTCCGATTGAAAGCGAGATTTCGTGCAGTCTTCTGTAAATTAACATAAATAAGACGAACTTTAAGTGTTGCCAATTCTTTTCCTATTTCGTCTTTTACCGGATAAATATAAACATGAAAGAGAGATGAAAACGTATTTCCTTCAAATTTGTCGGTCTGGGCCAAAATAACTCTGCGAACGTATATATTTTTCCAAAAAGATGTAAATGATTGAATGGTTGAATTAGTGGTGCAGAGCTAAAACGTCTAAAAGTAAATGCTACTAAGCTTCAATAGTAAATTGAGTTCGGCATAGATGGAACCGCACCGAGATCTCTAAGTAAAGCACTATTCGTCGAAGTTGTTATCGCCCATTTGTAATGGAAATGTTATTGAGTAACTCAACTCTGGATAAAAAGATAAAGCAAACATTGTTTCAATCAACTCTCTTCCAAACCTTTAATAGTAATTTCTCCACGATACGAGTCGATAAAAGTTCCCAAACAGCAATATTTTATTTGCAGTGAAGCTTTACATATGTTGGGGCCTCAACGGCCTCGCTAAAAAATGTAAACAAAGAATTGTGATAAATCCCAAAGCAGCAACTTAAGCCAACAAGTTAAAGTAAAACATTCGTATTTTAAAGTTTCTGGATAGCGACATCGGAAAAGAATTTATTGCAATTTGCAGAACATCTACATATAAATCGAACCTTTCTAGCCTCTTCCTCAATACGGAGAGTCCTAATCGTGCGTTCACACTGCGAAAGGACAAACTGCGTGTACACGAAAAATTTACATCCAACATTAGAAGAAAGGTGACTTACATCTAAAGGCCAATTGACGGCCATGGACGTCTTTGACTCATGCTAATATAAATTGGCTCGCAATTGGCTTAGAGCGGGTAGGGAAAAGAGGTTTTACAGCCTACTACTAAGGTTCACTGTAGTTTTTGTAGAGGGCGCCGGTGAGGTTTCATTACATGACCTAGGGTAATGCAGATTTACGCCTAATCTGGTTGGAGGTTATGACCAGGTCAAATGGAAACATGCGTAACCTAGCTGAGAGTAGTTGAGTTACATTGGGTGTGTTTAGTTGCCGGATGGATATCAATTGTAGTTGATTTTTTGGTGGTTAAAATGCGTTGTAGGCCCCCATGAGTTGGGTACAACGTTAATAGTTCAAAGGCATAAAAGAATGAAAACAAATACAGGGTGTTATTTAACTCTCTTTTACAATTTAGTGAATTTATTTTGCCAGAAATTTAACAAATTTATCTAATATTTTGTTGTAATAATGTTTATAACTTATAAGGAGACTTTATGGACACCCTGTATAGTCTGGCTTGTAATGCCAATCCCAGGCAAATGGAATAAAGTTCTCTAATATATACATATACATACGAGTAAAATTCTTATAAATTAACGATGGAGGGAGGAATAAATACGAGGAAATCCACTAAGAAAAGGAAAGAAATATTCCGAGCAATTTTCAATTTGAAATAGAATTCGAAAGTACTCGGAATATTCGGGTTTTTTTCATTTTCCTTCGATATATATAAATTTGCAATGGTGCAATTAAAATTTGCAATGGTGCAATTAAAATTTGCAATAGCGCAATTAAAATCTGCAATGGCGCAAAAATAATTATGTGGTTAAGAAGTTAAAAAGGCAATGTTGATGCTAACCAAGCTCTTTATCAATCCCTTGGAAGAAGCTCTTCGTACAGTCACGAGAGGACATCGCATCGGTCAGCCTTTCTAACGCAAAAAAGGGTGTGAGTATCAATTAGCTATTTTAATTGATATCGCTGCTTTCGAAGAGAATGAAAATACCACTTTATCCATTTTATCTCGGCCTTACAAATCTACAATTATTTTCAAGTTCTTTCTAATAATTTCGTTACAGTTCGAGAAAACAGCCCGCGGGGATGGTTTTTCGTATATTTGAAGCTTTTGTGAAAGTTCTTTCTAATAGTTCAGAAAAAATAAATCTGATAATTATCGAATGTTTTGGAATTTGTTAAAACAAAAATAATTAGTATTCATTTTTGGTACCGAGTTTGTTTCTTTAATATATGTTGCTACCAATTTTCTTTCTAATATTCTTTTCTGGTACCAAGTTCCTTTCTTTGATTCATTTTGGTACGCACTTCCTTTCTAATATTCATTTTTGTACCAAATTCTTTTCTTTGATTCATGTTCGTACTAAGTTCCTTTCAGGTTATCCTTTTTGTTACTAAGTTCCTTTCTTTGATTCATGTTGGTACCAATTTCGTTTCTATCATTGATTTTGGTACCAAGTTACTTACTTTTATTCATGTTGGTACCAAATTCTTCTTTTGTATTAATTTTAGTACAAAGTTCCTTTCTTTGACTCATGTTGCTACAAAATTCCTTTCTATTATCATTTCTGGTAGCAAGTTCCGTTCTTTGATTCACTTTGGTACTAATTGTTATTTTTAGTGTTCATTTTGGGTAACGAGTTTCTTTATTTTATTCATGTTGGTACCGAGTTCCTTTATAAGATTCCTTTTGCTAGTAACTTAATTTATATGATTCATGTTGATATGAACTTCCAGTCTTTTGTAGGATTCATGTTGTTATAGATTTTCTTTTCTAAGATTCATGTTTGTCCGTGATTCTCCTGACCATGACCGCATTACGCAATTATGTACGATTTTCTTTCGTTGGCTTGGCTTCTGATACTCTTGAATAAATGCCAAGGCAATGTAAATTCTACAAAGTATAAATATAAAATTTTTAATTATATGATAATTTATTGGTAAAGCTGTCATCTGAAAAATCACGTGGTCTCCAGACCTTAGCACGCGTATTTGCGAGTCCTCCCAGCCACGATGCGTGTAGCAGGTTCTAGAGATTATATGCAATACCTCTTTAGCGCATCATCACTTTTCAGAAATTGTTTATGCAAATTGTTTCAGATACGTTTAGGAATGTAATAAGAACAATTAAGTAGGTACTCACAACATTATTTATCTAAGATATTACATAGTTTATAGTAGATTTTGTTAAATTGGTGTAAAACGACCGTCCAGACATCATTTGCAAGAAGGATTTTCTGATAAAATGTCCAGGAAAGAGGAACCTTTCTTAGAAAAAAAGAATTATAGGGCGAAAGAGTTAGGGAAAAGAAAAGCTTTTCGGAAATTTCAGCAGATTTGAAGTGATCATCGCACTGTGAAGAAAAGAGTAGAGAATGGCATTCAACTAAGTAAGAAAGGGATTCCACCAGAATTTTGAGCTCTTATGTCTAGAGTTCTTATTAAAATCAAAAAGGATGTGACAAAAAACTATCATGCTGCCTTTAAATTTAATTTTTAAGCTGCAGGAGATCCCTCTAATACAAGAGAAACTAGGTAGGTGTAAAGCTCTCAGGAAATTTGATACCTTGATGGATCAGAACATCGTTTGGTGAAGCATTCACCAAACGACCAAAAGGAGACGATTGAGTATTTTGGTTATAAAGGTCGGTCAAGTTAGTGGGATTAATGGAATTAAAATAGAATCAAGACCTTTTAACTGAATTGAGAAATTAAGGGTAGTTTGTGGGGTCTCGTTTTGTTTTAAGTTTTGTTTCTTTACGATAGGATGACCAATAAATAACGTGTTTGAAATAAGTGGGCACTATTATAGACCAGAATGAGGTGCTAAAATGATTATCAGTGATATAGGAGAGAATAACAAAGAGGATCTGATGGTAAAGGCTAGGAAAGAATGACTCTAATATGGAAGAGGAAAAGGGAGAATTACTTGGTAGCGAGAAATAAAGGCAGAATATATGCCAAAATAGATGTAGAGGCTCTTGTCAGAGAAGAATGCAGATAACACTGGGGAACAATGTATTTGGTGAATTGACAAAAGTACATTTTCCTACCTGAATCGAGCATACTGAATCTAAATCTGAAATCAGATTCTCTCTAAATGCTACAGATTTTTCGTAATATCAATAACTAAAATTATACAATAATTTTCATTTTATCACGCCTATCATTATGCCCTGAATTAATTTTCAATCATCCTTTTGCGTTATTTATAGTAAAGCGGTTTTTTTTGCCTAAAAATTTTATTGCATATGAGAAGAAACTTGAATTACACATTAGGATTATAAATACTGTAATAAAATGGATGCTAATTTATTTGTAAGCGTACATCAGGCTGAAGGACCCCTTCTTGATTTCAATCGGGCAAATATTTGTGTTTGTAACTCTTTCTCTTGTAAGTCTTCTCTGGCTGATCTCTTCTAATCGTTCAGCAGTATTCCACCAGCATGTGTCTATCCCAGTGACCTTGGTAGCTTTCTTCCATCGTCATCAAATCCTGATGGAAGCGCTCCCCTTGTTTGTCGCTCACGGCTCCCAGATTCTCTGGGAATCGGTCGATGTGACTATTTAGGAAATGCTGCTTCACACTCATGTTGCATCCCAGATCACGATATGCTACGAGCATATTAGTAACTAGATCCTCGGAGTTATGCGCTTTTTTGTTTCCCAAGAAGTTGCGAACAACGGCAGAAAATGAGAGCCAGGCTGCCTTCTCTTTTTCATTCGTGGTGTTCACGAATCTAGAATCACTCAGAAGTCTTCAGATTTGGGGATTATCAAATATTCCTGCTTTTATTTTTTCGTATGACAAAGCAGGGAACGCCAATACTATGTACTAAAAAACAATCATTGTCAGTGCTCAACCCCTTGACATAATGCTTCATCAACCCCAGTTTGAGATGAATTGGAGGGAAAACGATCTTCTCTCAATTTACGATTGACTCATTAACAATGTTTGGCATTCCTGCTTCCAAAGTTTCCCGAACTGGCCAATCTTTTTGGGACCAGTCTTTGTCACTGGCTCGACTCTCCTACATACAGATATAGCATGGACACTTTGTATATCCTTTTTGCTGTCCAAGGAGGAAGTTTACCATCTTAAGGTCTACACATATCATCCAATTGTGTTCATGGTACTTAAGAAAATTCATAACCATTCTTATGTCATCGTGAGTTTCTCGTAGATAGACAGAGTGACCGAGAGGAACTGCAGCAAAGTCATTGCCATTATGCAAAAAGACATACTTGAGGCTACGCTTGGAGCTATCCAAAAACAGTCTCCACTCAGCAAGGCTATAGGTGCCAAGTCCTAACTCGGTAAACAGACCAGGAACATCGTTGCAGTAAAAAAATTGTTTGTCTTCAGAGAAATACTTAACAAGTGTACTCTCCCTTGTTTGGTAATATGCTACCATACACGTACCAATCTGTCAAGCATATGTCTTTCACTTAACCTGGAGCCTAAAAGTTCTGCAGCTTTCTTAGAGAGCGCCAAATCACGTATCAAGTCATTCAAATCCAAATGATTGAAACAGTGAGGAGCTAATGACTGTTCAGCATCTGATGGTGAATCTGCAGACTCTGAATCTATTCCGTTACGTCTATATCAGGCACATCATTTTAATCCTCTGAGCGCCAAATCACGTATCAATTCATTCAAATCCAAATGATTGAAAAAGTGAGGAGCTAATGACTGTTCAGCATCTGATGGTGAATCTGCAGACTCTGAATCCATTCCGTGACGTCCATATCAGGTACATCATTTTCATCCTCTGAGAAAGCATATCCACTTAAAATCGGAACTGGTAAAGACTCAGAATGATGTACTGGCCGGATCGCCGAGGGAATGTTGGGGTAGTCGATCTTGTGCCGATTTTTCTTGCTAATCCCTTTAGGATTCACCAGGGAGAAATAACAGTCCGATACATGATCCTTTGGCTCTCGACACACCATGGAGATTCCAAAAGGAAGAACATTCTCTTTCCTTTCGTCCACTCACGAAGATGTTCCACACAACTATGACAAACAGCATGTGGGGCCCACTTCAAATCTTGATCGCCAAGAGGAACATCAAAATATGCCTTAGAAGTGCAGATCACAAAGTTTGATATATAGCGCTTTTGACGAAGTAGCATGTAACAGCCACATATGTATGTAGCAGAAGGTGTCTTGATTATTAACGCAATTTCCTCTTAAAGAAGTCATTACTCTAACATGCGACCTAAAAAAACAAACAATAATGTCAATATTTTGCACAATAACACTTATTACTATCTTACTACTATGTACTGTGAAGTATTTGCTTTCTACAAGCACCCTTTCTGTCCGTCCGGAGGGCAGTTTTCGGGGAAACGAGAAAATAGAAATTACAGAATAACTATAGCATGTGGGTAAAGATGGATTATATATTTGAAATTCGCATGAAAAAACGAATTAATATTGGCAGATAAATCTAAATCACCCGAAAATGTGATTAAAATTGGTCCCTTGTGTAATTCAACAAAGGGAATAGTTGGAAGAGACTGGAGTTTCATAGCGGCAGAGTGATCAGCAAAAGGCTTGAACATGTTGTGTCTTTTTTTCGTTTTTATCAAGAATATGGTGGATATGAGGCTCGGGGGCGGACTTTGCGAGGGCAGTGGGTAAGATGCTACAGAGTTGGTTTCTCTCTCTATAACATGTGCATTAGCAGCTCGAAGCAGTGTCTCGCACACATGTCTGTGTTTCTTAAGGTTCAAAATAGTGTCTGAGAACCAAGATGCATGTTTTCGGTGTGAAGAAGTGGTGAGAAAGACACCTTGAACTCTATGACAAGAGGAGAAAATCTACAAGAAGGATTGGAGTCCTATGGTAATAAGAGGAGAGATAATATCAGACTTTAACAGGGAAAGGAGAGAGGCGACATCTATTGTCATCTCTTCTTGCTTAATTGAAGAGAGCTGACGATAAGTTATAATTGTAGGCTGTCTGTTAGAGTTGGGTGCGAGAAGAAAAAACAAACAAAAGTGGATAAGAAAGGGATTAACATAGCTGTGTAGGGGCCAATTTTATTTACAATATGACTTGGTAAGAAGAATGAGAGTAGTTCGGATGCATTTCAACGTGAATGAGAGATCAGACAGATTAAGAGAGAGAATAAAATCCGAAATGTAAAGAAGTCGCAGCTAAAAATGGGTATGCAGGAAATGTTATAATCTCACCGAATGTATAAGGCTGTAGAGAGTTTAAATAGTGTCATTTTCAGCAATTGCCATTTTCAGATGCAAGGATGCAAGCAAAGATTCGAAAGCGTTTGGAAATTCGTTTTAAATGTGAAAGGAAGCGTGGTGTAGGACAGTAATTAAATAAGCCAAACTGTGGTCAATTGCGCCGAAAAGGGATATTAGCAGATTGGTAGGAGTTTCCAAGATAATATGGTAAAGTTAAGGAAAGTTAGAATATTTTGAAGTCACATAACTCGTATAGTCCCAAGAAGGGATATCTAAGGTCTTAGACACCGTAATGCTTCGGAAGGAAAACACGTTACCTAGGTGGGCAACTTTGAACCACAAACTCTGATTAAGAATAAATAAAATAAATCTAAAACAGAAAATTCGTAACAAAAACAGATGTAAAAGCTAATAAATTACTCTCGAAGAAGCGTAAATGAGCATTAATAATTGTAAGAAGATAATACTGAAATGCCTAAAACAGGAGGTCAATTTTAGTCATGATTTATGTATACTAAGCCATAACTAGCAATAAATTAGAAACTCCTCAAGGAAGGTTTAGGACGATTCGGCGCAGACCCTATTCAACGTGGACCCTATTTGGCGCAGACCATGTTTGGCGCAACTATTTAAAAAAATTATAAGGTCAATTAGATTTTTTTTTAATCTTCAAAAGAAATGTTAGTGTTAAAAAATTCTGACAAGGAAGTCGAAATTATGTGATCGACGGCGTTCGTTCTTGTTCAAACTTACTCAAAAACTAGTGAATCGATTTCTAAAAAAATGCTGAAGCACTTGTTGCCAAGATCCGATTTTATCCGGTTAGTTTGTTTTTTTTACTTACTAATATATTAACTAAAAATTATATCTTTGAAGCTGCAAGTGTTAATGTCGAGTTTCTAAATACTCGGAAGAGTTTTTGCGCCAAGTTAACTGGGAGATTATGTAATCGCTAACATATTTTAATTTGTTTGTTGACAAAATTACACGAAAAATAATTACTGATTTTACGAAATTCGTTTGAACACAAGAGCTTTAGCCTCAAATAAAACGACTAGTTTTTGACCAAGATCCGGTATTAAGAACCGGTTTTATCCGTTTATGAAATATTTCCCTTTTTTTTTTTGAATTAAGAATTATTTTTGAAGCTTCAAGCGTTAATGAAGAGTTTGTAAATACTTTAAAAAGTTTTTTTCTTGACATAACTTTGTGTAGATTATGTAATCACCATTGTTTTAATTTGATTTTTTACAAAACTACACAAAAGCTAATTACCCGATTTCTACCAAATTTGGTGGGGCACTAGAGCCTTAACCTAGAAGGAAACGACTAGTTTTTGACCAAGATCTGGCATATTGAATGCATACAATATATTTAATAATATTAACAATAATACATACAATCTTACATAAATGAAGCATGTTTGGATATTGATATATATATATATATATATATATATATATATATATATATATATATATATGTATATATATATATATATATATATATATATATATATATATATATATATATATATATATATATATATATATATATATATTTATATATATATATGTGTGTATTGTTAAGCTTTCTATTTCGAAAATGGATCATAAATAGAGATATAAATTTTAAATAACAACCGCCAAACCCTAGTAAAAATGGCAATAGACCCATCATTTTGACTTTAGGATAACGGCGGACCTGTTGTAAATATTTTTATGATATGTATATTGATTATTTTAAACTGATTAAATTAAGTCTATTTTGTTGTGGCTCACGCCACAAACTATCTATGTCTATTGTACCTTAAAAAATCAGACCAGGCCTGGTTTGAAACAAAGTTTCGGGCATATATTTCTAAATATTTATGGGAAAGATATTTGGGGGATTCTACTAATTACTTCTTTACCAACATTAAGATGCAAACTCTTGGAACGATCAAATTTAACAAAGAATGTGACATTATATTTGTCCAGCCTAAAGTGTATAAATATGTAGCAGAATATGGTCGAAGGGCGACCACGTGCCCTTCTGTACCCGTGTGGTCCTGAGATCACCCCATGGAGCATTGAAAGCATAGTTGAACCAGGGTGAGGGTGCAGCCTACGCCGTTATCACGCCCCAGCTGTATTTGCTTAGGGTCCGATTTCATTGTCTCCTATGGCCACATTTCAGCCAACATTCCTGCCTTTCGTCATAAGATCGAAGTCTGTTGAACATTCCACGCCAACGTTATCACAATTCTCCCCCCCTGCTCCCGAAGGAGTCGCCGACTTTTCCCCATAAATCGCACGTGTGTGTGGAGGCGGCCGCCAAAGCCAACAAAAGCCACCTTACCAGGCGTCTATATAATGCTTCGACTCAGTTTAGTAAGCAGCACTAATAGACTTCCCACCTACTAAGGCAAGCGAGCTGAAGGACTCTCGCCTTCCATCATCGGCGATTTCTATTTGAGGACGAAGGCTAAATCGATATCCGTGAACTCTGCCATAGTCAATCGGCGAGTATATAACGAGGATTCCCATCTCCGAAGGCCAGCTATGAGTGCTCCCTCATCTGAAGCGAGAGGACACCCCACTTCCCCCTTTGCAGTCATAGTATCCCAACTGGCCCCTTTTCTGCAACGAGCACTTAAGCAATTTTAACCGTTGCCACCTGCAGATTTATCTTGAATCTGGCTTACCCAATCGATCCATTCTTTGTGTGCGCGCCCCGACCTGAATTCGACCTCCTTAATCCCCTAATTAACTCAACTGTGTCTCGCGTAGACATTTAACTCCGTCTGTGCAACCATTCCCTTTAAACCCAATATTTGTGTATATTTAAATATTATTTTGTTGCTAGTAAAGATATATTTTCGTCATTGTCTTTTTTTGCAATCTCAACGCATACCAGCTGCCAGTTAATCTTTGGCCAACTTGCAATCTGAAATATTTGTTTTAAAAAGGAACCCGCAAAGGTTATAATATACTATACCCACTGGACTCATAACAATTTCCCAATTCACTAACTGTCTTTAACTAACTTCGGCCCAAACCCCACAAAGTATATATATATATATATATATATATATATATATATATATATATATATATATATATATATATATATATATATATATATATATATGAGATTGCGAGGAAGAAGTAAAAACCTGGAAAATACACTGAAGTTCTTTATTGACGTTTCGCCTGTTGGCCTCTTCAGAATTAAACTGAACTTAGAATGCGAGATCGCTTAATATATATGCAGCAGATTTATTCCGGGTCACTCTGGCTCGACCCTTGTAGTTTTCTCTGGTAGGATTTGTCCAACTTTATCTTTCCGCTTCGTGTCTGATGAACCGTGCCACTCCATTAGCCAGCCAAAAGAATCCGTCTCCGTGATTAGTTAACCTGTCGGAAAAGATATATGCAGCCTCAATTATCCTTCTATTTCTTTTTGCTAATCCTTTGTGGATAACTCTAATCCCATCCTAATTAGGCAAGTGACCGCATTCTTTGGTATGGACCATCATCGCTTTGGAGGTTCTACCCGATTCTCTATAGTAACTTTTGCACGGTTCATCAGACACGAAGCGGAAAGATTAAAGCTGGACAAATCCAAACAGAGAAGACTACAAGGATCGAACCAGAGTCACCCGGGATAAATCTGCTGTATATATATATATATGGAGCGATCTCTCATTCTTCGTTTAGTTCAATCCTGAAGAAGCCAACAGGCGAAACGTCAATAAAAAACTTCAGGTGTATTTTCCGGGTTTTTACTTCCTCCTCAAATTCTCACCTATATGTCGTGATATTCCTACACACACACACACACACACACACACATATATATATATATATATATATATATATATATATATATAATATTGAAAATCACATGATGCGTGATATACAGATGTAATTAAGAGTCAAAGGAAAATGGAAATTGGTAACACAACCCGGAAAAAATGCTAAGGAGAATATTACATGTACCAGTGAAAGCTTAAGCTCT
Source organism: Ceratothoa steindachneri (assembly GCA_963969495.1). Lineage (NCBI taxonomy): Eukaryota > Metazoa > Arthropoda > Malacostraca > Isopoda > Cymothoidae > Ceratothoa > Ceratothoa steindachneri. The sequence goes on from OZ018330.1 coordinate 135,388,368, forward strand.
CATCTTTCATGTCATATTCTCCATGGCGTTTTCCAGGTTGTGTTACCAATTTCCATTTTCCTTGAGCCCTTAAATATATATATATATATATATATATATATATATATATAAAATGATTTTCAATTTTAAGTTCAGTTGTGTATTAGAGTTCATGAACTGGCTTGCCTACAATCAAATTTTATGAGCTTTTTAGATTTTCTATATATATATATATTAAGAAAATGATTTTAAATTTTAAGTTTAGTTGTGTCTTCGAGTGGATGAACTGGCTTGCCTACAATCAAATTTTATGAGCTTTTTAGATTTCCAGAACTCATAAACAATTCAGTTTTTATGAGATTCATTTTAATAGTTTTCAGTGAATAATTTATTTAACTCTATAAAAAGTTCAAGTATGTATTTCATTGATTATACTTTTCTTAAAACCTATATATGGCAGCAAATAAGTATAATATAAAAATGTGGAAAGTCCAAATTTGAAACTGATGGGTTTATCTATGTTTTTGATTGATATATTGCGGATATGGAAACAAATTTTATCGGTGTGAAAGGAAAGATACCTGTCAAGTAAAAATTGATTTTCAAAACAAAGAAATCGTGAAATATATTAATGACTTTAGCACGATCCCTTTTCAGTCAAAATTGAGAGAGACCGCATTCTAACTAAAAAAAGACGAGTACAAGCAACGTAGTAGAAAACACTATATAGTTGTAAACGAATGCATACAAAATTTACCTCAAGCTCGCCATTGAGCTATGCCCGATAATTGATCTTTACAAATAGATGATGCATCGACAAAGAAACAATGTAAGATCATAATAGATGAGCCCAATAGATTTAACCAGTCCTGATTTTCCAGAAGAATTCAAATATTATGTGATAGAATTGCCTGAGGCTGCCGCGCCTCGCTTCTATCACATATTGGTACTGATGCTTCCCACCTGTATCCTGCGAGAAGAGAGTAGCATGGCGTTCTTATCGCCCTAACATTTCCGGAGTCTTATCTTCTTCCCCGCCCAAGTTTAATTAAGGAGGTTCAATCCCCCGTTTGCCTGCAGGCGGCGATCTGGCCAGATTGAATTAGGCCTATGGGAAGATAAGAGTGTTCGAATCGCTAGCGGGACATTCCATGGAAGTCCCCCATTGCCCCATACCCCGAGGGGCTGGCTCAGGCTATTTATGCGATAGAATTTCGCATTTGAATCAGATCCGGATTATCTTCGTCAGGCATCACGCCGATCTGGTCTCCCTTGTGCACCTAGAACCTCTACTTCGAGGACCTCCTTATTGTCCAGAAGAGTACAATATCTTTGAGTGCCAAGGTTCGTGCCCCTTGAGACGCCAAGTCAACAGGGCCCCCTGTTGTTCAATTGTTCAGAAGAGAAGAACTTTAGAACAGTCATTGTTCTTCGAGCCTGTTTGACAAGAAACGGTTTTTACTCTCCTGATATCACGTAGTGGTAATTTAATTCCCCCTTTTAACCTTCTTCAAGAGAACGCTTGGTTACTCCAATAACCTCAATTGTTCCCTCAGAACATCTCCAGTATCCTGTCTCAAGGATCGCTCGTACATCCGAGCCCCACTTCGCTCCCACTCCTCCAATTCTGTCCTTCCTCCCTCGTTAAAGGACAACCCCCCCTAAAAAAACCCTCATCCTGGAAAGGAAATCGCCAGTCGGACCAAAGCCATTCTTTAAAATCGCCTTTATCTGCACGCCGACCTTATAAATACGTAAGCTACGAATTGCATTTAATTATTTAACTTTGTTGCCCACGTAACTTCGTGCTTTAATACGGATTTAGTCGACCCTTTCCCTTCTTGTTTGTTTTGTCATTTTAAATCCCTCTAAATCTTAATCCACTGCTTAGTCAAATTTATCCTATGACCTTTTGATTTCATGTGCATCTCCCCTTTTAATTCCCGGTCATGTAAATATTTTCCATGTGTGTTAGTTTAATTAATAAAATTCTATTTCGGTAATGCTGGCAATATTATTTATCCTTGGGCTCCGTTCCACTTCTTAAGTATATTGAAGATAAATAAGCCCTCTCCAGCCTATTTATTAAAGTAGAATAATACTTGGCCATCTGATTAGATCCCCGCACTCGAATATAGAATAATCCCCACAAAGAATAGATATATAGTATATCGTCGAGAGTCTTTTCTACGAAATATACTTATGGTGAAAAACAAACGGAAGACATTTTGATTGCAGTCAGTGGGTCTTCTGAAAGTTCCTGTAGAATTTTAAGATTTGGACACAAAATTAACCTAAGATTATTAAATGAGAGTGAAGAGTTTTTTGTTGATGGTACTTTTAAAATCGCACCACCTCTTTGTACCCAGGTTTATGTAATTTCAGTTGAGAAATACGGGGGCGTTCATCCCTTACTATATATACGCTCTGCTCTCTAATAAAGTTCGTGGAACTTATGACAAAGTATTCAACCTGATTTTAAAAATCAAACTTAGATTAAGTCCCTCAATTATCAACTGTGACTATAAATTGGCAAATATTAATAGCTTAAAAGTGCATTTCTCTTCAGCAGACATCAGAGGAAGTATTTTTCATTTGGTCATAATATGAAAAAGCATGTTTTGGATTTGGGACTTTCTCTTCAATACAGAAATAATCTAGAGTTTAACTTATTATTATTATTAGTAGTAGTAGTAGTTTTAGTAATGTATGCGTTCAATAAGCGTCATATACGTGAGCCAAAATTAAGTCTGTGTATAGTTATTAATTGTAATTTTATCTCTACACAATATTAAGTCACTATAGAGTTATTAATTGTATTTTTACCACTACATATAATTAGTTTATTATTAATATGTTTTTATTATTGATATATTATTATTATTATTAATGTATTCCTTAATATAGCGTCATATATGTATGTGTTTTGTTATTAATTGTTATTTTACCTTTCCATATTTCTAGTTTTTAGATTTAGAGATGCCTAATAAATTTCCAACATTTAGTTGTTTATATAATTTCCTGCATGAAGAAACTTAGCTTAGCAATATATATAACAATAACAATATCCTAATATGCGTTCTATATGCTTCATTTATATATCAAGTAATTAGTTTTAGACATTTTTGTAAATAAACAAATTAAAACATGTTAGCGATTACATAATGCCCCCAAAGTTACCTTGGAGAAAAAAACCCTTAATAGTTCCTTCTAGGCTAATGCTCTAGTGTCCACTAAATTTTGTAGAAATCGGTCCAATAGGTTTGAATATAATTGAACACGATGGTTTCTATAGGCCATAAAATTCATATGAACAAAGTCATTTACCGCCTTCTAATTATTTAAGTAAATAATGTACAACAATGGCCAAAAGTCTTGAGACCTTTATATTTTTTCATATAAGAATAATGGAACTAATCAAACGTTGCACTTTGTGTTATTATATTTGTGTATACCACGTATGGAAAAATGAAAACTGGTTGGAGTTAGTACTTTCGTCTTTATAATATTTTATTATGTTTGTATCATAACTTGAAGGTGAAATATAAAAAATTAGAGCCCATAATCAATACTTATTTTATTAATAAATACAATAAATTGCTTTAATTTGTTGTGGTATGCTGGAGACCAAATTTGTGGTGAGATCTTAACTGATTTTGGTCGTTTTTGTTCATTAAGCAGCCACCACTGCTTAAAATTGGATAGCTTCTGTTTATCAACCACGAGTTTTATTATCGCCCCACAAATTCGCTATTAGCTTCAAATCTTTGGAATTCCAGAGGTGAGGTCTGAAAAGTTTGATGTCATTTTTACTCAAGAATTTTTTTATTGCTTTTGCTTTGTCACTAGGTGCACCATTATCCCGAAAAAATACATTATAATCCATTATTTGGAGCTGAACTGTCAGGAAGAAGAGCTGATGAAGCCCGTTTTGCTACCATTTTGAGCTGATAGCAGCCTCTGACAAGGAGAGAGACGGAATGCTTCATCGTGAGCACGATACAGGGCTCGTAAAAGCGGTCCCCTTTTCTCCTCCTAACAAGGGATCTTCCAGAAGCTACATACAAGCGGAAATGAGCATCCTCAGAGATTATCACTTTGCTTCAATCTTCAACAATCTATTCTTTATATCTTTAACAAAAGCGAAGACTACCGTAAGTTTTTTCTTGGTGATAATTAGGCTTTATCGCAGCTCTTCTCGATTTAAGAGATTTGACGAAAGGTCTCCGTCTCACTGCGCACGGAAGCGTTCAACCTACTGATCTTTTAATCCTAAGTGTCGTAGAATGGACTCTCGACGATATACCATATATAACTATTCGTTGAGGGAACTTCTTTAATTATCTTTAGAGTGCGTAGATGTCTGGCGGGCCGATATTATGTATCTTCGATATGCTTAAGAAGTGGAACTGAGCTCAAGGATAATAATATTGCTATCACTAATAAAATAGAGTTTTATTAATAATAACTATCAACAATACACAAAACGGTAAATATTGACATAAACAGAGAATGGAAAGGGTCGTGGGGGATCGAGCTAATCCGAGGATTAAAAGATTTAAAAAGGTAAAACAAATATAAAGTTAAAGAGATGGGATGGTTCGCTAAACCATTTAAAGCACAGGATAGAATTCACAAAAGGGTTAAATACTCAAAGGTAACGTTCGGCTTACGTAATTTTATACTAGTGGTGCAGAGGACGTCGACGTGAAGGAATTTTCAGTCCGCTGGCGAGTTCAGGCCGAAGGGGAGGGATAAAATGATCCTGACGTGGCGTCTTGGGAATGAGAACCGTTTCTCGACGAACGGCTTGAAGAACAATGGCTATTCTACGTTGTTCTCTTCTTAACAACAGGGGGGGGGAGAACCGTCTCTTGTCTACGGGCTCAAAAACAATGGCTGTTCTAATGTTGTTCTCTTCTGAACAACAGGGGGGAAGGGTGAGAACCGTTTCTTCTCAACGGGCTCAAACGAACAATGGCTGTTCTAATGTTGTTCTCTTCTGAACAACAAGGGGGAAGGGTGAGAACCGTTTCTTGGCGAACGGGCTCAAAAGAACAATGGCTGTTTTACGTTGTTCTCTTCTGAACAACAGGGGAAGGGGTGAGAACCGTTTCTTGTCAACGACTTTGAACGAACAATGGCTGTTCTAACGTTGTTCTCTTTCTGAACAACAAGGGGGAAGCCTTGTGGACTTGGCGTCACGAAAGGCTCGAACCTTGGCACTCAAGGGATATTGTCCTTCTTCTGGACAAGTGATGGTGAATCTCGAGGTCGAGGTCCCTTGGTGCACAAAGGGAGAAAGGGTCGTGGTGATGTTTCGCGACGAAAATCTGGATCTCCAATCTGCTCTTAGTGGTAAAGTTTTCATCTAAATAGTCGAGACACTCCCTTGGCGTGGGGGACAATGGAGTGGGAGCTTCGAGGGAATGCACAGCCGAGCCTGGGAACAATGCCTTATCTGCCCATAAGCCCAACTCAATCTGGCGAGGTCGGTGTATGTGGGCGAACGGGGGAAGATAAACCTCCTTGTTTTAACATTGACTCAAGTGGCTGCGATAAGGCGCCAAGCTTCAAAGCGAAGATGCACGTGGGAAGCATCGTGGTTTCAAATAACATGTGATAGTGGTTGAAATTAACGTGGCCTCAACCCATTCTATCACACCCCTCCATTTCGTGGGAAGTTGTCACTTCGAAAAAGACGAGAGAAGGGACAACGATAGAGCTCCGTTGTGGGGAACTCGTTTTCTTGCACCAAGCGTACCTTCCTGTACCTAACTAGTATTACCTCAATACATATGATTATTTTGATCTTCTGATTATAAGGGAAAATAACCTTTAATACAAACTAAATAAAAAAAAAGGCATGGAACAATGAAATGATATAAAATTAGTACATATGGGACAAAATAATTTATACGTAAATTAATGGGTACAAATATATATACATACAAAAAAAAATAGACATTGAGCGTTACAAAATTCAGACATATACATTAACTAATTATAATACAAGAGAATCTAATTTAAGTCGTACAAGACGGTATATACCTACATGGAGATACTAATTCTATAAATACAATTACTTTACGCTATTAGGTAACGCATTCGTACTGAGTGCGTCAGCGACCTGGTTATCGGAACCTTTTATATAATTTATTTTAAATTGATACTCTTACAAGAGTAAACTCCAGCGCATGATTCGGCCGTTGGAGTGTCGCACATTCCTAATATAGGCTAACGGACGGTGGTCGGTTCCTATCTGAAATTCTTTTCCTATCAAGTACATTTTGAATTTGTCTATGACCCAGATAATTGATAGAGCTTCCTTTTCTATAGGGGCATATCTCTTTTCGCGTGGTAATAATTGGCGACTAGCATATGAAACTGGATGACTCCTTCCGTCATCCTCGTATTGAAGGAGTACACCTCCAATGCCCTCGTTGGACGCGTCGGTCTTAATCCCAAAGGATTTTTCCAGGTTGGGCAACTTTAAAATGGGGGCAGAAATGAGCTTACTCTTGAGCTGATTAAAATTGGAAATAGTGACATCATTCCAACGTAAACGATCGGGGGAATTATTTTTTTGAAGGGGGCGGAGGGGGGCCGAAATTGCAGCGAAATTCGGAACAAATCGCTGATAGTGAGAAGCTGATCCTAGGAACGATCTTAATTGCTTCTTTGTAATCGGGAGGGGCATGTCGGCGATTGCCTTAATCTTGTTCTCTTGGGGACCTAACTTGCTTTGTCCTATTTTGAAACCCAAATATTTTATGGTTTCTTGGGCAAAATGGCATTTGCTGGGGCCAATAGTGAGGCCATTTTCGCGCAGTCGCTCGAAAAGAGCTAATAGGGTGGTTAAATGGTGACTCCATTCAAATAGTTCTTGTAGCTGACTCTTTTGATGTGGTGTCAGCTGCGCGTCAATATCCAGGTCAGAGGGTTCCAAAGACTCGCCTGGTAGGGAAGGAGGAGGGTAATCGGCATCATGTTGGGTGCAGACTATCTGTATTACATTAAGGGACTCCGCGGGGTAATCTTCTTCAAGCGCCGATGTTTCGTCCAGTTCTACGAAGGTATCTCCATGGGCGCGTTGGGGGTTCTTTTTTTCTTTGGGTCCACGGACAGTCTCCGTATCCTTGCCTTGGGACTTATCGCCTAAGGGTGTTAGTAATTCACACTCCTTTTGTGCCGTCCTAAAGTCCTGGTTAGGGGTCTCCGAGAAATCGGACGGTATCGGGGTTCTGATGGGGACGGGCTCCTGGGCTTCTCTCTTAGCTCAGGCCCGAGGAAAGGCGGCCTGAGACACAGGGTAGGAACTTACTTGGGGGCTCTGTCCTATAAGTACGGAACAGAATTGTATGGGTGCTGAAATGACTTCAGCCCAGCCATCATAATATTGACACTGCAGGTAACATCTAACGACGGGGAATTGGTTCGCCCGCCCAAGGTAGTCATGTACCACCGAAAATTTTTCGTGGTTAGGGTCCACTGGGGGGAGGAGTTTGTCGGACACGATAAAACACGTACATACTGTGTCCCTGACGAGAGTCGATACTCGGCAGCCGTTCACGCTGCCCTCCTCAAATTTCAAAGTTCCCGATGAACTTTTATCAGAAATAAAATTTACCTGGTGGCCTGACAGAGGGGGAGAAGTTTCTGCTTGGGTCTGCACCACCAGTGGAGCCGGGGTGGCATTAATCTGGTGAACTTGGTGGGCTGGTCCGCTTTTAAGCTTAGAATTTTGGGGGCAATTCCAGCTCATGTGGTTTTCTACACCACAGGTGAAGCATATGATTGGTCGCTTCGGGAAAAGAGATGGAGGAGAAATCTTAACGAGAGGTTTGGAGTCCCGTTGTTGGTTTTGGGGAAAGAATTTTTTGGGGTTTTACGGGGCTCGGAAACTTCGTCGGCTTTCCTGTGAAGGGGTGCGAATCCTTCCTTCTCTCCTTGTAGGGGGATTGGTGAGAAATATGATTCTCCTTTGGGTATAAATTATGGCTTGCGGCATAGACATCCGCTTCTTCGGTACATTCTTTAAAGGTCTGGCACCGTCGATCCTTGACGAACGGGCGGATCTCCGTCGGGAGAGACGCCAAAAATTGATCTCGCAACACGAAGTCTGTTAAGGACTCGTAGTTCGGATCAACCTTTGAGGATTTTAACCAAAATTTAAAATTCCTGTGAAGAATGTATCCGAATTGACGGAACGTCTGTCCGGGTTTAATACGACCTCCTCGAAATTCTTGGCGGTAGAAATTGGGAGTCATATTATGAGCGGCCAATAACTCAGCTTTTAAGGTGCTGTAGTTAATTGTACACTCAGATGGTAAAGATATAAAAATCTCGCGCAATTTACAATTTAACAGGGAAAGTAATCCGGCTAGACCTTCAGCCTCCAGATCCATGTTATTGATTTCGAGGATCTTTTCGAAGTGGGCTAAAAATGCTCCGAAATCCTCTCCATCCTTGAAATTGGGGAGCTTTAGTGAGAGATTGGAGGGGGAAGGCTTCGGAACGGGAACTAGCGGACTGTATCTCTGCTTCAACACGAGATAATTCAATCTGATGGTGAAGCTCAGCTTGTCTTCTCCGTTCCTCTCTTTCTTCTCGTTGAAATTCTCTTTCTCGTTCTTCTCGTTGAATTTCTCTTTCTCTTTCTCTTTCTGTTCTTTGCTCCTCTTGAACGTACTCAATTAGTTTTTTCCGGAGAGTCCCAAGGATTCTCCTTGCGCTTTAAAGATTTCGAACTGAGTCATCTTTGCACTTGGGGGCGCACTAGTCAACCAACTAAAATCCCTTGCAACAAGAATTATGCCTCTATAGAATTAGCCTACCTAAATATGGGCACTGACCTATTCGTACTTGGTTTCTCGATCTAAATAACCACTGACTAAAATCACAAAAAAAACACAAACAAATTATTATAACAGTTCCTTGAGCTACTCCAGCTTCTTAAGTTTCAAAAAAGGGGATAGCAATTGACTGAGACCAGTTTTTGCAAAGATATAGCGTTAAACCTTACACACCTGATACCAAATTTAAATAGTATATATATATAAATATATATGTCGTAGAATGGACTCTCGACGATATACCATATATAACTATTCGTTGAGGGAACTTCTTTAATTATCTTTAGAGTGGGTGGATGTCTGGCGGGCCGATATTATGTATCTTCGATATGCTTAAGAAGTGGAACTGAGCTCAAGGATAATAATATTGCTATCACTAATAAAATAGAGTTTTATTAATAATAACTATCAACAATACACAAAACGGTAAATATTGACATAAACAGAGAATGGAAAAGGTCGTGGGGGATCGGGCTAATCCGAGGATTAAAAGATTTAAAAAGGTAAAACAAATATAAAGTTAAAAAGATGGGATGGTTCGCTAAACCATTTAAAGCACAGGATAGAATTCACAAAAGGGTTAAATACTCAAAGGTAACGTTCGGCTTACGTAATTTTATACTAGTAGTGCAGAGGACGTCGACGTGAAGGAATTTTCAGTCCGCTGGCGAGTTCCAGCCGAAGGGGGGCGGGATAAAATGATCCTGACGTGGCGTCTTGGGAATGAGAACCGTTTCTCGACGAACGGCTTGAAGAAAAATGGCTGTTCTACGTTGTTCTCTTCTGAACAACGGGGGGGGGGGGTGAGAACCGTCTCTTGTCTACGGGCTCAAGAACAATGGCTGTTCTAATGTTGTTCTCTTCTGAACAACAGGGGGGAAGGGTGAGAACCGTTTCTTCTCAACGGGCTCGAACGAACAATGGCTGTTCTAATGTTGTTCTCTTCTGAACAACAAGGGGAAAGGGAGAGAACCGTTTCTTGGCGAACGGGCTCAAAAGAACAATGGCTGTTTTACGTTGTTCTCTTCTGAACAACAGGGGAAGGGGTGAGAACCGTTTCTTGTCAACGGGTTTGAACGAACAATGGCTGTTCTAACGTTGTTCTCTTTCTGAACAACAAAGGGGGAAGCCTTGTGGACTTGGCGTCACGAAAGGCTCGAACCTTGGCACTCAAGGGATATTGTCCTTCTTCTGGACAAGTGATGGTGAATCTCGAGGTCGAGGTCCCTTGGTGCACAAAGGGAGAAAGGGTCGTGGTGATGTTTCGCGACGAAAATCTGGATCTCCAATCTGCTCTTAGTGGTAAAGTTTTCATCTAAATAGTCGAGACACTCCCTTGGCGTGGGGGACAATGGAGTGGGAGCTTCGAGGGAATGCACAGCCGAGCCTGGGAACAATGCCTTATCTGCCCATAAGCCTAACTCAATCCCTCGAGGTCGGCGTAGGGGGGCGAACGGGGGAAGATAAACCTCCTTGTTTAAACATTGACTCGAGTGGCTGCGATAAGGCTCTAAGCTTCAAAGCGAAGATGCACGTGGGAAGCATCGTGGTTTTAAATAACACGTTATAGGGGTTGAAATTAACGCGGCCTCAACCCGTTCTATCATACTGAGCAAGCCTTGAACCGGAGGCAACTCGATCCTATTGCTAGGACCTTACCAGGATGCTCTCTTAGCGTTGATTTAAAGCTCTTGGGCGTTCTATAGATTCTTTACAAGAGTGTAATCATTTTTATTAAAGTCATTTGATAATTGTAAAGATCGTGTTTCTTCATGCAATGCTCTTAGCAATTATCTCCTTGCATTTCAGAACACTTTGGTGCAGAGCCAAAATGGTTGCAAACTTTTTGGGGGAAAGAAACATTTTTGGAAATGAAAAAGTTTCAAACGTTCATTTTACCAAAACGATTTGCAAATAGATTATAATTACTCAACATCATTCATTAAACCCATATTTGTCATCATTTTACCTTTTTTAATCAATAGCAAAGATCCAGGGACTGAAACACACCTCCTACAGGAATAGGACCAGCGGGTAATTTTGGATTCAGCAGAGGAATACAGTTTTTAGTATTTTTTGAAATGCTGACATTTTAATAAGCCTGCAATAATTTAAATATTAAAATAATTATTCGTATTACGTAAATTTGAAAAAGAATGCAAAAAATAAAAATAGATATTAGTGCAAAAAATAAACCAGCAAAGGGTATTCAGTAGAATCTGTCATAAATAAACAAATGTTTAGAAAAATTAATATAAATTTATGGGGTAGTTGGGTGTAATATTCCTAAATGTCTTGCATTCCCCTCCCCATTAGTACTCCATATGCTGTATTTTAACACGTTCATTGACAAATGATATTTTTAAATTTAAGATATTTCAAATTTAAATGAAGTGTATCAACGTAAAGCCATCAATTATATAATAAAATTTTACTAATCTCTCGTTTATATATGTGCGAAAAACATATATGTAAGCGAGGCGTTATGATAAAAATAAGTATTGTGTTCTTACATATTTATTGCCAATGTCGCAGTGTAAAAGATGCGGAAAACAAGATCATAACGCTTGGATTAAATGCAATAATAATATTAAGCTAATAATGAATTTTTATGGTGTTCACAACATCAAAGCCGTAGGCCCTGGCACAACGCCTGTCAAGCACACGAAAAAAAAACATGAAATGGATAACAGTAATGAAATTATTCTGTGCACTCCAAGCCAGGGCCAGATTTGAGGAAGGGGGAAAATGAATTTGCTCTAAGTGTTTGCTGGAGGGAGTATGTTAAAATGTGGCGGAATTGAGAATCATGGTCTCAATGAATCTCAAAATGGAATTACGATCTTCTTAGGAGTAAAGATAAAGCATTCTGCTAGTTTATGGCCCTCGCTCGCAAATGGAAGATAAAGCTTTGGGATCCATATGTGAGCGACGCGTTATGACCAAAATAGTCATTATGTTTTTACATATTTAAGAACCATGTAGCAGTGTAAATAAGATCATGTTAACATGATTGGTCTCTTCCTACCCCGTTTTCCTTCTGCTCTCTTAGATATTTGTCCTATTAATATACTCCACACGGGGTTGTCAGGTGTAGTAAGGAGGGAGGGAAGGAGAGAGAAAAGAGAAAGGGATGGAGGAGAGAGGATGTAGAGAGGGGGGAAAAGGGAGGAGGAATGCAGGAATGAAAGAGAGAAGGAGTGAGATGAGAAGGAAGAAGGAGAGGGGAGGAGGAAGAACAGAGGGAGAGATGAGATAGAGAGGGGGATAAAAGATAACGTGGAAAGAAGGAGGGAGGATAGAAAGAGAGATAAAGAGTAAAGAGAGAGGAAGAAAAGAGAGAGGGAGGAAAGAAAGATTTCAAGATTTAAAGTGGAGAGAAAAGACAGGGAGGAAAGAGAAGGGGAGAAAAGAGAGAGGGATTAAAGAAAGAGGCAGGGATTAAAGAAGGGGGATGGGGGGGAATGAGAGAAAAGATGGAGGGAGAAGAATGAGGGAAGGAAAAGAATGATCGAGTAATAAGAATAAGAGAGGAAAGAGATAAGAAGATAAAGATAAAGAGAGACGAAGACTAGAGCGTGAAAATGAAAGACAGAGAGAAAGGCGAGGTAGAGGGAGATAGAAAAAGAGAGAATGGCAATTGGAGAAATGCAGAGGGAGAGGGAGACAGAGACTGAGGCCCAAACCGAGACTGAGACCCAGACCAAGACAGAAACCCACCTGGAATAAATGAAGACCCAGGCAGTGATCGAGATCGAAACCGAGAGAAATAGAGGTAGAGATAAATAGTTAGAGATAGAGAGAGAGAGAGAGAGAGAGAGAGAGAGAGAGATAGAGAGAGTCACACTGCCAGAGTTACAGAGTGGAGTTAGAGAATGTGGAAGTGTTACATTTTCAGAGTGTAAATGTGTCATAGTGGAAAGGCAGAGAGTGTGAGAGTTTCCGAGTGATAGCGTGAGAGAGATTGAGTGTGTGATAGTACGATAGTGAAAATGAAATATTCTGAAAGAGAGTATAAGATGTTAGAGAGAGTAAGAGTGGAAAATTGTGAGAGATCGTGTGAGAGTGAAAGATTGTGTATGTTTGAGAGAGAGAGGGAGTAAAAGATTGTGTGAGAGAGAGGGAAAGAGAGACTATGGAAAATAGAGAGTGCAGGCGCGATATAGAGAGAGGAAGAGCAAGCGTGTCGGTAGATACTCGTACATATATTCAACTGTTGAGGAAAACACCTTCCTACCTACACTCCCCCTGATTAATATTACTCTCCTAAATTTGTTTGTTTTCTCCTCTACTTCCCGTCCTTCCTCCCTTTTCTCTATTTTCTTTTATTTTCCACTATTCTGTCTCCTCCTTCTTGTGAATATGTAAATTTTTATACGACTTTCTTCATTGCCTCTTCTCGCGTTGTCTTTATCACCAGGACAATATCCCTGTATCTACCAGCGTTCTCTCCTATTATTCTATTATTAGGTCTACCCACATTGGGTCACTGTTTTTGTTCTTATAATACAGCATATTTCCCCTTTCAAGTTTTATCTTCCTACCATTACCTACTTATCTTTCCTTCTGCCTGGCTTTTACGCCATGTATTACCGTCCGTCCTCGGTATCTAAACTTCCCTTTTGGCGCGGTGAATCGGGGCATTTCTTTAGAATGACTGAGATTAACGTTTCTAAATGTGTTCTCCCCATTCTGCTATGAACGTCTTTGACAGCACCCAAGCGGCTACGAAGGGTGAATACTAAATCAGCCTTGAATCCCCCCCCTCCCCCCACAGCCACAGGTGCTAGTAAGGAGGAAGGTGAATCAAGATAGGTTCTTTGAGGCGATGCGTGAAATTTGGTTGGTTTAGGGAGTCCAATGGAACAGTAAGAAAGTGACGGGATTTATTTTACGAATTGTGTTTTGGAGATATCAATGAATGTCTAATAGTGTGTGGAGAAAGAAATAAGAGGGCAAGCGACTTTAAATTGGGTTTGTGTCTGTGAGGGGGAGGGTGGATATCAGTATTTTCGGAGGATGAAAATTTGATGGTAACAGACGAACGTTGTTTGAAATTAATTTGGTTCTCTAGACCTTTTTTTTGTTAATAAATCCTTTTCTTTCACCATTTCCCATATCTCCCTCTTTCTATTTATTGGTCGCTAAAGAATGCCTATATATTTTTATATTCAACTTTAAAGTAAAAACAGATAAACCTCCCCCATCAAACACATACCATTCTAAATTAAATCGCATTATCTCTAAGAGCTTAACAAAACCACTCCAAATTTGAATTATAAATCAGACTGCCCTCAAGGGAACTAATCCTCGCCAGTTTGTGCGAAACAAAGGGATCATCGTTAATCTTTTATGGCATCTATCCAACCTCCCATTCAAATTTAATAAAAATCTAAATATAACCTTTCGTGCAATTTTGCTGACAAACAAACAAACAGGTATAAACAAGCTGAAGGAAGTTGCAAAACTACCCCATATACAAATGTGCAATGTGCAGGGAGGCAAATATTTACCTAACATAATGAATTTGATGACGTCAAAAATTAGTTGGAGCGTTATGGGAAAAATGCGAATCTATTGATGTATTTCTGCCAAGAATTGCAAAGAAATGGATTCCTTCCTTTTCCCCACCCAGTAAAAATGTAAAGAGTTGAATGAAAGAGTTGTGTTCTCTTCCCGGTCTCAATTTGGACATTGGAAATAACAAGTTAGGAAGTATCGAGTAGTAGACCAAAAGTAGGAAAATATAGTGGTGAAAAGGTTTTGATAAGGATAATAAAGGTAAGTTTAGAACAAGTTTGAAGTGAGTGTTTTCCTGGTGAAGGGGTAGCTCCGGTAAAGTAGGTAGTATAGTAAATAATGCATGCAGGAGCAGGGATTCTATAGATCCCTAGTCAAAGGGTAACTCTGGCAATATTGATCTCGTGTTGAGTTTTTTGGTTTTCGAAATTTAATTGGCATTCAAGCCTTTGTAGTATCTAGTAGAACTCGTTAGTACGGTAAGTAAAATTTCGGTGAAAAGTTGTGAAAATGGGTTGTGATAATTGGTAGGTTTTGCATGTTTGGGATGATGTTACCGTTCAGCTAAGGTCTTTTTTAATTTTTGGCCAGTTCTGGCTATTACGCTCGCATTGTAGTGTAGGTGTTATGGCGAGGAGTGTTCTAATCTCAGGCGACTTTAGCTCCTTGAGGGGAGGACAGAGGAGTCTTTCCCTTGCCGGATCTCTTCTTACGAAACTCTGAGTCCGTGAGAACAAGGTAAGCGTCGTTGGAGAATTCGACAAGTTCGCGGAAGAGAGCCTGCTTTAACAGATCTTCCGGTATGTCAACCTCGTAGTCCCATTTGTACTGTCCGGCCCTAAGGCCATCGACAATATCTTCTGGGCCTGCGTCGTCAGGAAACTGGTTCTCTTCGGCAGCATATACTCTGAGGTTTATCATCCTCGAGTAGTACATATACCTGGGAGCCCGATTCCTTGAAGACGAGGATCTACTCGGCCGACGTGACTGCGAGGCCTTTTTGGTGCGGGGCGAATTCTCCACCTTCTTAGGCCTCACAGAAGCAGCTTCCTTCCACTCGACTTGTGCATTTTTGGGGGTAGTTGTGTGGGAGCTTTGTGCCTTCTTCCGAGCAGCCATAGCTTGCACTCGAGGATCCCGCGAAAGAGCTTTACTCGTGTCAGAAGCTTTTTGGCCGCTCTTCTCGGTATACGGTTGAAAGTTCACTCGAAGAACCTCGCTAGACGGAGGGTTTTCCGGAAACCACATTTTATCCATGCCGTTATTCACGAGCATGGTGTTTAATTCCTTCGCAAAGGTTAGCAATGTGTGCATAATATATGCAACACATTATTTCTGTTGATTTTTCATTCTTGATTTGCCGTTCCGTAGGTGCAGCGGCAACACTACTCTCTGCGACCGTTTCCTTGACAACCTTCTTGTAGGTGGCGTTAGCCTTAATTTCTTCCTCTTTTCTGTCTTTGTCCTTTGCTTTTTGTATTTGTTCCTTCTTTAGTGGACAATTCATTGCCATTGTTTTGTGTGGGCCGCTATTTCTGGAACGTACTTTTACATTTGCACCAAGAATGGTCTTGGCCGGCGCACACAGAACAAACTGTGAGTGTAGCGTTCGGTCAAGTGGTGGTGGTGTGTTCGTTGTGCCTGTAGCACTTGAAGCACATTTATAGGTCAACGAACTCCTCATGCTTAATCTGATCAGGCCAGATGCGGAAATTAAAGAGGAGAAAGCCGTTTTCTTTAGCTTTAATCGCCATTATGATTCCCGAAAATACAACTTTGAAAACGTGGGCGTAGTCTTTAAATTTTATGACTTCAGCTACTTTTGCCTATTGATGGTTCCGAAGAATCTCGTTCGTGATTTGGTCGGTCAAGTGGCCTCCAATTCAAGGGTCGAAAAGCTGGCAGATAACACTTCTATGTGTTCGTATTTGTGGCGATGTTTGAGGTGCGAAATCCCTTTATCCAAGGGAGTCTGAGGCTTTCGGGGAGGAGAGGACTTCGATGTCAGCCTCCCTCATACAGATAACCGCATAGCCATTTGTTAAATCAATTAGCCGTATGAGTGTAATATTTAGCTCGCCATAAATTCTTTCGAAGACCTTGCTCCTGTCCTGTTTTTGCCAGCCTGGCAAACTCCTCAGGGCAATGCGCCGTGTCTCCTTCATCTCTCCGCCATTACACCCTAGGCGTAATTTGAGAGGGAATCTGGGGGACCCGAGACTGTAGGTGTGTGTAACTGGGTGTGTATGTAGTTTTAGGGATGCGTTATGAAAAGGAAAATTGGTATGAAGAAGGTGAAAAAGGATTTACAATGAAAAAAATGCAACTCAACCTTCAGGCAACGCAGAAAAGTCCTTCTTCCTTTCCCTCAAATAGCCTCCATCAAGGCAAGTCAAGGAGAAATAGCCACTTCCAAACGTATCACTGCTGGTAGAATATCCGGTCACGCACAACAAAACGGTATACAATAAACCTTATTTGAATAAAAATCAAACCAAATTTCAAAGAATTTGACTTTTGACTTTACCGTACAACGAATATTTTAGAGAACAATCCAAGCGACAAATGCAATCCCCGGTCTCAATATTCTCACAATTGGACTATTCGTTTTTGATCAAGTAAAGATAAGCCATCTCAAAAAGAAACTGATAGCTCTTCTTTACCTGGTTAACTAAGGATAACTTATCTTTTGTACTGTTTAAGCGATATGTTTTTTGTTTCAGTTCTTTTTGTGCATAAATGACTTTCTAATATTACTTTTACTTGCTTCTTAGTATTTAAATTATACACGGTGGACGATCGCGCAAGTAAAACTTCATACAATAAATACATTTATGCTTAAATTTAAATACAACCATATAGCTGAGATAATAATATTCTTTGATTTATTAATTTATAATTACAGGGCAACCACCAGGTTAAGTACAAAAAGGAAAAGAGTGACTCAATCGACTAGGACGTCAAGGAGTAAATCTCGATACCAATAAGCTCCTTTAAACATATTTGAACGTTTTTGAAATTTTCTATTATTTCTGAAAATTATACACTTGTCATCTTTCTTTGCGATATTCTCAAACTAGGCCTTACCATTATTGTCCATGCCTTTGACTTGGTCGTCTTGCATACTTTCAAAGAATTCTTCTTCGTCGATCTCTACCTCGCCGCTACTACTGACGTTGCTAGCGTCATCAAGCAACTCCATTATTCCCGTCTCCATGGGTTGGGTGTCTCTATGCTTCTTCAACAACAAAGTGAGACGAAATGTAAGGTGTAAAGCGGTGGCTGGATGGCCAACAAGGCCCTTGAAGTAAAGGTCGAACCTTCTTTCCATGCTCTTTAACCTCACGTTTACTCGCGTTTTCAGTACACTGAGTGCTCGATTCCTCGTCTCCTTTAGCTTCTTCACGTTGATGGTCAGTGTAGGGGAATCGTCACTCCATCCCCCCCGTTCACTTGTGGTGCAGTCACAAGGCGGTTACCCCAAAGACATACGCCCCAGGCATCTGCGGGTCAAGTGCGTAACCGCAGCATCGAAACTTTAGGCGCCCTGAAAGACCCTAATGGTCAAAATGCGAGCTCTTCGCCTGGAGAGTGAGTTCCAGTTTCACGTCAAATAAGAAATTGGAGACGTGTTTCTCCCAAGCTCGAAGGCTAACGAGGAGCCGATGTAAGACTCGGTGGGAAAACCCGTTGGGCATTAGAACTCTCCTGTGGCCATCCTCAAGCCCCTCCCCCCCTTACTACTTCCCCAGTGGGGTGACAAGGTATAAATGAGAAACACTTAGGAATATCGCGGTAGTATACGTCAGTCTCTAGGTGACGAATTCCCTGGATCAAAACCAAGCTACCAAGACTGGAGAGGTAGTTTACTTGGGTCACCAGACCAAGAAGTACCCTGCAAGAGAAGCAGGGCTACCTACCTTAAGGGGCTAAGAAGAAGCTCATCCTCAAGCTAGTCCCAGCTTATCAAACCAAACATTAAGTTAACTTTGTTAAGTTCAACTTACTCTCGCCAGAGAGACTCCTCATATCCTGGTGCATCTTAAACAACAGGGGTATTCCTCGTCCTTCAGTAATTAAAAAAAGCAGAAGGAAAAGGCTCCCCCTCAAGCCTGTTACCCGGTGGCCACACCGAACTCATAAGTTAACTTGGTTGAGGAACCAAGTTCCACTTATTCTCGTCAGAGAAACCCCCCTCCGTTATACTCGCCCTTGAGGAAGACTGGAACTAAGAAGAAGCTCATCCTCGAGCTAGTTCCTTGTTACCAAACCGAACTTTAAGTAACTTATTCTCGCCAGAGAAATCCCCCTCCGTTATCCTCGCCCTTGAAGAAGACCCTCCCCAAGTTCAGTCCTCGTCCATGAGGAATTAAGTAACGAGGGAGAAAAGCTCCTCCTCGAGCTCGTTACTCGGTGGTCACACCGCACTCCAAGTTAACTTGGTTTAAGAACCAAGTTCGACTTCCTCTCGCCAGAGAGACGACGACGACCTTGGTGTTGCATAAAGCACCGTAATTGTTCTAGTCCGTGAAGACCCCCCCCCCCCGAATACCGTGTGGACCACCAGCTGCTACCCTCGCCAAAACGACCGTGTGATCTCGCCCATCTACATCTGGCCAGACGGCACGCGTCGTGAGTCAATAATATTTTTGAGACCTTTGAATTCCAGTAGAGTCCGTAAGCCTAAATCTTATATTATTGTTGTGTGTAGAAAAATTAACCAATTTTTTGAGGTTCAAACTAATTTAATTAATTCTTGTTTATAATAATATTCAGAGTATTGCTGTAGTTAATGTTTAAATGTTATGTATTCAATTGATAAAGGTAAAATATAAGTTTATTTTGGGAATTATTGTGCGTCTCTATATTCTTACGTGTTTCGGAACGGCTCTATTCTTTAAGATATTAAGATATCAATATATTAGCACTCTTAGCACTCCTAGAACAAAAAGGGGGCATTCTACGACAGTCAGAATGGACAGAAGACATCTGGATTACTCCAGTCTCTATCCTTTACAACGTCAAATGACTTAACGACATAGAACTTGACATTGATGTTTCATTAAGGAACAAGAAGTCGGCCTTGCTGAAACTATGCAATTTCAAAATAATGCGTCTTGACCTTATTCGTGAGCATAGCAGAATAAAACACGGAGTTTTAACATGTGGTGTAGGAGACTTTACTTCTTCTTCAGCTAATTCTTTGTGGCGGCCACCACCAATGTTCTGCGACCCAGCTTGTTTCACAAACTCTGTGCCTTCCCCATTACCTTCATTTGCTGTGACCTGTTGGTGGACTAAAGATTGATATATAGTCGCAACGGTCTCATTGTCGACCTTCAGAAACCCACCTTGTCCATCAAGTTCTGGAATTCCTGTATTCCCAAGTTGTGCCGTTATTTTCGTCAGAATCGCCATCAGAAATCTGAGAAGACAGTTAAAATTAACCAACGTCTTGGCGTAGTTCTTATAGGATTTCCCTTGTTGTCTTTGTCACTTTGTCCTGGGTATTGAACTTGAGGTGCACGTCCACTATAGCTCTGGAAAAGACTTAAAGGTCTGATGGACTCGGATTGGTGCGGGTCTTCTGGACCACTCAGTACGTTATTTCTCACCTAGGCCTTATTATACCCCAACTAGCTGTTCGCAGTGGTGGTCACCTAGGGTAGTTATCCAGGAGTTTTAATTAACTTACACATTGACTTCTACATATGATTTGTTGAGCATCGAATACTGCTACTTATTTAAGTTAAAAGTTAAAAAAACAATAACAATAGTAGTTCGGAAAAATAAAAAAATAATTATAATGGCACCGAATTGTACTTTGGGATAAGCTGTTCCATTTCTTCGTGGTCATATATGATTCTCCGTCCAAGTCTGTGGCGGGGTATCACCATTTTGTCGAGGTTCATCATATTCACAGGGCCGTCGAAAGACCAAGAGTTGGCAATTATTAAGGAGAACATGTTAGAAAAAGTAGTCCATGGTAATCTTCTGTAATTCACATTGCCTGCGCCAGTGGAAGTGATACCAAAGGTCTTGTCGATGCTGTGCTGGCAAGCTTCCTTGGGTGAAGTTTAGGTCAACTGGCTGCGACTGGAAGAGTCAGACGACTTTCTATGATACTCTTTACTGAGTCCTAACTCAAAGAGTAACTTACTAAAATGAAGTAATCAGTTAAAAAACTGCAATAACACATATATTATCTTCATTAAAATCCCAACAAATGAAGAAATACTAGAACAGTTACCATTGCTTCAGAAGATATTGATAACTCTACCTAATACCACCATTTTTCACCATAGTTCATAAACCCTTTATTGCAAGATAATTTAATTTAGAAACATTTTTAAAATATTTATTTATTAGACACCCCTCCAACGATCTCAACAAGTTTAATTGAAAAATATGATGGTAATAACACATTTTAAAGAAATTCCGAAACCAAGTATTCATGATATAATTTTTCCATTCATATATCTAATTCATATTATTTAAATTATGATTCATCTTTTCAATTAAGACGATTAGTGTTTGTGACTTTTTTATCATTTTGATTAGTCAAGATTAGTCTATCATGTTATAATATCCCTTTCTTTGACATCGCAAACTCGACAATCTTATTCTACAAGCAAGAATTATATAGAAAAGTAGTGAACTCGCTTTCGACATGAAATCTAGAATAATTTATTAATTAAATTATGAGTTATAAGAAAATTTCTAAAGAAATAAACAGTAATAAGAAAGTTTAAGGAATTAGTGACAACAACAAATCTTCCTTGTTTGGGTGGTCCTCAGGAAATTCCCCTGCCCCTACACAGTTCAGAGGATCCTTATATCTGTTAAAAATAACCAAAGAATGACTAGAGTAGAGATAAACAAACATTTATGAGAAAATGAATCAAAGAAGACGCCCTTATTGAAAAACATTCATTTGAAAACGCGTGTAAAGTACGCCACGGGTCATTCGGAGAAAGATTTCAATTTTGGGGGTCATGTGCTATGGTTAGATTTAACAAAGATTGAGTTGTTCTGAACGAATAATGTTAGTTTGTCCTCGGTGGAAGGAAGCTAAAATAAGCGTTATGAATAGCCATAACAATCGCCAGATATCAACTCAACAGAAAAATTCTAGCATGAAATGAAGTCTGCTTTCATACAAGAAATCCAAAATCCTCGATATATTGAATAAGTGCTAGAAAGAATGAAAAAAATCCCATCTGAAGTTTGTTAGAACATAGTCCTAAACTATAATAATGGTTTGGGGTGTATCATTAAGCAAGAGTTTTATATCATTGACTCGTAATTATCAAATTATATTGGGTGTGAATATTTTTGATAGCAAAACTTTGCATAAAGTGTTATTAGTCCTTTATTTGTTTATCAAATTTCGTTACCTTGCAATAAACGGCTCATAATTATGTAAATACATTTGCTAGGTAAGGGTTGATTGTTACATTCCTAGAAAACTCCTGTGCGCTCCTTATCTGGATGTACTTTGGGTGATTATTCATCCTGACTTGCGTCATCACGTTCGCTAGATGGCTCATATGTTCCTTGATGACAACTTTCTTCGACTGTCAAAACACATAAGACGAAATTATACTCCTGCCACTACGAGTGACCTGGCGTGTCCTCAGCCTCGGAGGCATAATCGTCGGTGTCATCGCCATCCAGTGGCGATGGGAACAAGTCTTGGACTTGGCCTGAGATTAGTAATGAAATTAACCTCAAGTAAGCGCCAAGAGGAGTTAAATTGGATGATAAACAAACGATGCCGCTGCTGATAGGAACAGTGTAAATCATAGCATGGAACGGAAATGGAAGTCATCTGTCACCGTCGCTTGACGTAGGCTATTTTTCTGTTGGCTATTCAATTGGCCAATAGCATGGGCTGATAAAGTAGAGCCGGGTAAATAAAAAATGTAGCGGAGTAACGGAGTAAAAAGTAATGAAGTAGCATAGCAAGAGAGTAACTTCTGTTCCTCAATCTAAAACAGGAAAAAACAACTAATTTCATACTCTAATACTAAAAAACTAAATTTTTTACTAAATGAATAACGAAGCAGTGCATAACTGGATAGAGGATGCATTCATTTATTATACAAAAGAACCTAACGTAACTTTGGGTAGTTTATGTTGTAGACCGTACATAAAGAAATCAATGTATTTGTAGACCGTACAAATAGTACAGCACCTACGTATTTATCGGTAGGTCATTTTGTTAGCAGCTTATCCCTATGATGATGTGTACCAGATTTTTGGGGGAAACGGAGTAAAAATCCAGAAAACATTTGAATCAATGACATGAAATATAAAGTCGAGAGGCAACTGAAAATAAGTATTTTATTAAAAAAATCGGATCCGATGGGAAACAATAAAATATGACAAATGCAGGGAATGGAAGAAAATGAATAAACGACTATTTCTTTGAAGCAATTCAGCTGTTTAGATATCTGTTCAAACGAAACGTTGCATCATAAAAGTTTTACTGCATACAGTAAAACCCACACTAAAGACTGCTAACATTGTCATTAATCCCAGTTGACTTTCTCTGCTATTTTTCATATATATATATATATATATATATATATATATATATATATATATATATATATATATATATATATATATATATTTATCTATTTTTATTATTTGGCTTGGTTGGCTACGTTTTGCTTTAATCACAGCCATAATTCTTCGTAGCATGAGTATCATCAAATTTTTACCAATTCGTGCACAACACGACTGCACATCTAAAGGGGATGCTTATCTTTCTGGCTGAAGTAATTGTCAATTTTAAATTTAATAACAAAGACAAATTAAAAATCTGTGTTTAAAATAGCACTCTAATGTGGGCGAATATACTTGTCTTCGGTGTCTTCAAGGTACTTATATAGGCAGCACGACTGGCTTCATTTAAGCAATGTTTTCCTCACATATGAGCATTTGTTTCCGTACTGCCAGGCCTCTTAGTCCTAAAGAAAATTTTCATATTAGAGTTAGTATAATTAAGTCCAAAGTTGACATAAATATTAATAAGTTACATATAATTGGTCGCAAATGAAATTAGTATAGCTTGAGAATTCTTGAGTCTCTTCACATCAAAACTCGTGTCCCTAATCTTAATTGTGACTCCTTCGCTGTTCCTTTGCTTATCATCTAAGCCTACAACCAACCAAATCTTACGTGTAACTTCTTTCTTCCCCTTACCTAACTTCGCTTCAATTTTCTCTCAAATGAGATATATAAGGGTCAGTTTTTTTTTAAAATAGCTTTATTTCTTTCAAATATTCTAATTCTTAATAACTGAATTTACTAGAAATGTATATACAAGGTGGCCACTACCCAAAATAGGACCATATTTGAGAACCAATATCTCAATAACCATTGCAGTTATGGAGATGAAATAAAAACAAATGTAAGATGAATCCTTTATCTATAAATAGCTATTCCTTGTAAAAGTCGTCATTAAATCATTTAAATAAGGCAATTAGCTTTTAGAAAAATGATTTTAAAAACGATTTTTTATTTTCTAAATTGCAATTTTAAAAGAAATTCTAAATTTTAAACTAAATTTAAATCTTAATGGATATTTCAATATGCCTTCCTTTATAATAAACCATAGCCTGTAATCTTGACTTTAATTTTGAAATTCCCTTTTTAATTTTTACTAGTGAAAGATCTTCCCATGCAGCCAAAATTCGTTCACGTACGCAGATGGTCCACATCACGGATTTTCTCACCATGGTAGACTTTTTTCTCCAAGTCAGACCACACGAAATTGTCGATCAGATTTAGATCTGGACTGCATGGGAGTAAATTATTTGTATTGAGAAATGCTGTGGTTTCTTTGGTTGCATAAGAAGGAGCTTCAACTTGCATAAACACAAAATCAGATGTTTTTTCTTTATTTCTGATAACTTTGCAGACATAACTTCATCACAATAGTAAGCATAGTTAATTTTAACGCCTTGCTAAATAAAATAGATGAATGTTTCATTTTTAGATGATGCTGCAAGAAAAAAACATTAATGAATTTTAAGTGGTTGTTCTCACGCACGAGTCGTTTTGTTCAGCAAGGATTTTAGTCGAGACTATGGTACGAACTCAGTCATTTTGGATGTTTTGTGGTTGTTCGACTGTAACGCGTTTCTCATCGGAAGAAGGTAACATTTTTTTCCTATTCTCCGATAAGGCAGTATTTTTTACCATTTTAGTATTCATTTGTTTTTAATTCATGGCCCTAACTGTAATGGTGTTGAGATATTGCTTCTCAAAACAGTTCCATTTTGGGGAATTCACCCTTTTTTTTCACTCTTATTTAAAATAGCTTTTCAAAAGAACTTTACTACTTAAACTTTACTCAAGATTTTATTTTACCTGTATTTTCAATTTCGAATTTATTTTTTCAAATTTTTCAAATTTAGAACCTGAAGAAGATCAATAAGCTTAAAACGTATTTAATGAGCAATAAATCAGGATGAATATCTTTGCTTTTTATGTCCTCTCCTTTCTTCTCAAAGTTGAAGATTTGTCTGGCTAGAAGCAAACCCTTATTTAGTATATATTTATATATATATATATATATATATATATATATATATATATATATATATATATATATATATATATATATATATATATATATATTAGGGTGGTCCAAAAAACTAAAAATGATATTTCTTTCACTAGGCAGTGATAGTTTTATTACAACTTCACGATAAGGAATTGCACGTAAAATTTCGTCTTTCTATTTCATCATTTAAGGGTCGTCCCAATTTTCGGTTTTTCATCGTCGGGTTGGTCTTGGTGGGTGTCGAGATGGCCAGGCGGTGTTTGTGAATGAGACGGAACATGAATTGCTTTTTATCCTCATCCTTCGTCAGCGTCGCATTCTACGACTCTGCCAGGGCCATTCCTCGTTAAGCTGCATGGTTCACCATTGCCAGGCTTTTGGCTCTGGCTTGAAAGTCCTCTTAGAGCTTGTTGCCCTTCCAAGCCAAAAGATCAATCAGCAGGAAGCCCTGTTTGCTTCCTGGGTTCCACCTTTCTTCAGGCCGTCAAAAACACGATGCGACCTTTTGGTGAAGAAGGCATCAAGGTGGATGTCCCGTCCGTTTTCTATTTTTACCCGTCGTGGGTGATCTTCGGTCGGATTTTCCGTCTTCATCCGAGTCATGCAGTCGGCTTTCATCTTGTCTGGAACCCGGTCATCCAAAAGGAAATGGCAGACCCAGTCTTCTGCTAAACACCATAGATGCCATTGGAGGCGTTGCTCACGATTGCAGCAACGTTCATCTGGTTCGTGTACTTCTCGAGTTCAGTGGGATGACAAAGGAGCTTCGTATTAAAAGCGGACGTACACCAGGGAAATGAATAGCGCCATGCTAGTTACATTCCGCTCCTCTCGTTTCATTGTTTTGAACTGGTGTCGGAACAGGAACAGCTTGAAGCAGTAGATGCCCTTTGACATTGACCTCAAGTGGTGGATGGCACCAGGGGCATGAAACGATGGTTGGGTCGTTGTGCCTCGTCAATGGCACATGACTGCGAGCTGCAGGAACTCGAAGTAGTCATCGCGCAGACACTTTGATGGACCAGCCATGGCAGATGCCAGGTAATCGTTCATCTTGGAGTGGAGCTGCTTCAGATCTCCTTCGAAGAGGCTATCCTCAGCCAGCGTGTACTTTTGCTGGTTGATGGTCGGCCACTCCTTCTAGGAAGCGCTTGAAAAGGGCCACTTCCGGACCTCCAGTGTGCCCAAAGACGACTCGAAAGACATCAGAGGAAACAATCTCTAACACATGATGGTGGCAAGCCAACATCACCAACTCCCTTCCAAGGCCTTCCTCGATCCGAACGAACTCGCCATTGTGGAGGCAAGTGTTGCTTTTAGTTGTATTGAAGAAAAATCAGACTACTTCGTCGCGAATCTTCCAAGACTCGAGCAATTTCAGACAAGCTGCGGCCTGAGCTTCTCCAGTACTTCGGGCAGCACTTGGAATATCAACAACTCTTCGAATCCTTGACCAGTTACCAGAATCGCAACCCTCTCCACTGTCTTCCCACCCATCTCCTGTAGCATTTTCCTGTCCCAATACAGGAGAAGGACAATCGCTGCTTGAAATTTCTTCTGCGTTTCCTCGTCTTTGATTTGACATGTGTGACGACGCGACCGCCTTATCGAACTTTGAGACAACGTCAGATCAGAAATATCGTGACTAAGGGCCTGTAAGAACAAAACTAAGAGAAACGTTTGACAACCGCATTGTCGCGCTAAATCATGCAATTGAATGGCCCCCAAGATCCCTAGACTTAACACTGTGCAATTATTTCCTATGGCGAGATCTAAAGAATAAGGTGTATTCTACTCCACCACAAAGCATCAACCAGTTGAAAGATAGTATCGCACGTGAAGTCAATAGACTTGAGGAAAATCATAAGTTAATCCTAAAAGTTGTTCAATAAATGCGATGAAAGGCGCAACTGTGCTTAAAAAGAAATAGAGGTCATGTGGAAGGAAACGGTGCTTAGGAAATGAAAAAATGAATTTGTATTACCCATATGAAGAGGTGTTTTTTTGTTAAAAATGGATTTAAATATATTTGTTGATTTTAAACTTCAAAGTTTCGTTATTTTACTTCCTTGCGCAAACATAATTTTGATAGCCTCCACTAAACTCATTAGTGTATCAATATCGTAAAAGGAAATTTAATGAGATTTCCAGAATCGACAGATAAATAGTTGTTAAATTTGTTTTGTTTTGCAGGACTCAAAACACCCTAATAGATTTTGAGTTATACTAATTCAAATTACGGTTAACTTTTTTCTGGGACACCTTGTATATATGATCATCACTAACTATAATTTAAGAAGGGGATTTTTGAGTATTTGAATAATAATTTCATCTTAGTTTGGTTATGACATGTTTTTTTTTATCAAAGTTATTTCTAATAATTTTTTTATAATATCAACCAGGCAATTGCTTCGCTAGTAAGATTAATTTTAAAAAGTAACTCTAAACTAAATATATATATATATATATATATATATATATATATATAAATATATATGAGGAATTAAACCACATTCTCCGAAGACAATTTAATTCAGAACAGTTTCGGTGTATCTCACACCCTTTTTCAACTGACACTGGATAGAAAATATAAGAGAAGTGCATATAAACATAACACAAGGTCAGATCGTGAAAGATCCCTTCTTTTTCCCCAATTCCCTACTTGTGACTAATCTGAAAGGGGCGGGGGGGGGGGGGGTTAGGCCTAAACATATTGAAGGGCTGACATTTTACTATTTTGTTTATTTGCTTTCTTATTACAGGATTAAAAGAAAAGGAAGGATTTTACTCATTAGATTCATGAGTACTAGGTGGGACCGGAGGTGGGGGAATACTAAAATCGTAGAGAAATAAGTTTTTACAATAACAAGAATCACTCAATATTTTCAAATTAAAAAGGACGACACTAACAACATTAAATATGGAAATATCTGGCAGCGGTGTCGCCACTCCTCTCTACGGGGAAAGCTTGCACTTAGCTACCAAGATATTCACAAAATTTCACTACTTATTTCTGAACTTCGCCATTTTGTTTTTTGATATTATGAAAGAATTATTAGAAATGACTCCGATAAAAAACATAAGTCATAACCAAACTAAGATGAATTTATTATTCAAATACTAAAAAAATATCCCCTTCTTAAATTATAGTTAATGATGATGATGATGATGATAAAGATGACGATAATGATGATGATGGTGATGTGATGATGGTAATGATGATGATGTTAAATATGACTTTCTGGTTCATTATTTGTAGCAGCATTTGTTTATGTCTGAATTATGAAAAAAAATAATATTCTTATTGTATTTGTGTCCCAACGGTTTTCCGTTTTTTCGCTATCCTAATGGGACTTTATTTGTTAAAACAAATAATTTGAAAGCACTGATCCTTTTACTGGAATTGATCGAAATAGTAATGCGAATTTAAAAGTTAAATGCATAAAGATTATAAGTTTTTTGTTTTTTAAAGGAACCTTTATTAAAACTTTATTTATGCATTGATGTAACTCAAACAAAATGAAATACGAATTCTTTTATCGTTTTAGGTATTCATAATTGACGAAGCAACCGGCGAATGAGTTGGCCGAGATCGTTGCCAAGCATCACTAGAATCTTAATCTCGTATTTCAAAGTAATATGCACAGATGAGCAAATATTTTTGTAATTATTTTTGGAGGAGCAAATTAAAAAATATATTCCAAATAAAATAAAGAGAGGCGAAGATGGAATAATAAATAATGAATTGATAAGGAGCTAGGAATGACTGAAAAATTAATCATGTTATTAAGAGATGCACTTACTAAGCAGAGACACACATACGAACGAGTGCAACTAGAAAATACACAACAAGGATTTTTGCTATAGAAATGAGAAAGGGACTCCAGTTTTTAGTAAATTGCCAATGAATATATATATATATATATATATATATATATATATATATATATATATATATATATATATATATGTGTGTGTCGCTCTAAAGTGTATCAATAACTTAGAAAAAAAGTTTTAAAGTATGTTCATAAATAAATGAGTAAGTTTCATTAATGTTTGCGGTTACGCTATAAATCTAACTCCGCATTGAATTTTCATCTGGCACGATCAGGGCACCGGGCAGGTCACGCTTTCATACCAAGCCAGTGGCTGTATCTAATAGACCAATCTAACAGCTTCGTGCCAGATGCGCAGAATCAATGGGGCAAAAGATTGCCGTCCTAAGCACACACCTAACTGCCTCATTGCAGCTTATTTTTTTAAATGTTTATTTTAATACATTTTACCAAATCGTATTAGACACGATAAATTTTAATTAAAAATAACTGAACTTCACATTTATTTAAAAATATTTGTAGATGTAAATTTAAATTGTTTTTACTAAATTTTGATACCTATTTTTTAGTCTCGTGCAACTCTATATCTCAGTGGGTCCGTCGGCCCGTGTTTTATATTGTTTTAGGGGTTTAAATACATGGTATCTATTTTGCCAATTCTAACGAAATTTGAAACGCTAGTGTTGTTTTACATTCTCTTTCGAATGATCTAATTGCCAAAGTTTTCCTAAGGTTAGCCAAGGAATGATTTGTTTTGGCAATGGCATCATAACTTTTCGGCCAATTCTATCGAAATTTGAAATCCTTATGTTGCTTTAAATTCTCTTTCGAATAATATAATTGCCAAGGTCCTCCCAATGTTAGTACGAGAATAATTAAAAGTTTTGAAGGTGGTAAGGTCCTGTGCTTGTCAGGCAGCTTATTATGTACACACGCCCTTAAAACTTTGCCAAGTCTCAAATCTTTATTCATTCATAGGAGTTTAAAATTCATTGTTCACCCTCTGGTGACGAAGATAAGTGGTGATCACGTCCCCTTCATTTACCTTCGTTTAACTAAGCTTTGTAAATTTGCCGTTGACATCTGCAAATGACTGTTAGAATGCTTCAAGGCTCTGAAAAATTGCTTCAGGAGTCCTTATTTTATATGAAAAGAGACAAAGTTACTTTTTTTTTATTAAATGGAGGTTATGAATGATGTTGTGACCACTATTGACTAATTCCGATGTGGTCAATGAGAGCGTGTGTAATTTTCTGATTGAGCACGCTGCCCCAATTACAGAAGAACAATATCCAGATTGGAGAACATTTAGTAAAGCTTCTACTTATAAGTTTGCGTATTTATAAAAATGGTGCTCATTATATTTACTACTATTCAGAATTAAAGCTATATTTCCATGTTTCCTTTAAACAACAGAGTGAGCAACACGAGTTGATGGAAAATTATTTACTCCTCATTGTGCAAAATAACAGTTTTTGTGCTAGAAATTGAGGCAGTGAGGAAACATTTCCGCTGACTAGGAGCATAAGGCAAATACACCTTTTCTAAAAGCCTTGGAATGTCACAACACAAACACACATTCTTTAATATGGAAAATTTATATTGTAAATCATCAGAATGACTTGGAAAAATTGATATGCGAAGAACTTTAGCCAATATTCTTTTTTTTCATAAGCCTCCAGGCTAAAAACGCTTGCTTGTTAAACCTAAGTCACGAGTCAAATCATTAAGCTCATGTTAGGTGATGTATTTTGGAGAGAAATGTGTCTCTGAGGGCTTATATAAGTTATCCTATGCGTGTTCTTCTGTATAGTCTTCTGACTCAGAAATAATATTTGTGCAGGGGTTTTTCGTATTGGTACTTTTGATGAATAAGTTACTGGACGGTTGGTAGAGCAAAGACTGAGGTAGACCTTAGATGAAGACACTTTGTAGTTTAACCTGAATGAGTAGAAACATATTATATGTAAATTGTTTATCTTGTATTCAATTGCTGTCATTTCTCAAAACTTAATTATCTTTACATTACTTAGGTTAACAGCAACATAAAATACTTACTCTCTATCCACTAAACAGAAATAATAGTATACAGTATGAGCTTGTGGTTCAAACCAAACCACAAATTCTACAAATTTTAAATTCGTTATACCATTTGGACAATGCATTGAAACACGTAGTACACCATATATTCGTTGACCGTTCTTTAACCTGAGCGCCAACTTTGCAGCCAGAATATATAGGCTATAATTTTGATCAAAGGACTGAATTTTCATTTATTGTCGTAAATTTTAACGAGGCGCATAAAAAAAGAAAGATTTTGTAGGATTCTTACATTGGCATCTTCATATATTTAATTCTATGTTTATAAATAGCGTAAAAGGAGAAGTACGATGGAGAATGGGAGAAATGTTGTTGATGATGACCTGGTGTTTGTTGGTTGAGAGAGAGACAGAGATTTCGAAGTGTAGA
Organism: Ceratothoa steindachneri; assembly: GCA_963969495.1. Taxonomy (NCBI): domain Eukaryota; kingdom Metazoa; phylum Arthropoda; class Malacostraca; order Isopoda; family Cymothoidae; genus Ceratothoa; species Ceratothoa steindachneri. The sequence continues at coordinate 135,419,606 of OZ018330.1, forward strand.
TCAAAGCCATTGACGAAATGTGTGGCGAAAGGGCTGAAAGTTAATGTGGAAAAGAGTAAGGTGATTGTGTTTTGGAGTGAAATTGTGTTGGAGTTAGGTGATGTCTGTGACATTTCACTCAAATGAGTTATTTTTTAAAAAAGATTTAAAGTATCTAGCGTGAATTGTGATTGATAGTGGTAAAGATGATTGGTGATGGATAGTAATAAAGCTGAATGATGATGGATAATGGAAATGATGATTGATAATGGATAGTTGTAAATATAATTTTGATGGATAGTAGCAAAGATGAAGCAGATTGCAAACCAACAGGCTTTGAATGGCAAGAGAGTATCAGGATCATTCACAGCTCTAGAGGGTTGAAATGACCGAGTGGGGAAAGTGCCAAAAAGCTGCATAAAAGAAGGTTGTTGCTAACTTTGGTGTATTGGAATGGAAATATAGTATGGAAGAAGAAAAATGTGGAGTTAAGGTAGTGAAAATGCACAATTTGTGAGGGAAGCTGAAAATAAAGTGGAGGATGAGTGAATAAGTGTGATTTAGAGGTTCATGAAGTGGTGTGGACATGTAAGAAGAATAAATAGAAATAGACTTGTGACAAGAACATCAAGAGTGTGAGAGTGCGCAAAGGGATACAAAGCGTAAAGAAGGTTTGGTTTGATCACATAACTGAGTATATAAAAGAGAAAGCGCTGACTGAGCAGCAAGCGGTAGAGATTGTGTAGGATGTGTGCATGGAAGGTGTTTGGGGAGTTCTTCTGGGGGCTGAATCTAGAGTGGACGCAATGTACAGAGCACCCTGTTGCTATGAAGATCCAATTTGGTACGAAGAATGAAGAGTAGTTTTCTCGTTCATAGGGTAATAAAGGAGGTAAATTATTTTGCAGTGGTTTTGTTGTGCACCTCCCCTTCTTTGAGAGAATGTTTTTGTTGTTGTTTATAGCTGCCAGGTAGCAGATGGCAACTCTGCTCCTCCCGACCTTTTGGGAGATTGAGCGAGAAAGCTTTTTTCCTTCAGCCTGTTTCGTAGACCCAATCGACGTCACCACAATTAAGTGGGTCCCTAACTTCCGCGAGACAGTCGTGAGGACCAGGCTAAAGTGGAGGGAGGCTGTTGCATGTTGTGGGTACTTCTTTAGCAACCCTGTGCTAGCAACCTGTGCAACAGATACTTAGGTGTAAGCAGTGAAAGATTCGTCCACATTCGCTGCTGGAAAGATCCACTCACACGTTTAGAATATTAAGACCTTAATTTTTAAACTATTCAAAATAAATTAGAAGATCTCGAACTTATCTTCTCCCTCCACACCCGGAATCTCATTGTGAGCTTATTAAATTGCTATATTAAGGATTTTTTTCTCCGTTTTCATCTTATTTGGCAAAAGAAGACTAAAGTGCTTATAGCGGAGTATTACCTAATATCTTGTTCAAAGGAGTGAAAAGAAGGCAGATTCAGATATCAATTAAGCAGAAATTAACTTTGTGTAAGAGACGCAAGATTTTGAGCTTACATAGGAAGTAATTGTTATACCAAAGAGTTGCAGGCTTCTGTATGAGATAATTGATCATTGTAGCCTTGGCTCATAACAAGAAAGTTTCATTCAGAAGAATGCATGTAACCTGTTTTAGAAAATGGTTTATTTCATACATGAAATAATTTACTTGGGAATTCCCGAAATTGCAAAATTTATCACGTAAAAGGTTAACGCAAGAGGACTCAAGCAAATCTACCCTTCCCATCCTCACCCGTAGATAGGAGAGAAGATCTAGATTCCTAGAAATTCTTGTGTGAGGGAAATAAATTAGTTCTTTAAAAAATCAACAAGGAAAAAATGTGACGCTGGGTCTGGGCCTTATGCTGCCGAACGTGAGAACATGATGAAGGAAACTTAGGATGATACGTGTGAATGAGTAAAAACCAAATAAGGCTCCGATATTGAAGAGCTCAAGTTTTTTTAAGCCCTGCTAAGCAATCAGAGAGAGATCAGAGGTTAATTGTTCTACGCCTATTCTGGGTCATATATTACAGAACTAAGCTCCATAAATATGGAAAACCGGCGGGATAATGAATTCAGAATTATCAGCATAAAATTGAGCAAAGCAAAGCTATCAACATTTAATGGATTACCGATAAATAAATCAAAGAGAGAGAGGGATAGCACAGAGCCTTGTAGCATACCATTATCATCTGCGATCAGACAGATTTGGTAAAATTAATCAAGAGCTTTCATGTGATTTATAGGAATAAGCATCACTCCCAACTATAGGAATTTAGGCTTCCTTGATTACTCGTCTATAACGAGTCCGATAGGGGTCAATTTGGAGTGACTGCTATAAGTTTTCAACTGATCTATGAATCCCATGGTGTAAATCGATAGGGAAAAACGGCTAAATAATAACAAGAAAAAGCTATAACTAAAGGATTTGTTCTTACACGTTTTAACGGGTTACACTTGTGCACTTACATAAACCCCACACTAAGAACTGCCCAAAACACATTAATTTGCTTAAATTTAAAGCTAAAACCAACGGCAGCATCTTCCGCAGAAGTTTGTTAGGAGATAGGTAAAGAAAAATGAAAGATGTATGGAAGATATCAGTTTAGAACGAAAGTAATGCCCGTTTTAGGGTATATATTAAAATGAAAAAACCTATGACTAATGGAATACTTAATCATAAACATAACCCCAATTGTTTCCTAGAACCCCATTCAATCTATCAACAAGCTTATAGATGTCACGCTTGTAAAATTCTTTAGGATTTGATAAAAATTATGAATCCAAATCGTTTACAAACTCTTCTCTTTATGTCAACCTAAGACCATTCAAATAGTCCTGCAATCCCGTAAACAAGTAATAATTGGAAGGATCAAAGTCAGGAAAATATGGAGGATGAAGCATTATTATCCAATCGATCTCATCCAAGAGATCTTTAGTGATTCGAGCTATGTGAAGGCGGACATAATCGTGTCGAGGCTGACACCACTTCTGTCGATTAAGGAAGGTCGCCCTTGGCCCAGAGTGGCTTTTAAATGACAAGATTGATTGCAATAGAGATTAGCATTAGTGTTTGATTGTTTTCTAACAGTTTGTAATGGAAAATTCCTTCAATATCCAAATATACGCTCAACGTGATCTTTTTTGGATGAAGTCCTCTCGATTGTTGAGAAATTTTGTTTTCGACTAATGCACTAACAACGTAGTTCAACGCTATGATAAAGGATCCATTTCTCAACAGCAGTAAAAAACCTGCCCCCAATGGTGCCTGAAGGTGTCGTGTAAACAATGACTTACAACAAGCAACACGCTGCTGCAGGTTCACCGAGGACAGTTCGAGCAGGCCGCATTTTCCAATCACTTAAACTTTTCTAATCATTTTCATTTGAGGTAGGACACTCGTATGGGTTAGGGAAATTGTTTTGCGACCTTCCTAGAAGTTGTAATAGGATTTTTAGTGGTACCAACTTCCAACTCTACAGAATCAAGTTACAGTGGCGGCAACAAAAAAAGTGACATTGAATATTGGCAACAGAAATCGATACACAAAATCGCTTTTACTATTTTACTTGCCAACAATCCAATGAAAATGTGCGGAGCTTATGCCGCAAGTGGACGACTCTCCTGGGCTAAGACAACAGAACTGCGCTCTATTGGAACTCAGTGTCTCGTTTGAGCTCGTACAACGAGGTTTTAGTATATGGCACTCCAGCGTGCTGATTATCTGCATTCGTGCCTACATTTGACGTGCTATAACTTCTGTGCAAGTGGATACAATTGGGTGGAAAAAGCTTTCTATGACAGAGAAAAGCCGTGCCTTGACCCTATTACAGCAGGAAAAGTCTTTTATTGATGTAGCAGCAGATTTAGTAACCTCAAAAATACGATTCATCGCCTAAAACGTGCAGCTGAGTTATTGCCACCAGGTACCATACCAAAGAGGAAGGAGGGCATTGGTGCAGCTAGGAAGACATCTTCAAGGACTGATAATATCCTAAGGCGTAAAGTAATGTCAGACCCTTCTGTAACCTCCGCTTCAATCAAGAAAAAACACCCAGACCTCCTCCAGAACGTTGCCCTCAGGACCATCAGTCATCGCTTACAGAAGGACTTAGGCCTACCGTCTCGCCGCGCTGCCAAGAAGCCACTTCTTACCAAGGCGATGAAGATGGAAAGGCTCAATTTTTGCAAGACCTATAAACATTGGACAGCTGCCCATTGGAAGAAGGTCATGTTCAGTGATGAGAGCACCTTTAGGCTGGTCAGAGGAGAGTCAAAGATCGTGCGTCGTCCCAGCACTGTGTCTCGGGATGACCCGAAATATACCGTGAAAACTGTGAAGCACCCTGATAGTGTGATGGTGTGGGGTGCCTTTAGTGGAAAAAAGGGCAGAGGAGGTCTGTACTTCCTTGCCAAGAATGTAGCCATGAGGGGGACTAACTATCTTGAAGTTTTGAGGCAGCACATGCTGCCATTTTGGGAAATTCATCAGTGTGAATTTTTCATGTATGATGGTGCCCCTGCTCACAGGTCCCAGTTAGTAAAAAGGTTCTTCAATGATAATAATATTAGTGTTTTGGAGTGGCCTGGTAATTTCCTGGACCTAAATCCTATTGAGAATGCTTGGAATCTGATGAAATCCAAAGTTCAAGTGACAGCACCCGGCAGCATCAAGGACCTGATAGAATCACTGAAGCAGATCTGGGTTACGATCGACCCCACCTACTTCGCAAACCTCACTGAATCAATGCCCAATCGACTCAGGATGGTCATCAAGTGCAAGGGCAACATGACCAAGTAATAACTTTCATGAAATATTCATAATAAAATATGTAAGTTACATTTTTCTGTTTTATTTTCCCCGAATTGTCACATGTCACTTTTTTTGTTGCCGCCACTGTATTTTAGACGTCCTTCTTTTGGCCCCTCTTTTAAATTGAATTGGATTCCTCGCTTCGGAAACGGGGAAACCACCTGTTGCAACTACTTCCATTTACTGCATCACCCCCTTAAATGCTATGAATTGATTTTGCCGCTTTACTTGAGTTCACACTATGAAACTTATAAGGTAAAAAATGTCTAATGGGATATTTAGATGGTAGTTCATAGGTCTGAATACTGAAGAAGATTGGGAGGAATATTTTTATAATCTGAAGGTAAAGGTAAAAATAATTATTACTGTATCATTCAAAAGACACTAATTTAATAAATATTATCTAAGACTTTGTTCTAGAAAATCGGAAATTATCTCCATTTCAACCTGATATATAGCGGCAGACAGTCCTGCAGGCCTTTGAGCCAGGATGGCTCACAATCTACCAAATGTCAGCTACATCACGGTTACCCATGCTCAAACTGACACTTTGAAATAAGGAGGATATAAGAAATAAGAAGTCTATTGTATTGGCTTTAGAGAAGAATATTTATTTATTAAAAATGCCAATTATTCTATCAGGATAATGAAAACCGGCCATAATCAATACAATTGAATTAGCTACTATTTTATGAGCGTTTTACCCTTTCAATCATGGTGGTTCAATTTATGGATCACCTGAAAGGCTACATTTAATGCATGATGGTTCAAAAAGTATACCACCTAGAAAAGTGCCTTTCTCGAATCGTGCAGCAGCACAAGATTTGTACCAACTTTATGAGATAACTGGCGGAAGCTTCTGGATGCATTTAGCAATTACTTCGGAAGCCAAAAATTATTTTACTCTATTCTGTTTGAACCGGTGCTGAAGGGTGTCTTGCCCTTTTGACTTCAAAATTAAAGTAGGTAAAATTTAAGTTTTTCCTTGAATAAATAGGATTCTTTAGACATATTTTGTTTCTTTAAATAGGATGAAAGTATTTATGGTGATATTATAAGGTAAATCATATATAAGCAGACGTTATTCGAAAAAATAGAGTGGTACGTTATCTGTACCACTGCACAATTTTATTATGGTTGTTACAGACACAAACCTAAAAATGTCCAACCTATTTTTTCACACAATATTAACAGTTCGAAATATAAGTCTCTCTACATTTTTATTTTAAAGAATAATGTTAAATTTATGTTTATTTGAATATTATTTATTGTAGTATTTTGTTGGTAAAAAATGAGAAAAAAACATTCAGTTGGAAGTGCAAATGACTTTTCTAAGTCGTTTGGCGTAAGTGATGAATTGAAGCAACTAGACGAAATTATTGAACATATTGTTTTCCATACAAATCTATATGGTCACCAGTCAGGAAAGCAGTTTGTCTCAGTTACCAAAGATGAAATGAAATGTGTTCTTGAAGTTAATTTACTCATGAAAATTGAAGATTTACCAAGTTATAGAGATTATTGGAGTAGTGATCCAAAATTTAATGATCCCTTCATTTCCAATTTGATATCTATGTAAGGGTTTGATTGGATTTTAGCCAATTTACACTTGAATGATAACACTGGGGAGACATATTGGTGAATTGACCAAAGTATATTTTCCTACCTAATTTGATCATACTTAATTCAAATCTGGAATCAGATTCTCTCTAAATGCTACAGGTTTTTTTTTTAATATCAATAACTAATATTATACAATAACTTTCATTTTATCACGCCTATCATCATGCCCTGAAGTAATTTGGAATCATCCTTTTGCGTTATTTATAGTAAAGCAGGTGTTTTTGCACAACATTTTATTGCATATGAGAAGAAACTTGAATTACACATTAGGATTACAAATACTGTAATCAAATAGATGCTAATTTATTAATGACCATACATCAGGCTGGAGGACCTCTTCTTGATTTCAAAAGGGCAAATATTTGCGTTTGTAACTCTTTCTCTTATAAGTCTTCTCTGGCTGATCTCTTCTAATCGTCGAGCAGTAGTCCGCCATCATGTGTATCTCGCAGTGACCTTAGTAACGCTCTTCCATCGTCATCAAATCCTGATGGAAGCGCGTCCCTTGTTCTTCGCTCACGGCTCCCAGATTCTCTGGGAATCGGTTAGGATGAAAATTTAGGAAATACTGCTTCACACTCATGTTGCATCCCAGATCACGATATGCTACGAGCATATTATCAAGTAGATCCTCAGAGTTATGTGCTCTTTTGTTTCCCAACAGCAGAAAATGAGAGCCAGGCTGCCTTCTCTTTTTCATTCATGGTGTTCACGAATCTAGAATCACTCAGAAGTCTTCGAATTTGGGGACCATCAAATACTCCTGCTATTATTTTTTCGTTTGAAAAGCAGGAAACGCCGATACTATGTACTGATAACATCATTGTCAGTGCTCAACCCCTTGACATACTGCTTCATCAACCAAAGTTTGATATGAAGTAGAGGGAAAACGATCTTCTCTTGACTATGATTGGCTCATTAACAATGTTTGGCATTCCTGCTTCCAAAGTTTCCCGAACTGGCCAATCTTTTTGAGACCAGTGTTTTTCACAGGCTCGACTATCCCACATGCAGATATAGCATAGAAACTTTTTATGTCCATTCTGCTGGCCAAGGAGGAAGGTGAGCATCTTACGTTCTACACATATGATCTAATTGTGTTCATGGTACTTAAGTAAATCCATGACCATTCTTATCTCATCGTGAGTTTCTCGCAGATAGACAGAGTAACCGAGAGCAACTGCAGCAAAGTCATTGCCATTATGCAAAGGGACACACTTGAGGCTACTCTTGGAGCTATCCAAAAACAATCTCCACTCAGCAAGGCTATAGGTGCTAAGTCCCAACTCGGTAAACAGACCAGGAACATCGTGGCAGTATACAAATTGTTTGTCCCCTGAGAAATACTTAACAAATGTACTCTCCTTTGTTTGGTAAAATGATATCCGTGCTAACCTGTCAAGCATATGTCTTTCACTCAACCTGGTGGCTGAAAGTTCTGCCGCTTTCTTGGAGAGCGCCAAATCACGTATCAAGTCACTCAAATCCAAATGATTGACACACTGAAGAGCTAATGACTGTTCAGCATCTGATGATGAATCTGCAGACTCTGAATCCATTCCGTGACGTCCATATCAGGTACATCATTTTCATTCTCTGATGAAGCATATCCACTAAAAGTCGGAACTGGTAAAAACTCAAAATGAGGTACTGGCCGAATCGCCGAGGGAATGTTGGGGTAGTGGATCTTGTGCCGATTTTTCTTGCCAATCCCTTTAGTACTCACCAGACAGAATTACAGTCCGATACATGATCCTTTGGCTCTCGCCACACCATGGGGATTCCAAAAGGAAGACCATTTCTCTTTCCTTTCGTCCACTCACGAAGATGTTCCACACAACTCTAGGAAACAGCATGTGGGGCCCACTTCTTATGTTGATCACCAAGAAGAACATCAAAATATGCCTTAGAAGTGCGGATCACACGGTTAGATATATTGCGCCTTTGACGAACTAGCATGTGACAGCCACATATGTAGCAGAAGGTGTCTAAGTCATTAAGGCAATTTTCTCTTGACGAAGCCATCCCTCTAACATGAGACCTGAAAAAAGAAACAATAATGTCAATATTTTGCACAATAACACTTATTAATATCTTACTAATATATACTGTGAAGTATTTGCTTTCTACAAGCACCCTCTTTGTCCATCCGTAGGGCAGTTTTCGTGGAAACGAGAAAATAGAAATTACAGAATAACTATTGCATGTAGGTAAAAATGGATTATCTATTTGAAATCAGCATGAAAAAACAAATTAAAATTGGCAGATATATCTAAGCCACCAGAAAATGTAATTAAAATTGTTCCCCTGTGGAATTAATGTATTCATGACTCTTAAGAAATTCCCAAGATTACGATAAGCTTTATAAATTGAGACCTTTAATTCGAATGCTTATTGGAAATTTTAAAAAAAGCTTCCTGCCCAGTAAAATAGTTGCTGTTGATGACTCAATTGTTAAATTTCAGAGTCGCAGTTTACTAAAGCAATATATCACAATGAAACCAATCAAAAGAGAGTGCGAAATATGTGCACTAGCTGAAAATCAGTTTATTTTATTGATGGAGAAATATATACTGGTTGGGAGAAAGGATATATAACAAAAGATTTAGGAGGTAGTGTTGCTAAAAGGCTCACGTACCCACTTAAAGGAAGAATTCCTAAAAATTTTTTTAAAAGTTATCTCACTAGTTACGATTTTGTTCAATATTTAAATGAGCACTGTTTGCATTCTTGTGGTATAGTAAGCCGAAAAAAAAGAAATTTCATCTAATTTCATAGAGGACTAAAGTATGAAATAAGGAGATTATGATTGGTATGTAAGTGAAGATAGAATAGCTGTATACAAATAGAAAGACAGACGATTGATGCATGTTACTTCTAGCTATCATTGCCTAACTGCGGTAGTACAAGTTTCAAGAAAGAAAAAGGATGGAAGTACTAGCGAGGTCAATTACCAGCAAGCTTTTAAAGATTATAATAAAAATATGAATTGTTTTGACGAATTTAATCAACAGCTTTATATGAAATTAGACGAAAAGGCCACAAATGGTGCAACAGAATTTTTTTCTATTTTCTCGATGCTTCCGTTGTAAACGCCTTCATAATCCCCAAGGGTATATTACCTGAAAAGATGAATATGAAAAAGTTTCGTTTTGGAATTGTCGATGTTTCCCTTAAAATTTCTTATAAATGTTTATTACTCTTCTCCTCTTGCTTTTTGAGGTCCTTTTCCCTCGAAACATGTCATTAGGATTTATTGCCGTTTTTCAGTTGTGTTTTAGGTGTCTTTCCCTCTCCAGACCTCTTATTATGGTTTTATTTCCATTTTTCACTTGTTCTTTTAAATCTCTTTCTCTCGAAACCTGCTATTAGGGATAAATTACCTTTTTCACTTTTTTTTAGATGTCTTTTTCATTCGAGACGTGTTATTGAGGTTTTATCCACACCTTTCACTTATTTAGAGCTCTTTCTCATTCGAAACTTGTTATTAGGGGTTTACTACTGTTTTCACCTGTTTTATATGTCTTTCTCAATCGCGACCTGTTTTTATAGTTTTATTCGCATTTTTTTCACTTTCTAAAGTCTTTTCACTCGAAACCTCTAATTCAGGTTTTATCACCGTTTTCTATTTTTTTTTAAGTAATCCTACCTCGATACCTGTTACAAAGGTTTGATTATTATTTTTCACTTTTTTAGAGTTTCTTTTCACTCAAGACATAATATTAGGGTTTTATTACCTCTTTCCATTTGTATTTCTTACTCTAAACCTGTTAATAGGGTTTTATCACCGGTTATTATATGTTTGATATTTAGCTCTTTCTTACTCGAAACCTGTTATTAATGTTTTATTGAAGTTTTCACTTATTTTGAGGTTATCTTTACTTGAACCTGGAAGTTATTAGGGTTTATTACCATTATCATCTCTTTTAGGTATTTAACAATAGAAAGCAGTTATTAAGGTTTTATTAGTGTTTTCACTTTTTTAGAGGTCTTTCTCACTCCAGAACTGTTATTATGGTTTAATTACCCTTTATCACATGTTTTTCCAGTTCTTTCTCACTCCCCAACTTTTATTAAGATATTCTTACCGTTTTTACTTATTTTCTTTAGGCCTTCCTTACTTAAAACCTATTAATAGCAATTTATTACTGTTATTCACATTGTTTTCTGAGTTTTTTTTGACTCAAAACCTTTTATTAACCTTTAGTTATAGTTTTTCACTTGTTTTCTGGCGTCTTTCTCACTGAATCAGGTTATTAAGGTTTTAATACTATTTTTTATTTTGTTTTAGGTCTTTCTCAAATGAAACCTGTTATTAGGGTTTTATTACCCTTTTACACCTTTTTTTAGGTCTTTCTAATTAGAAACCTGTTATTACAGGGGCTCTATTACCGTTTTAAACCTTTTTTAGTTCTTTTTCACTCGAAACTTGTTATTAGGGTCTTATGACCGTTTTTACTTGTTTTTTTGAGATCTTTTTCTCTAGAATCGTGGTAATAAGGTTTTATCATAGTTTTCTCCCTTTTATGGTCATATTAGAAACCTGTTAGAATGGATTTATCGCCGATTTTACTTTTCTTTTTCTTTCAGACTGTAAACCTGTTTAAGGTGAGAGCGGAATCGCGATTTGCTACATCATATTTTAGTCACTTCATCGAAACACATAAAATTTCTTCCCTATCTATTTATCTATAACCATATAAAATAAATGTGGTTTAACTCTTTGCCGCCTAGCTGTACTTTTTGGTCAAGTTAAGTTGCCAATTTTTTTCCCGACGGCCGAAAGGAACAATTTAGCACATCTCAGAACATAATTTGAATCATCACTCATCACTGTGATGAGTGAGTTGTCCTCATTGGGAGTCTAAAGGGTTTATGTACATTGATAATGTGGGAAAACGTTTTCTATATAGGAGGGCATTACACCGATTTACACTTGTTTGATATTTTCTACGGCATTTGCCACCAATTTACACTTGTTTGGGAGTTAGTATGGCATTTGTCGACGATTTACACTAGTTTGCTATTTAGTATGATTTTTCTACCAATTTACACCTGTGTTTGCTATTTACTACGAAGTTTGCTGACACTTTACGATTGTTTTCTATTTAATATCACTATTTTTATTATTTTTCACTTGTTTACTATTTAAGACGTTATTTGCAACTAACTACTCTTGTTTGCTATTCATTACGGCATTTGTCACCGATTTACAATTGTTTGCTAGTTTCTACATTTAAACTGATATTCACTCTTTAGTTATTGACTACAGCATTTGACATTGATTAACACTTGTTTAATATTTATTATGATTTGTCACCGATGTACACATGTTAGCTCATTAGTACGGCATTTGCACCGATTTACATTTCCATGCTTTTTATTAATAGATTTGCCAATTTTCACACTTGTTTGCTATTTACTACGGCATTTGTCCATTATTCTCACTTATTCGCTATTGAGTACGGCATTTGCCACCGATTTACACTGGTTCTCTTTATACGACGAAATTTGCAAACGATTTTAACTACCTTGTTATTTACTAAGCCTTTGCCATTAATTTACATTTTTTGCTATTTAGGAGGGCAAGTGGCACCGATTTATAATTACTTGCTATTTAGTACGGTATTTGCCACCAATTTACATTGGTTTGTTTTTTGGTGCGGTATTTGAAACCTATTTACACTTATTACCAATTTAATACGGCATTTGCCACCGATTTACCAATATTTGATGTTTACTACGCCACTTTCGACGAAGTATTTACATTTGATTACTTTTTAGTACGCCATTTGAATCCGATTTGCATTTGATTACTAATTAGTATGGCATATTTTACCGATTGACAATTTTTTCCTATTTACTACCACATTTGTTATCGATTTACCTGTGTTTTTATTTATTACGGCTTTTGATACCAATTTAATCTTGTTTTCTATTTAGTTACGCATTTGTCATTGATTTAGACTTGTTTGCTACTCACTACGACATTTGCCGCCGATTTACAATTGTTTGCTAGTTACGTCGGCATTTGCCTCTGATTTAAACTTTTTGGTGGCTGTTTTCCACATTTGTTCACTTGATTGCTTTTTAATACGGAGGTTGCCACTTAATTGCACTTTCTTGCTATTTAGTTCCGCATTTTCCACCGATGTACATTTGTTGCATTTAATTACTACACTTACTACTTATTCACACTTGTTTGCTAGTTAATGCGCGTTTACCACTGATGTGCTATTTATTATGCATTTGCCACAATCTATAATTATTTGATATTTCCTAAGGCATTTACCACCGATTGACTCTTGGTTGCCACTCACAACCGTATTTGTCACCGATTTATGCATCCTTCTATTTATTACAGTATTTGCCACCGATGGAAACTATTTTGGGGGTTACATTTGCCTCCGATTTTCACTTTACTATTTAGTACTGCATTTTCCGATTTGCATTGGTTATTATTTAGTAGTGCATTTCTTAACGATTTACACTTGTTTGCTATTTAGTTACGGCATTTGTCACCAATTTATAATTAGTGCTCCTTTGGTTGTTGTTTGCCACCGATATACCCTTGATTTCTATTTGGTACGTAATTTGCCACATATCTACAATTTATTGCTATATAGTATGTGTTTGCCTCCTATTAGCACTAGTTTACTATTTATTATGGTATTTGGATCCTATATATACTTGTTTTCTATTTAATACGACATTTTCCACCGATTTACACTTGCTTGATATTTACTATGGTATTTGCCAACGATTTAACTTGTTTACTATTGGTACGGCAATTGCCACCGATTTATAATTATTTCCTTTTTGTTATCACATTTGTCACCGATTTCCTCTTGCTTGCTCTTTACAACGGGATTTGCCGCCGACTTAGACATTTTTGCCCAACATTTAGAACCGATTTAAACTTACTTGCTATTTAGTACAGCACTTGCCACCGATTTCCGTTTTTTAAATTGTTAAATGGAATTTGACAACGATTTTGACGTGTTCCCTCTTTAATGTTGCACTTTTAACCTCTTGACAATTTTTGCATTTTAGGGGGGGCATTTTTCACTGTTTTTATGTTATTTGCAACCGATTTACGCTTGCTTGCTATTTAGTATTACATTTGCAACATATATACACTTATTTGCCATTTTGTATGTCATTTAAAACCCATTTACACTTGTTTACTATTAATGACGGTATTTGCCTCGATTTACACTTTTTCGAAACTTACTAGGGCATTTCATACCCATTTACACTAGTTTGCTATTTATTAGGGCATTTGTTTGCTTTTTAGCTCGGCATTTGTAACCTATTCACACTTGTTTTATATTTACTACGACATTTGCCACCAGTTTATACTGTTTTTTTCTTCATTACTGCGTTTGTCACTAATTTACATTTGTGTGCTATTTACTTCCGCAATTGACACCGATTTATTCCTTTTCATTATTTAACTCTATACTTGCCTTCGATTTACAATTAATTGCTATTTAGTACTGCATTCACCACTGATGTAATCTTGTTTGCTAAATATGCAGCACATCACTTGACACCGAATTACACTTGTTGTTTACTATTTAGGACTGCATTTGCCAAGGATTGACACTTCTTTACTATTTTGTAGGGAATTTGTGACCTATTTACACTTGTTTTCTTTTACTACGGCGTTTATCACACCCTTTCACTTGCTTGCTATTTACTTTCGCATTTCCCACCGGATTACATTTTTTTGCTATTTATTACGGCATTTGCCACCAGATTACATTTTTTACTATTTATTACGACATTTGCCATTTAGTTTATAATTTGCCATCGATTTACACTTATTTACTATTTCCTATATTTGCCTCCATTTATACTTGTTTGGTATTTAGTTCAGCATTTTGTCCGATTTAGACTTGACTATATTTTCTACAGCATCTGCAAACGATTTACACTCTTTAGTACAGTAAATTGCCATCCATATACACTTGTTTTCCTCTTAGTACGATATTTGTTTTTTCACCTTTCTCACCGATTTGCTGTTGTTTCCTACTTATTACTGCGTTTGCCACCAATTTACATATTTTTGATATTTATTGCGCCATTTGCCACCGGTTTACACTTAGATATATTTAACAAGGCATTTTCCACCGATTTACACGTTTTTCAATTTGCTACGCCTTTGACACTGATTTGTCGTTTTTTGCTCTCTACTACTACATTTGCCACCGATTGACGCTTGTTTGTTATTTACCGCATTTGTCATCAATGCACACTTGTTTTCTATTTAGTAAGGGATTTACCACGGATTTACAATTGTTTCCTTTTCTTTTTACTAGGGAATTTAACACCGATTTACGCATTTTCTTTTTTGCTACAGGATTTACCACCGATTTGTACTTTTCTTATTTGCTACCGATTTACACTTGTTTACCCTTTATTCGTGTTTTGTCACCAATTTACATTTGTATGCTATTTAGTATGGGATTTAGCACTGATTTACACTTAATTTTTATTTGATGTGAGATATGCCACTTATTTAAATTTGTTCGTTATTTTTATGAGATTTGCAAACTATTTACACTTCTGTGTTACTTGCTAGGGGATTTTCCACTAAGTTAGAATTGTTTGTCCTCTAGTACAGTATTTTCATCCCATTCCTAGTACTTTTAGGAGCCCCTCTTGACTAGTAACCTTCCATTTATTCATAGGAACTGAACCATAGCCCGCAAGAGCGTATAGCAACTCCCACCAAGTAGATCCGAATCTATTTTGCATCCGGCGACAAAATATGCTCTTTTTATTTATTTTTTAGATTATTCTTTGCTTTCATTTAGATATATGCCCCTATCTTTGTATAATTACCCTTTCCCTATTCTCTCGTTGGATTACATAATTTTCGTTTCCATACTCATGGAAACTACGTGTAGCGTGCCGAGAAGTGAAGGCTGATTGTTTAAAAGCTTCGCTTGAATGAATCTTTTTAAGACCCAGGATGGCGCAGTCGATAAGCAGCTCGACAACAGTGGTCCATCGACGCAGGAAGTTGTTCGCAACCCCCCTCACAGTACTTTCATCCTTTAATTTTTTCATCGCTTTTCTTCCTACACACCGTAGCCTACCTTATAACTCCCGCCCCCTTTCCCTTTTTCCTCCCCTCCTCCTACCCCTCCCTCCTAGTTCTCCCTCTCTCTCAATACTACTCATTTTTCTCTCTCGCGCTCTTTCCCATCCTCCTCACCCTTTTCTCTCGCTCTCTCATACCTCTGTTTCTACCCTTCTCACTCTCTCTCTGTTATAATCCATCTTTATCCCAATCATTGCACCTTTCTCTCTCTCATTTAATCCCTCTCCATCCCAATCGTCTCACCTTTCCCTTGCCCTCGCTACCCCAATCCTCTCACCTTTCTCTCTCCCTCTCTTTCACTCTGATTCTCTCTCTCTCTTCTCTCTTCCAGTGACTCCTTACCTCTCTCCATTCGAAAAACAAGTAGTATCACACATCAAGAGATGGTTCGTGTATAAATTTAGGATGGTATGTGGAGTAAATATGTGTGGAAACTCCATACCACGAGTAGACAAATTATTTCTCCAGCATTTGGCTCAATTTCATATCATTTCATATCATTTCTTACGAAAGAACTCGTGTTTATTCTTCTGTGGAGGAATATTTTGCCATATTTCCTGAAGTAAAATAGTGCGCCAAAATAACCCTAATTAACCAACGTCTTCCAAAGTGCTACAAAGTTTGTAATCTTTCTGTGGAAGACGAAAACGTGGTTCCAAGAGTTGCGACGTTATAACAGCGAATTACGCGTTCAAGACCTCCCTAAGAAAAAACATAAACACCGTTTTTCTCGTTAAGATTAGGCATTAACTATTTTAAGACTAAACACGAAGAAACTTGTTATTTTCTCTTCATCACTGACCTTGGGGAACACGTGAAACCTCAAATTAGGCCCCAGGGAACGTAACAAAGTCAATATAAGAACAGCTCCGTATTTTAAAGTGGTTTTGCCTGCTAAGATGAAGTGTTTTGACTTTAACGAGTCCATAATTCTCAAGTTTATGTCTCCCAGCGTCAATTCTTCGTAATATCTCACTGTCATTTTCTATTTCGTTTTCGTTAATTACGTTCTAAGCGGCACTCGTTTGAAGGTAGACTTTAATAATTTAAAAAGCCATGTATATTTTTTCCAACGTCATAATGAGTTCTTAGATACAAGACCACGCGTAGATTGATTTTCCTCATTGAAGGCGAGAATTGGGCTTAATGAAACCGTTACATCTGTTGACTCACATGTTCGTAGTCCATAAATTGGTAGTTAGTAACGCGATGAGAATGATATTCATTAGGCATTAAAGGCGATATATGGGTGATAAACTGTGCAACTGGGTATATGGGTGTAGAGGGGAAGAAAAATTAGAAACAGTTAACATTTTTGACGGGATATAAGAGCATTCTGGGCATTAAATGGGACGGTATGCGGTTGGATGTGATATTTTTAGAATAAAAGAGACCCTCGATTTCTTCTATTATCATACATATGAGTGACAGAATGCGCAATTTTGATGATATCAATGATGGGAGATTTGTAAATAAGCTAAATTGTAAGGTTGAAGGAGAAAATAATTTCTAGTTCTTTAGCGGAGTGAACTGGTTCGGTTCAAGTGAGTTGTGCAATCACCCGGTGTCATTTCTTTCCTCCGGCATCAACTCAAATGTGGCTTTTGGAAGAAAAAAAATAAAAGACCGACACTCATTCGAAAGGAGATTAAAGTTAGGTAACTAAGAAAATATAGACTATTACACGAATAATTAAAGAGGAGAGAGATAAAAAATGATTTGTTTAACTGTATCTATTAATCATCTGCCGTGGAGACAAAGGAGGCAAATGACGGCTCTTGAATTTGAGAGACAAATGTTATTGAGAGAGAGACAAAGCGTAAACCCTTGCGGAATCTGGGTTAATTGATCAGTGCCACTCCTTCGGCGGCACTTCTAAATGTTGAATTGAAAGATAGCCCTGGAGATTATAACTACAATATTAGCATTTAAGGCATGGATGACGTCAAGGGCACGTGAACCGAGTGTAAATAGAAAACAAGGAAAAAACAAGCAATTTAGTAAAAGAAGCAAAGCTCCCCAGCTACAAGACTAAACCCTTAACTGAGATAGGGAGTGACAAGGAATAGTGGGGGTGGAGGATTATGTCAAGTCTGTAAAGCAAATGTTAAATTGAAACATAACCCTGGAGATTATGACTAAAATATTAGCATTTAAGGCATGGATGACGTCAAGGGCACGTGAACCGAGTGTGAATAGTAAACAAGGTAACAACAAGCAATTCAATAAAGGAAGCAAAGCACCCCAGTTACAACACCTAACCCTTAACGGAGATAGGGAGCGACAAGAAGCAGTGTGGGGGGGGGGGTTATGCCAATACTGTAAATCAAGGATAATGACGGGGAATAGAATAAAAGAGAACAAAGTTGATAAGGAATGAAAAAAACTTGAAACCAGTGTAATCCAACTGAGCTAAGTTGAATGATTGAGAGAAGATTAAAAGAAGGAAGAGAAGAGAGGAAAGAGAAAATGAGTTTAAATTAAAAGGATTCAGCTTTAAACCTATTCGGCTTCCAGACTTATTCGTTTTCCCGTCTCTTCTTCTTCCATACCCCCCACCGATCAATATAAGCCGGCCTCAATAGTTTGCTATCCCTTGATCAATCTTGAAATCTTTTTCCTAAATTAAGAGAATCATCCGTTGTATTACACAATTTGCTGTGCTTCGTCATTATCTAACTTATCTTATTGGGCTCATGCCCATTATAATGATCTCAGAAGCTTAATCTAAACGGCCATCCTTGCTTCTAAAAAAAACTCAGTTCATACCAATTTTATAAGCTACTTGTTTCGTACTCTAGCTTTTTTCGGCCTACGCGGCCGCTTCAAAACTGGCATTTTTTACATATATAACGTCCTTAATCTCTAGTTTAGGCAAACATATTAAGTTAGATTGCTACTAGAATGTGAAACGATCTGCCTGCCAAGATACCCCACTCCCATCTCACCGCGTGCTTTTAAGTGTGCCTTGAAGACCCGCCCCTTCAGTCAAAGCTTTCTTTATTTGGTGAACGAGCGCTCTGCGAAGACCCATAACATTGAAGGGTGTCGTGCAAACCCCACCTATTATTTTATCTCATTGATTTTTAATAAACAAAAGTCAATTTACAAAATAAATGATAAAATTGACTTTCAAAATAGGACTTTAAATAAAACGCTTGGATTACTTACATCCCAATCGTTGCCGCTGCGTGCCATTCACTGGCATCGTTTCCCTTAGCTTCCTTATCATAGTGGTCCACTTAACAACTCAACACCTTCGTCACTAACGAACAGAACATTGCCTGAGCGGAAGATAGAATCTGATTGTTGGTATCTGGATGAGCGCGTGCTCTCCCGGCCCCAATGACCGCACTTTGCCCTTATGCCCGCAATGCCTGAAGGAGGATCAGAGATTCTGTCTTTCACACATTTTCACAGACTATTTCACCCATTTCTTTACAGATCGCCCCTTACAAACTTTTTTCGGGAAGATGCCCTCGATGGTTTTATCTTTAAATTAACAAAGAAAAAAACCTGACAATGTACCTTCTTTTTACTTGACCCGCAGGAAAAAAGAAAATAAGAATATGAGCGCTTTCGCCTTTATTAAATAAGCCGCATTCAGAGAAAGATACCCCGTAGGGGATGTCTCGTGTAAACCTTTATTTACCATTTTGTTTACAAGCTTCTTGCTAGGCGGTTAATATTGCAAGCTAGTCGCTGACCAGCTCTCGTCCATTCAGTCCTGGTCAGGGCGTGGTGAAGGGGTCAATAAGTATGAATTCTTCTCATCATTTTCTCCTTCTCTCAACCGCCCATATTTTTTTTTTATGCTTCCGCTAGTGGGTGTCAGGTTGCATTAAAAGGCTTCTGTGCCCTTCCGTCCCCCCATCTTGCACAAGAATCTGCGGCTATATTTATATCTTTCACAAAATTTCAATCCCTCTATATCTACCACTTTCTGTGCAGGTCTCTCATTACAACCTTTCTGTGTGATGCGGCCTCGCTGCTATTGCACTTTAAATTCTGGAGGGGGAAATCATGGAATTATTTTATTTTCTCTTTCTTGCGCGTACTTTACATTCCTGCTTCACTTGATAAATGTGAACTTCTTACTAAAATGAGTGATTATTTGAAGCTATTGGTGTACCAGGTGTGGTTGAATTTGTAGTCAGCGTGTTAGTACATCCAGTACTATCCCCGCCCCGCCACCATGGCAATTCGATTTTTTCGAATCCATCAGGAATTTAACTATTGTAACGACCTTGAAGAATTTCAAAGGTTAAGCTTAGAATAAAAGAGTAAAATACTATATTTTAATTATCTTTCAATAAAAATTAACAGTAGTAAATATTTATGAATTTGATAATAAAGCATCTCAAAATTGGTTCGTCTTTTTTTCCTAAAATTATATCAACACATCTGACAACGAAAGGAAAGATTAATGCAATAAACAAACAGCCAGAACCATTACTACTAAGTTTCGCTAAAAAAAAACTACCCATTTCAGTATAGTCTATTTTTACATATAAAGAAGATAAATATAAAAGTTTTATTGACCCATTAATCTGACAATTTAGGGTATAGGTAATCTTTATTCCTTTGACACTCGTTAATTTGGATTGTATGCGAGAAACCAAGCCTGACCTCGGGAGGTTACGACACAATCTTGGCACCTATTTCGCCTTGGCTGCGACTCGAGGAACAAATAAGTACTCTCAAATTATTACTCGCAATTTTGAGTTAATTCCTTTTATATCTCATTAACTCTCTTACTCTCAAACAAAATAGGTAAAATTAATATTATAAAATGGTTTTAATTTTGAACAATTGGTTGGAATGTTAAGTGCTAACAACCTTAGAGAATTGTAGCTCATGTCAACTAATTGTTTTACTGGAGGTATTTTGTGCAGTTTTAAATAATTGTTGGTGATATGGTGTGTATAACAGTTTAGAATGTTAAGAATTTGGGATCAATCCTAGACAACGCCCCCTAATTAATGACCCCCAAGAACTTTTAATCCTAGAAGATGACACCCCAAAATATCCATAATAGTTGATGATCCCCAAGAAACTTATTGGTATAGTTAAATAATAGTCGGTAAAATAACTAACTAATAAACAAAAAATGCACAAACAAATTAAACAAACTTAAACTAACAAAACGGTAAAATTTTAATCCAAGGGTGAAAAGAGAAATATTATGTCAGAAATTTTCCTATCCACCAAAACCAAACTAGCTTAACCTAGCTTAACCTAAAGGTTAAGTTAAGTTAAGCTAGTTTATTTGAACTTAACCTAACTTAACCTAATGTTATCTTAAACTTATCAGTAATTATTATTACTCATTTAAATAACTAAATCTTACGTAATGACCCCCCCCCAAAAGCTTAATCCTAGATAATGATACTTAACATAGGCTCGGGTCGTTGTCTAGATCCTAGAATTGATCCTTAATTTATACCGATATTTCAAATGATAGTTTCTAATTTCAATTAAGCAAATAATCTGTAAGAATGAAATCTTTTATTGCGATGAAATAAAAGTTTCCGCCTATAACAAGTCTTAGGGGCCGATGAGGAATTTAAATTTATCTTTGTTTCACTGGCCACGTCGGGTTAGGCTCTGCCTTTACTACACTGAGACGATAAAATCCTCTAATGGGGTTTTGTATCCAAATGTTTCCCGCCTAGATTGTTTTAGCTTCGTCTTATGTTTCGAGGCCTCTCAGGAATAATTGTGTCGCGTCGCTAATTGCTCTCTGCCCCTTTTTACAAATGGAAGAAACCTCTTGGCTCAAGCGCTGAAAAAACGGAATGGAATATAAAATCTGTTTTGGAAAATTGTGGTGACGGAAAGAAAAGAGTTGTAGGGAGACCTCTATTGGAAGCTGACTGCATCCTTTGATAATCACTCCGATCCGAGGAAATTGCTAACGTGATAAGAGTGAGATACCGCAAAAATTAAGAAAGGGTTCTCAATTGGCTAAAGCAATGAAGAGTCGCAGGAAAGGCGAGAGCTTATGATATAGGACCATGATGCAGCTTTATCTGATATAAAGTCTAGCAGATTGTAAGCTTCCTGTAACGGTTGGTATCCCGTAGTGTGTGGACTGGTTGATTAAATAGATCGGAAGCTTACCTGGGGCAAAGTTTCACTGACTACAGTGGGACATCCATACAATCATACAGTCATGGAGACTGATAGAGCTAAACAGTCGACACAAAGGTAATCTGCGTATGTGCGATAATGAAAGAGGTTAGAACGATAGAAGCCACCGTATTCATCATGAAAAAGAATAAGGCGGGGGCTTTTTGAACGTAACCCTAGATTACTCGTTCTTATAGTGGTGAATGACGGAAGTAGGAAGAACTTTCCTGGACCTGGAAACTTTGGAGAGGTAGAAAGTAGGAAAGAGATGTAAACAAATCCGAAAGTAGACCGAGAGATGGACGTCGTCGTGGAAAAAATCTGGTGTTACGGTTTTTGTAAAACTGACGGACGCCAGTTTGGCATCATTTAGATATAAGCGAGATAGAATTGGCGTGAAAGGAGAGGTGAAGCCATCATCATTTCAATGGTCTTCCATGATCAGCAAGCTATAGATATCGCATGTTATTACGAGACAACCCAGGGTTTCGAGTTCATCTTAGCAATAAACAGTATCTAATCTGTCCTAAATCTGATGAGAAGATCCAGGAGAAACTGGAATAGCGAAATAGGAAGGTGCTGGGAGGGGCAGTGTAACTTTTTGTTGGAATCAGATGTTTGAGAGCCAAAATAATAGTGTGCTTCGTTGCTTTATGATTATGAAGAACCAGTTTCAAACATCCTCAGTTGCAAGAGTGAAGGTGATTAACCATTTATATTATATAAACATAATTTTACTAATCAAAAAGCTATCAATTCTATCAAAGATTATTCGCGTTAATCAACCGCTATACACTGCACTCAACATCCTTCTACAAACAGCTTCTATAAAGCTTAATCACGCATCAATAATAAATAATAATATTGATATTATAATAAGTGAAATTCTTATCCAAAGCAAACCTCAAAATTTACAATAATCTCCATATACTCATCTAAATTGGTTTGGAATTTTTTTTTACTATGCCATCCTGCGCTAATTAATCCCTAAAATTTACACTCTATTGGTATAAAGATATTTTCTCAAATCCAACCTCACCTTTGATTTATTTTTCACTTTCAAACAGTCACTTCAAGTCACTGACGGGATTGACCATTGGCAATTGGGGAGGAGAGGCAACATAAGTTTCAATGGTGAAGACACTGAGGCAAAAATGGTAAATACACAAAAAAGACAAAGAGAGAGAAAAAACGAGATAATAAATAATAATAAATGTGGCAATTTTCAGGTATATCTAGAAATGGGGTTCAGAACTTGCCCTCTCCCAATTCATGGAAGCCCCACTTTTGCGCGACCTGTTACTACACCCATAAATAGGCTCGGGATATTCGACAGTAAGGGTAAACAATGACAGAGGGTTGTTCAGGAGATCAATCTTGATAATTCTTTGCATCCTCATATAGGATATTAAAGGATGTAGAAAAACGGTCGATAAATGAAGATCCATACTGAATAAAAGACGAAGACATCTATCTCAATAACCAGGATAGTGGCTGTAACTAACTGTCAAATATTTTATGCTCAGGGCCGGCAGAAGAACAAAATAAATAATAGAAATAAGATGCCTGAGTCGTGAAAACCCACCACCAAAAACAAATCCCTTTTACGATTACCCCCTCCCCCTGCAAATACGGAGTTAAGACTTTGATGTGGTATATCTTTCCTCATTTCACCTGGTAATCGCAAGAAGTACACTGAATTGCCAACAACGCCAAGATGAGATCTTTTCTTTTGGTACCTCGCCCATTACTTCTTTTGTTATACAAAAAAAAAAACTGATCCGTTTCTCTAACTTTTCCGTCTTAATTTCACATTTTTGGGGAGATAATTCGTTGACGTCCCCATTTCAACCCATAAATGTGAAACTACGAAAAACTAAGGTAATAATGGGGCTTTCAGAAAGCGTCGACCATCTCGCTTCTCTACAGTCTTATAAAAACGATTAACGTTGCGATGAGGTAAGAAAAAGGTAATTCATTTCGCTTTATAGTCAATTAATGGTTTAAAACAGACGTCGCTGCAGCTAAATTATTTTATCACATACTTTATCATGGATTCTTTAGAATACCTCGTTCGTTTCTCTTAGCAAAGAAATACTTAAAAGTAGTTTGTGTCTTCAGTTCTTTGATTTTTTTATTGTTCTTTCTATTCATCCTTTCTAAATGCAAAGGATATTCCTATCGATTGTAGCTGTTTGCTGCTTGTTGAGGTTTTATCACAATCTAAGTCTAATTTCTGTTTTCAAGGCCTTTAATGCATTCATGTGCACGCTTCCCTTAAGGGTTTGTTGTAACAGACGTTTATAATCATTTGTTTGCAACATTCTTGCTATCCCCGATTCGATTATAGCTAGTTTGGAAAACGAAATTCCATCTCAAACTTCTAAGTTAGTAAAACCTTTACACAATGGATCTCAAATTCAATCTGAGGAGGTCCTTGCACCAAGTTCCACTAATTCCTAAAGTCAAAAAAAGACGTTATTAGGGCATTTGTTCTTTTGGAGGACATCTTGCTGCATTTTGGCCTGTCTTATCAACTTCAAGGGTTGAAAAATATAAATTTCTGCCTTTTTTGAATCCAAAAATTGACTTATGCCATGTTTGAATACCTCTTTAACGGAAAATAAAATCTTGGTTTCATCGTAAGTAGACGTGAAATTTGTAGGACATTGCCTGAAGACATCGCCAAAGCTAACAAAAAGGGAGATATTTTTTTTTTACAGATATTTAAAGTTACAAATATTTAGGTTTACCTTTATAAATCTTTGGTTCCCTCCGCTGCTAAATACCAAATCTTAAATGGTCGTGATAGTCGAAAAAGTATGCAACTGTAGAAAGAGTTAAATTCGAGCCAAGGAATTGGGACCAGCTTGGGACAAATATTTCACATAGGAAATTAATACATATTTTAATATCTATAGTTGCCATACGACCACATATGTGTAACAAAGTTTATTCGGGATGCAAGCAATCGGCATTTAATTGCAATGGCATTTAGTGTGAGTTGCACTGCATCTATTGTACAAATAGTTTACTTTTATTACTTTTTTCCTCCATCAGACTTGCATAAAATCTTGAAAGGTTTTGAAAATTTCAAAATACAAATCCTATTTTAAAAAGAAATTACAAACACGATTAGTTATAGCAATTCATGCAAACTCTAAGAAGAAAATTAAAACAGTCTAGGAAGATTTTGTCATATGAACTTAAAAATATAATTAATTGCGCCCCCCTCCCTCGAAAATATTAGGTGTGACAATATATCATAGTCAAGGAACGTTAAAATGGTGATTTCAAGACGTTAAGTAATAGCGAAAAAAGGTACTCTGCTTGTCGGTGCTGGCCCTGAATTAATAACCTCCTGGTATTATGAATCCTCCTTATAATTATTTTGAATGTCATAATTTTCAATATACGATTTAGGCAAGAATTATATTTTCAAATGTAACTTTGAATGACTCCTAAGTATGCTTTATGCATTAAATGAACAATATCATGTAACTACCCAATTTTGATAATAAATCGAGGGAGTTTTATAAGTTTCAACGCAATTAAGGATATTTACCCCCCCTCCGCCCCAATGTAGACCATTATTGAATTTTTATCAATTTTACTTCAATTATTCAAGATCCCTTAAATATAATCCCTAAATCGAGTGAAGGAAATTGGACAATTAGTTTGATTAGAAGTCTAGAGTGGTTTTGTAAAGGCGTGATGGTTGGATATATAAAAGAAATGGATAGGTGTAATGAGATGGGAGATTGAACATACTGTAAATAAGAATAGAGAATCAAATATTTATTATGAACTTCTACTTTAAAAAATCCCTTACCCCTCAAAACAATCCAGGAGAATGATGAACTTGATACATCTTGGTATGTATAAATGGTGCTTTTCTTTACACTTGTGATGAAAAGAGGACGGATTTTCGTTGAGGAACTTAACAGGTTTAGAACATTTACGGACAAGCCAGGCCCAGTCATACCAAGAATTCCAGTCAATTTAAATTCCTTCCAACCATTTCACTTCCTAAATTTAACCACTTTCTTTGAAACTCATTTTTAAAGTATTTTCTGGCGGTATTTCACTTGATTTGGGTTATTAAAATAAATAATTCCTTATTATCTCCAAAAGTCAGAAAATGTAGTAAATTTATATTATTATTGAGTCAACAGTTTAAATTGCCAGATATCATTTGATATGAATTGTTGCAGGCTCCCTCTACTTCCAGTTAATTTCTGAAGTTCTTTGAACTCTCAATACAATTCAATATAATCAACCATCTTTCTAAATGAATAAGGAACGGTGAGATGCAAATTTGTGTTATAGCCCCAAATTCATTCACCCAATAAATTCTCTCGGATAAGGAGCTATCTGTGAGCAGATATTCCTAAATTTTTATTGAGGCCCGAACAATAATAAGCCATTTTTCTAAACCATCATGTTTTAAATTATTGGAGGCTGTTATTAAACTCAGTGAGTTATGCAGACGAGCCGACGCCAATTCATATTTTCTATGTAAAATATTACCCGCTAATATTTGAAATTGTGATAGATTGAGGTTATCTATCATCATGATAAAAAAAACGAGTAGGAAAAGGTGAAAATAATCGTTATACTATATCACTTTATCTGTGAAAGCAGACTTGCGTGAATCTGAAGGATTGAATGCGCGAGGAGAGAAAGAACTATTTCAGAAAAGGACAATGTCCTGTTTTCTGCAAAGAGCCACAACGGGATGCGAGTTTCAAGTGCGTAGATATGCACTAGGAAAATAGAGACCAGAGATTTTGTTTTAACTATAGTATGAAATTCGCAGTATGAGATGACGTTGTGAACAATCACTGTAAAAATATATTTAATTATCTTGAGCTACTTTGAAAATGTAGAAGACCGCTTAGGCATAAAATGTCATCAGACAGCTTGAGATATTTTTTCCCAAGCTTGAAGTAAAATACGCAACAATTTTGAACATGTGTTTTTTGGACGAAGGGAACATTATATTTAATTTCTAGTATATTCTCTAACCACAGTATTTTTTCCTAGCGTAGCCCCTGGGGTTGATCAGGTTTGCCATAGAAATCCAATATATCCTGTATGTGAGGTTATACAATCTATCTACCCTCTTCTGGCCTTATCCTATAAAGCGACTACACCCTCATATGGTTCACGGCCTAAGAAGCCAAGCGTCAGAATTTTTGTTACTGCAATCAAGTTTCAATGCACACCGACCGCACCTTGTGGGATTACGGTTACAGTTGAAGTCCTGGATAAAAGAAAGTATATGTGGGTGCAATAACGGTGTAAATCCATCCCCAAATTCCTATTTTTTCCATTCATATTTTTCTTTCTCCTGTCCGTTCTTTCTTTACTTTCTCACACACTGATAGAACATGCTAAGAGTTACAAAGGGCCTTAAACACCTTAAATAAATACTAGCTCTGTTTGAAAGTGTTAAATCATTACAATTCGGATTAAAGACTTGAGTTGACCAAGTTCCTTTGATTTTTTCAATTCCGTAGTGTGGTGTTTGAGACCCATCGTCGACCAGCAGGTGGCTTTCCTATTCATTTTATCACATGGAAACAGGAGGCAACTGTTTTGAATATAGCAATATATCTTTTCTTCATTACTGCCATCATCGCACTAAATGAAGTCTGTTTGTAAGCTACAAGAAACCACAATACATAGCGCAATGTACTCACTAACAAACTCTCTTATTTATAAATCAGAAATTTCGTGTTCTAGCTTGCCTCAATATAGGAATATTTCGATATTCACTTATGTTTCTAATGCAAAAAATCGGATACAAACATTTTATCCCTTATCGGCATTGTATCTGCATAACTCATTGAAGATAGAGGGGGTTAAGTCAAGGGCGCTTAAAATATATCTAGCACTATTTCAGCATTTCAAGGAGAATTAAAAACCAGGTTCCTCTCATGAGCAGTTAACTTGAATAAAGAAAAAAAATTAATCGAAAAAACAAACAACCATGACAAGACACGGATCCTCTGAAATTTGAGCCTAGCAGGATATCTGAAGACATTTCTTTTAAGAAAAAATATGGAAATTCTTTTAGACTGACTCAGTAGACTAAACAAATATTCCTAAAAAATAACATTTAATCATATACAAATAAAAAAAACACCAGTGCTTGGTAGTAGGTATCTATCACAAGTCTGTTGAGTGTAAATGTTCAATGAAGATAACGGAAGAAAATAAATGCACTTGAAAAGTTTATATAGGCGAGGAGAGAAGAACATTTTGAAAGTATTATAATACTTTTTTTTCTGGCTACTGATCAAATGACCTGCACAAAATTTCCGTTCAGATAGTCAAACCATTTATTTAGGTATCTAAAGCTTGTTTTCAGTCTTGGACGTTACCAAACAACCCTTCCTCTCACCAAGAAAAAGTAACTTCCTAGAAATTTACTACTCAAGGAACACTTGAATACACTAAATTTGGTTAATTATTAATAAGGTGTAGGGCGACAATTTGTCTTTAGTACAGATACAATCCCCCGGGGAATAGAATCAGTCAATCCCTGTTTGGTTTCCAGTGGATTATTGTCCCATTCTTCTATAAAAATGTCTTTAATTCTTTCATTGATTATAGAGATGGAAATCTATTTCTCACTCTCCTCTCCAAAACTGTTCATAATGGTTCACTTAGGTTTATATCGGGTGGAAGTCCTAGCCAGGTAATATGTTAGATTACACTGCAATGCTCCATAAATCAAGACAGAAACCTTATGGCTGTATGTACATGCGTATTATCATCTTGAAAATGGCCGTCTAAAAACCGTATGCTAGTCATAGTAAGAACCTCGTCATTAATAATATTTAGATATTTGTTGTCAATAACCCGAACATTGATGCTAATGTTGGGATCAGTTGCATACCCGGATCTATCCACCCAAACCATTACAGACCTGCTACCATGTTTAATGTTTGGAAGTAGGTAGTCGGGATTGTAGGCATCCTTTGAAGTTCTCACATAAACACGGCCATTTGTGTGAAATAATGTAAATGATGACTCGTCGGACCCATACCACATTCTTCTAATCATTAAGTGTCCATGTTTTATGATCATGGTATCGTTTCTTTTGCAATTTGGTATTTCGTTTCGTTATCAACGATTTCGAAATTCCTACCCTTCCAAAATGTTTACTTTGTCAAGTTCTCGGTGCCCAGTTCGTATCGAAAGTATCATGCAGATGCCTATTGGGTTCTGCTGTCACCTTTACTGTAGTAGTTTTGTGCTGTTTGGCTGCAATACTTGTTGCGCATGCGCTCATAACCATGGGCATTGTTTCTCGTAACACATTAAATAGGTTGTTTCAGTTACATACACTGCCGCTAATTGTGCTCCAACGATTTGACCTCTTTTGAAGTCTGATAGATCACGCATTATTCCGTCCGACAGTCCTGACCGTCAACGACAGCAGCGTGGTGTATACTAAACTAGAAAGTACAAGGATTAAAAAGTTATCTTCAATCAAATGAAAATCGCAGCATTCATATATAGACAGTATGGCCAACATGTACAAATGTACGGAATATAACATAGTGTTCACATCATTTTGTTCAGCTTCTGCAAGCATCAACATAACTGCACGTTACTAAATCTACCACAAGACATTTGCCTTTTTTTTGTTCTTCATACCTATTAATATTGCTTGTGCGTAAGATGGATATATGAGTAAATGTATGTGGAGGTGCTGATTAAATTAGGTAGAGCTTAACTATGAGAATAATTTCATGGTTTCAGGTTGTCATAACATACGACTGAATTTTCCTTACCTTATTGGCCATACACCCGCAGTTGCGTGCCATTCAGCTTCCAATGGCTACAGGAGGATCTTCGGAGAGATATCTTTCAGACATTTTCACTTACTTAATTTACACCAGTTTCTTTAAATATCTCTTCCTATAAGCCTTCTGTGGAAGGATGCCCTTGTTTTTTGCCTATTAAAAAAATCCCACCAAAAATTGGTAGACCAGAAAGCGAGTAAAGCCACCAAAATTTGTTCTCAAAAGTTTTCCTATATACCATTACCCCCCCCCCCACCTCTGCCCCTTAAGGGTTCTCTTGGATTTAAAGATTTCTTATAATGGCTATTTTCTTTCAATATCCTGGGTTTGCCTCGATTTTATAACTTTATGTTAAAAAATATTCGCGATATTTATTTTTATTTTTTATCTGCGTGCAGACGCCAACCATTATATTTCGGATTGTTCCTCTAGTGGCAAAGTGAAATAGGTCTTGCACTCATACACTTTCGAAGCCGTTCAAAATATTTAAACCTGAATTAATTTCCTTATCAATCATCTTTTTTTCCAATATGTCAGTTTATTCCTTTCTTCTTAAAAGTGCTTTATCATGCTTGTAACAAATCAAAGCGTTGCATCGTTTAACCCTTCAGCGTTATTACATTGTTTCCAAGATATGGCAACCACAATATTTTATATGTTTCTACTTTTTACCCATTAATTCACATTTTCTGATATATATCTAAGTTGGGACCGAGAGTTTAACGTTGAATCTGTACCACAGCTAACTATAACATATACGAGTCTTCTAGAAAGGATCAGAACAATATTAAATGCTTTAACGCCAATTGTACAAAGATTTCATTCATAAACAATAATGTAACCTAATTTTTAAATAAAATTTATGAATAAATCGCATAACTTTGTTAGTTTTCTCTGACTCTTAAGAAGAGGGCTGCATAATAATTTTATTTCATGATATAAGCTATATATTTAGAAATCAATTATTTATTAAATACATTCAGTAATAAAACGTAACAGAAAAACACATCTTACTTAAATATTTGAACCAGAAGCCTCTTGCATAACAAGCGCAGGCTTTACCTTTAAGCCAACTTGAGCTCAATTTAGATCTCCAGAAAGAGGTCATATCGCTGGTCGTAGTCTTTTACAATAGATACCTTACCTTACCGAAGTGCCATGCCCCTGCAGACGTTGGCGACCATGGAATGCCTCACCTGTCTTTCTCTTTCGAATCAAATGCCACCCAGAGTCTAGATATTTTTCTCGGAGTAAATTTCTCTTTAAAGGACAATTCTGACCACTTTAATTTTACACAAACTTTAAGAGGGGCGATTAGATTTGTGCAAGGCTAAAGAAGCCGGACTTGGGCTTCAAAATAACTCTAATTTTTACCATTTAATTTTGTTTAATTTTTTTCTTCGGGCAGGGGGTGGTGGGGGTGGGTGGGTGCAATATAGATAAATTTATTTAGATTTCTCAAATTTGATTTCGTCTATCTTGACAATAATCCTTTTTTCCCCAATCTTGGGTTGGTATCTAAGCCAAAATTCACGAATTTCTGAACACATCAACGTCCAGTCGCTAACTGATTGTGAACCAATATCTAATTGTGTTTAACATAATAACAAAAAAAAATTAAGGTTCTATGAATAAAGTTCCAAAATTTACGAATGCATAGATCATGCGACTTGCTATTCGAGCGTCCTTTGCTTTTGTTGATGAGGTCATATCCTGCTTATTTTTTTAATCCTTTCTTTTTTTTCTTCAATTTTAAAATTACTAGTTTGTGAAACAATGCGGGAGGTTATGCACCCCACAGATGTTTATTTAATCAAGTCTTAGTATACACAAATACAAAATAGAAATATTAGAACATCACGAATGAACGTAAGGTGTATTCGCACGGCATTAAGATTTATTAAGTAATTAAAATATCAAATTGTATTTGGACCTAAATCTGCATTTGCATAAAAAAAATGGATATTAGATTTAAAGAAACCACAAAAGGTCATTCGGATAAATATGTTTGCTATTGTTGTTTCTCTTTGTGACTTGTCTCAAATAATATCCGAATTAATACAAAATCTGAAGGAAGCAGATCAAGAAGTATGGAAACCACAAATTATATGACGTATGGCCAACAACCCTGCCGAAAATTTCTACGTAACACGTTGAAGGAACCTTTTAACTCCATCACATTTCAGATCATAGAAATACATAGAAGGAAGAACTATTTAAAAGGAATATGAAAAAACGAATAGCCCTTTACCTAACCCTCTTATATTCAAAACCAATCAAGTTCTGCCAGTGAAATGCTATCTCCGCCACCGCGTTCGGATATAATTAAAAAAACTCTAAACATTTATTGCATTTATTTTCTCATTACGGGTTTTTGAGACTCAATAAAAACCAGCAATTTTGTTCTCTTTAGAAAACTCTATAAATGCCATCAAGCTATATGTAGTTCATCTTCATTAACTTTTATTAAGAGAATTAAGAAAAACAACTGCGCTAGGAACAGCGTTTACAGATAAGATAAAATGTAAAATTGTCTTAGATGTATATTTTGCACTCATCACGAGTTTGTTTTCTGAAATCTGCTTCCTACCTTGCTTTCAATGGATTTAGACATACCTTTTGCTTGCCCCTTTTGAACAAGTTTGATACTATTAGCCATACGATATAAAGGCTTGTTATCTATAGGAAGATGGTCCCGTCTTTTACTGGATTTATTTATACGCCCTGAGTTCACACGTGGAGTACTTACCAGTGTCTTCTATGAGGGTGCCCATATCTATATATGTATTCTTAACGCGAAACACGAATGGTTCTTTGATTGTTGGTTAGGGTCGAAACACAATACTAGCCGACACCTCACCCCTTACCAGGACCTGCCTTCGGCCTTGTTAAGTTAACGATTCCATCCTGATCTTTATTTGTATTTCATTATCCTCTCTGTTCTACGATGAAAGGGCAAACGACGCAAATTACGCTAAAGATCGTGGGAGTAAAAAGAGAAAAACGCTACCAAACATAGTGTAAAAATCACTCGATAAAGTGTGGCAAAGAGTGATTCAATATAAAATCCTTTATTGGGTCTTAAGCGAAAATTTAGTAAAAAAATGCTATGCGACTATGCTATGTGATGTATAGAACAACTAATGCACTTTAATTCAATCTAAATTTTGGATCCCCACAAAGTAAATACTTAAGCCTTACCCTATACTCCATATATATTGTGGATATTACATCACTTATGAAAACAGGGAACATCAAAATTTATTTCGCGGATTTTTTCAAAACATTGAATGCCCATACAAAGTCGCCACAATGCTACATAAATTGAGAGCGAGAGAAATTTGAGAAATAAACGATTATAAAGCTAAATGGAAAATTCTATCCAACGAAAACAAATTCAGGATCCTCCCTGTGGGAAGGAAAAAGTTGATATATATATATATATATGTGAAGGGTCTTTCAACAAGGACGCTCGAGCTTTGTCAGGCGATAGTGGCCATGTTGTTAAAGCCATATCTGGCAACTTCACTGTGAACTGTTCAGTAGTAGTTGGCAAGTCAAGATAAAAGGTTATATCGTTGGACAGCGTGTGAAGATTATCAAATGTTATTATCAAAATCAATGAATGCTCCGTTCGAAAAACGTTCCGCGCATCACGTGATTTCTATCCTCGCCAAAGCGACGAGGCCCATTTTTGGATGAATGGATGTGTGAGCAAGCGAAATTGTCGGATTTGGGATGAAAACAATCCACATGAGATACACCAGCACCAATTGCTTCCCAACAAAGTCACTGTTTGGTACGGATTTTAGTCTAACGAAATAATCGGTCCGTATTTTTTTAAGAACCAAGATGGGATTACTATAACTGTCAACGACCTGACCAACAGATCGATGATAAGCAACTTCTTGGTGGCTTAACTGGATTATATGCCTGATACGGATACTGGCAACATGTGGTTCCAACAGGACGGCGCTACGTGCCACATTGCGCACGTCACGATAGACATTTTGCACCAGCGATTTCAGGGCAGGGTCATCTCGCGCGGCGGCGACGTCACCTGGCCACTGAGATCATGCAATTTAACGCCATTAGACTACTTTCTTTGGGGCTACCTTAAATCGCAGGTCTATGCGAATAATCCGCAAACAGTTGATGTCCTCAAAGTCAACAAAACTAACGCCATCCAGCAAATTCAGCCAGATCTATGCGACAAAGTCATCGAAAATTGGGCCTCCCGAATACGTTCCACCAAGCAAAGCCTTGGCAGACATTTGAATAAGATCATATTTCACACTTAATGCCATAAAATGCACTTTAAAATTTAATATAAATTGAGTGCATATATCACACACAACTTGTTTTATTTACATTTAAAAATAGAGCGACCTTATTGAAAGAACCTTTATATGTATATATACGAGTATATATATTTTGTTGAAAACCATTGTGTATTGTGCCTTAATTAATTCCTTTGGCAACTTCCTCTTCTTCTAACTATCTTTTTTATTCTATCTTGTAGATGGTGGATTATTTATCTAGTATTCATCTTTTTTTTTAATGAATGTGTTTGGTAAAAACCAAACTAAAATGCTAAACTTTCGATCTTATTCGATGATCTTCGGAGCTTTATGGAATTTCTTGCCTCCTTTAATGCTGTAGTGAGTGGAGTGAGAATCTGGCAGAAAGTTAAGTGAAAGATGATGATGATATATTTATTGGAGAAAATGGGGTACAAGAGGTTATTTTCACTTTTACATCTCTATACAATCCAGTTTATACAATGCAAAAGTAAATAAATATTATAGTTAACAAGTGTTGAAAATGAAACTATAGTTGAGAAGGGAAAAGATTTAGTGAGAGGCAAAGGTACATAAAAAATAAAATAGGTCCTCCTGGTTTAACTTATTACGCAGGAGCTCAGTTTTTTTTTATATACCTGATTTTTGCATTTAATTTGTACACCACTGGAATGGTTTTATATTTACATTAACACTTTAGTTTATTATTAAAATCTTTGTTTGATGGTTTACTAATTCGCACTTTTGATTAAATTTCACATGCTAACTTTAATTATTATATCTAATTATATCTTTTAGTTATCACTGCTAACTTTATTTAGTTTTTATTTTACTATTCTTATTTGTTTACTATATTAGTATTCACACTAATATTGCTATATATTCTTCAGTTTAAAATTTATTTAATGATTTTATTTAATGTAAACTTTCTCTTAAATTATTGAGTACACTTTTCGCATTTTGTCTTTGCTGGATTTATATTTCGACTCTCTTCTCTCTTGGAACTTTTATCTTGGTTTTATTCACGATCTGAATTTTTAATTCTATTAGTTTCTAGATTCACAATTCACTACTACTTTCGTATTAACTATTATCACTTTACACATTTCACGTTCATACACTGTTAATTATTGGGGTTTTACTTTATTGTTTGTCCCTTTCACTACGTTTTACCATTAGTTTATCTCTGAGGTCTTCATTCCGCACTTTATGTTCTTGTATGTTGTTCCGTTTACTGTGTATAAACTCGAGTCCAGAATATACATTGTTCCACTGCACAGGAGGCTTTCAATTCCCTTTGGAGACCACGGCCCCTCCTACGTACTGTTTAGCTAAAACCCTAAATGCATTAATAAAACCGTACATCTCTTCTAAATATCCACAGAGGAATTTATTGACTTACTCCACGCTACAAGACCGTCAGGACTAATATCATCCCTTGACGTAGAAAGCCTGTTCACGAACGTGCCTATCGCTCAGACAATCGACATCATTATAAAAAACGTGTACCACCATCCTACAATGTATCCTCCAAATCTTGACCAAAACATCTTAAGGAGCATGTTACGTTCATGCACATCAGAGGCGCCGTTCAGGACACCGGATGGTAATCTATACACGCAAGTGAATGGAGTAGCTATGCGGTCACCCTTAGGGACGATCTTCGCTAACTATTACATGGGTCAACTCTAGGAGAGATTATTGAACATCATGGAAAATAAGCCACACACATATTGCAGATATTTAGATGACATCTACATCAACGTCCAAAACGAAGAACATCTCATTAACATAAAGGAGCATTTTGAGGAAAACTCTATGCTAAAATTTACATATGAATTGAGCACGGGCAATAAACTCCCTTTTTTGGATATTGAGGTTCATAACATCAATGTCAACTGCATCACTAAAGTACATAGGGAAAGTACGGACATGGGAAGGTGCTTCAATGCAGATAGCGAATGCCCTGAAAGATACAAAATAAGCGTAATCGGCTCATACATCTGCCGAGCTTACAAATGCTGCTCTACGTAGGAACTTTTTCCACCAAGAGATTGCAAGAGTAAAGCAAATACTCGTGAATAATGGTTTCTCAAACAGCATGATTAAAAAACAACTCCTATCATTTTTAAATAACCATTACAAACATGCAGATAAAACTGTAAGTAATCATAACTGAAAAAAATTGCTACTGAAACAGCGCGAGGCAACAGAGTTGACATTGCACTCCGTGATGTTGCTAAAGCATTTGACTAAGGGGGATTGCTCGGCCTAAAAGCCAAAATCTGTGACCTTAACCTGAAAATAAACCTCTGCAAAACACTCTGCAACTATCTAGACGAGACGAAATCAGTATTGCAGATAAACGTCCAAACGGGTGACGCAATTAATCTGCAAACCGGTGTCCCACAGGGAGGCTGCCTCTCACCAACAGTGTACACAGTATACACCAGGTATCTTCCACATCCAACCGACAAATGTGCGATGTATATACAACTAGCGGACGATATTAGCAGTGACAGAAAAACCCCCAATGACATCGCCATAAGAACAGGAATAGAAATTAAACACCTAAACGATTACGAAAAAAAGAATAAAATTAAGACAAACAAAGATAAGACAAAGAAAGGTAAGAAGGAAAAAAGCCACTGTGCGTGTAGATGGAGAGGCATATCCATTTTCAACAGAAGGACGTGTCCTCGGACTAAAAGTAACAAGGTCAAGCTATACAAGCCATCTACCACAAAAAATCATCAAAGCAAAATCCACCTTATCAGCACTATACACATTCAGACAACTATCAGCCAAAAATAAAAGAAAATTGTTCCTGTCTTTAGTAAAACTTAAGCTCCTATACCCAATAGTACCATTGACCGCATTAAGTAACTCCCAAATTAAGAAGATTCAACGAGTCCAAAATCAAGCCACTAGATTCATAACAAACACAAGAAGACTAGATTACATACCAGCAGAAGAACTCCACCGCAGATCAACTATACAACCCATAAACACAGTCTTACAAAAAGAGCAAGTAAACTGTGGGAAAAAATAAAAAATGCAATACCCCAGAATATAATTAAGGCAAAATACACAATGGTCTTCAACAAAATTTGCATTCAGGAAAGACTGCTACCCAACTACACTAATATATATATATATATATATATATATATATATATATATATATATATATATATATGTGTGTGTGTGTGTGTGTGTAGAAACCTAAGGCAACATATATTCTCACTCGACAGAATTTACTCTTCTTGTGATTAAAAGCACAAACATAGAATAGAAATAGCTCGTAGATGTAAGAATTTAAAAAAAAACAGGCATGGATTAAAAATGACGTACTTATTCCAAAATTTAAGACAAAAGAACAAAAGGACAATTTATGATAGTCACAGTTTAAGAAGTGATATATCAATAACGATTGCAGCCTCGGAGATTAAAAAAAAAACCCAACTAAATATATATTTTTTATTTTAATAGGTATTTAATCGTTTTATGGCTGCAAAGACATGTATTGCCCAAAGCTGGCATCTAATTATAAACTTCGATAATCTCTTTTTACCTAACTATAAGGCCTATGAATACGCTTATTCTTAACTCACACTGAGCCGAGGAACAAAAGGAGCGTCGTCTTCTTATTGCATTGGCCCCTATTTGCATTCTTGGGCTTCATGATTTAAATATCATTTAAGATTGAGAAATAGGACACCCATTGTACACGTTGGAGATGCCTCCCTACCTTTTTTCTTCTTCTCATTTCTAACTAAAAAATCCTAAGGACATACACTGACATCTCTTTCATGAACAAATACACATGAGAGATTAAACAAACTTTATCCACGTACATTAATACAAAGTCCGCCCTGTATAGAAACATAATACTGCAATCAGTATATAAAATAATGGACGAAAGAGCTAGAAATATTTAAAGGTATCTTGTACTATAGCCATGCTGGAAGCATCAGAAACATTTTAGAAGATAACAAAGAAAGAAAACCTAAGCTTTCTCTACAAGCTAAAAATAGAAGGAATAAAGAACAACAGAAAACTTTTAAAAGATAATTAAGAATAAGAACGATATTTTCTGTACAACACACAAGGAGAAGAAAAAAGGAAACTTTATATATGTTGTATGGACAAGGTCAACCCGAAAATCGAAACGATGAAACATAAGCTGTAATAATTAGAAGTTCGAAATCTTTAATCCCGATTAGGACAAGAACACATCTCTATAAACTGAATGTAAAGTAAAATCAAACTACAAACCTTAATCCCGATTAGGAGAAGAACACATCTCTATAAACTGAATGTAAAGTAAAATCAAACTACAAACCTTAATCCCGATTAGGAGAAGAACACATCTCTATAAACTGAATGTAAAGTAAAATCAAACTACAAACCTTAATCCCGATTAGGAAAAGAACACATCTCTATAAACTGAATGTAAAGTCAAATTAAACTAAAAAACCTTAATCCCAATTAGAACAAACTGAACGCATCTATATATGGGAATGTGAAACTAAAATCGAACTCTGAGAGAAGCCTACCTAAAAAGATGAATATATTTTTAGGCGCAAGTTGGACACCTGGTATTGAGACCCGAATACACGACACAGCAAGTGGGTGAATGCATGGATGGGTACGCTATGTTTACAAACCATAGCGTACTCACATTGTCTACCAAAAAATTAGTAAAAAAATGGTTTTAATACTTAATTATCCAAAACGCATAAATAATAAAGTAGATATAGTTAAAAACGAAGCATCAGCATAAAGTAAACATAGATAATAATAATATGTATTTTGTTAATGATTAAATATTTTTTTAATATTTCTGAATTACTCAGTAATTTACTAAATTGTGTGTAATTTATACAATGGTATGTTTCTAAAATCAGTCTTTAACCAATATTTTTTGTGTTTCACATTAAATTTATAACTAGTTTTTATTCAATATCGTTCTAAATAATAAATATGACTAAAGCTATAAGATCTTACAGAACAACAAAGAGCAAAAATCCATCTTATCCATAGCCAATGGTTATCACAAGTAGAAATTGCTAAAAGGAAATTAAATGTTCATGATATGCTGTCCAAACCACTGCAAAACGATATAAAGAGGCTCAGAACTTTGTATCTATGAAAGGGAGTGCCAGTAAACCTCTAAAATAATCTAGCGAAGACATATGTCATTCGGGCTTCACTACGGAATCGCAAAAAAACATCTTCTGACCTTGCTGGGGAGTTCAGTGAAGCTTCAATTTCATAAATTTCACTCATAACATTTTGAAGAGACTTAAAGATGAAGGCTTAAAATGATGGACGGCGATAAATAAGCCATGGATATCTGAGGCCAGGAAAAACAGAAGGTATTCAGTGGTCCAAAGTTCACAAAAAATTCGACAGAATAACAATGGTCTAAAGTTATCTGGTTAGACGAAATTAATTATTAGATATGTTAAAAATACTATTGTATTTTTGTTTTACGTTTAACTCCATTTAAATAGATCTTGAAGGTAAACTTTATAATATGTAAATTTTTTAACAAATTTGCAAATTTTCAGCACATCGGAAGCCACTTGTGTGAGATTAAGAGTTGTCAGAGGTATTTAGCCATGCCTGTCTGGTAACAACTGTGAAGCATGAAGGTGGTTCTATTATTGAATGGAGCTGCATTTTTTCATGAGGGCCAAATGAGGTGTTTTTATGCCAGGGTACAATGCCCCGGAGAATGCCCCACACCAAGAACTAGAGCCACCATAGAGCCCAGACATAAATACAATAGAACACTTGTGGGTGATGGTTGGAAGTACCACAAGTACAAATGAAACACACTCTATGAAAAATTAAAAAAATAAGTAATGAAATCCGTGCCACTAAGAATTATAGCTGTAATTAAAGAAAAATGGGGTTCGATTAAGTATTAAAACAATTAAAAGAAATTCTTTTAGCACAAATGTCTAATAAGATCATATTATTGATTTCATAGGGCGCTTTATACCTTTGGTCAAAGGTGTAGAAGAGAAGAGAAGGGTAAATAAAGAAGCAATATATCGCTAAAGTGAAAATATCTAGAGAGGATAAAGCCAAATACACCCTTGAGCACTAAAGTCGGGAGGGAGTACTGATTCTCCAGGTAACTGGTGTAACAGTCTACCTGTGTTACCCCTTGTGAGGTGGGGAGCCGAATAGGATTTATGCGAGTGCTCAATAGGTGTTAAGGGAAGGTTCACTGGTTATTAGAGGAGAGCTAAATAGATATTACAGGCGTAATCAATTGATATCAATGGAAATGCGGAGTACTCAATTGCTAGAACAGAATGGCTGAATCGGCACTTCGGGAGGAATCAATGAATATTACTGGATCGGCCTCTAGATATGACAAAGGGCTCGATGGGTGTTACAGGATAATGGGAGCGCTCAATGCATGATACAGCATGGCTCACTTGGTGTTAAAAGAGGGCGCAATGGGTATTACGAGATTAAGCAGGTGCTCACTGGGTGTTATAGTACATATTAGAGGATGGCTAGATAGGTGTTATAAGAGGGCTCAATGGTTTTTTGTGGGAGGGAAAAATTCGTGTTGTGGAATTGGTTAACGATTGTTATCAGAAAGTAGAACTGGTGTTACAGGAGTGATCACTGGACGCTACTTGATTACTTGACCACTCAGTGCTTGTTAGAAAAAGTATCAATGGGAGAGTGCGGTAAGAAGAATCATGTCAGATTGTTCTCGGGAAGGCTAAATGGAGGTTTTGGGAGGACTCAGTCGTTGTTATTACTGCTCTCAATGAGTATTGCGGGAGTGGTTGATGGGTGTTGTTACGGGAGGAGCAATACCTGTTGTAAGAGACCTCAGCGGGTGCTCAAAAGGACACAAAAGAGCGTTCAGGAACTCTCAGTTAGTGTTCAAAGATAATCAAATGACTGCTTAGGGAGAGTAAAAAATGTGGACGCTAATAGAGGGCTCAACAGGTGCCCAGGGAAAGCCTACTGGACGCCAATAGAGTACTGGCTGGTTATTCAAGGTAGACCTTAATGGGTGTTTAGGGAGGGCTAATAGATTTTAAAATTGTTCAATGGGTTTGCATGGAGGGTTCAATGGGCGTTCAAGGAATGCATTTCATAGAGAAAGGTGCGAGAGAGTGGGAAGATGCATATATATTTGCAAATTTACCTGAAAGGTTGGGGCCGAGAGAAGCAATCTTTAGATTATATATATATATATATATATATATATATATATATATATATATATATATATAT
This sequence comes from Ceratothoa steindachneri, assembly GCA_963969495.1. Taxonomy (NCBI): domain Eukaryota; kingdom Metazoa; phylum Arthropoda; class Malacostraca; order Isopoda; family Cymothoidae; genus Ceratothoa; species Ceratothoa steindachneri. The sequence continues at coordinate 135,460,681 of OZ018330.1, forward strand.
ATATATATATATATAATATATAACAAATTTATAGGGAAAAAACTTAAATTTTACAAAAAGTAATGGCTTCGAATGTTAAAATGTCAAGATGAACTTATAACAAAGTAAGTAAGAAATTTAAAATAAATTTTCTTGAATATTACTACATATTTTAAGAAGTGAATTCGCAAGCTACTATATTCAAATGACATACATTATGAGCATTCCTTTTCATTTGTAACTACATAAGAGAACATACTAACATATCTTTTAGTAGTTTTTCTCTTCAAATCTGTTTTAGTAGCCACATTTTTCACTGATTTATTGCTACGATCATTGATAACGTGTGATCTTTGTAACGGCTCCATTTATATTCCTTCAGCGATAAGAATTCGTTGGTTAATTGCTAATTGTAACATAATATGCAGGGGATGAGGCATCACTAAAAATAATAACAATAAAAATGGTCATAATCTAAGCTAGTTCTATAGTTGCGCATGGCAACTATAGGTTCCGTTAGAAAATTTCAAACTTCCCTATTTTGAATCATTTTTATTTCATCCTTTTAGCTTTAAGTCCTTATGATATGCGGTTATTATAAACCAGTCACAACTTCAATGGTCAGTCTGTATATAAGATGTCTTCTTCACTACTTCTTTTATACTGGTTTGCCTCGCTAATGAACCAAATATCGAACACGAGATTTTAGTGTGTTTGACAAAAATTTCATTTTCTACAGATTGCTCGCTTGGTTCTCGTATTTATTTTTGAAGGTTTATTCATAATTCAACTGGATTCGGGTTTATTCAATGTAAAACCCCCAAAAGGCGGGGGTAGCAAGGATAATGCCCATATTAGACCTCAAAATTGGAAAAGTGGCACACCGTCTCGATCCCTGTGCTCCAAGCGAAATTGATACGCACTCTGGGTCGTCCTTTGCACCGCTTTTTAATCTCCCACTATCTTTTCCACGCCCCTACATACACCTCCAAAAGGTGAAAGAGAGCGTTATACGTTATAAACTAGATTAAACCTAGGGTACGGAGGGTATTTATGGAACGATATAAATAAAAATGCGGGACGAATGGGAAGACCTGCACCCAAATGTAAAAAAAGACAAGTGGGAGAGAAACCTTTACTACTCTTTATCAGAAATTCCTCAAAAGTTGCAACAATGACTTCAAATTCACACCAACAAAAGCAAAGAGAATGAATTAAAACTCAAAGCTTTAAGAGTTGCTAAAAATAAAGAGGATTTTTTTCGGATAAATTTCTAAAATTTTGGTATAATCTATCCAAAATGGGTCTTCGAAGCAATTCTACAAATGGCACCACACATCCGATAGATCTTCATTCTATATGATCAACCAGATAAGTTCTGTTGGCTTCTGTTTCTATATTTCAATCCTATAAATGACATCTTTTGGTCTCGAAAATGTAAAAGTATTTCCTCCCGTGTGTGTCGACATGTGTGTTTGTGAAGTAGTTAAAGTTGACTGGTGACACTCGGATAGTCGGTCCCTTTCCAAGAACCTAAGATCATGACAAAGATGGGCGACTACTATCTCATATTATCGCAAGAATACTTTAGAGATGCTTAGCATTGTCAGGCTCTGCGGCTGGAATGAATTCAATTGCGTCTCAGCTCTCCATTTAGGGCCGTCATCTGGTTTCATCGATTGTACAAGTCTATATCAATTTCTCTTATGATGTTGCTTAAATTGCCAAGCGGATGGCTGCCAAAATCATTTTTATTCTCCTCTTGAAGTTATACTCTTTAAACTTTGTCTTCCACTCCAGCTCTACTAGAGATGATCTTTCCATCTCATTCGACATAAGCCCCTGTAATCTTCTGCCCCCATATTCGTTCTAAACCATTTCGTTTGTACATAAGGACACGGCTGAAATCTTTGTCACTGATTTATTTTTTAATTATATATGTTTTAATATTTCTAATTACTTCTTCTTGTTTCATATTATCATGGTTGCCATTCCTTCAAAGTAATAATTTCAATCGTGCAGTAGTTTAAAACTTTTGCCTTTTTTAAAAAATAATAATTCCTAGATTAGTCGTTATCTCTATAGACATTTTTCAGATCACTCTCTTTTACACCAACATATGAAAGACCTTTCAACATACAGATATAACAAGCTAAATTTAAATGAGGTCAACAAGATTACACAACATATTCCAACATAAAAGGCTAATATTAATTTGTGTGAACCACATTAACAAGGACGCTATTTGATGAGATATTTTCTCTACCCTCGCCCACACCAACACCATATAACAAACTAAATTTAGAAAAATGCTACTTAAAGTTTGAAAACACAATCATCAAAAAAGAGTTTAATATTAATTTATCGATCTCCATCAACAAGAGGAGCTTCCAGGTGCTGCTCCATCTATTTGCTGCTATATTTGATCTATATTAAAAGAAAAAAGCCTTCAAGTTTGGAAGCTCAAAGAGTTGAGTGTTTACTTTAATTAACTTTTTTGCTATTCACTCTGTTCAATTTGGTCAAGTGTTGTGATCCACTGCTTTCCATCGCATTTATAGATATTCTTCCGTTCAACAGGAGAGTTTTAATTGCTGCAAACTTACAATTTGTTTTTCAGTTATTTTGATTTTCATATATTCCTTATAACATTAATTTGTTTACGGTTATAAATTTTGAATATATAAAGTTTAACCTATGTAAATTTCCTTTACTAACATAAAAAACGCCACAACTCAGAATTATTTATACCACTGGTCATTAAGAAAGGTTCAGTAGACTTTAAATGAACACTGTCAACCTTAACATTTAGAGGAGGACGAACGACTGAACAAACTTTGATACCGACCACTATCTATTTACCTCTTCTTTCGTAATTATTAACTTTGTCCTTTTGAGGACACACTAAATTTCTAATTATTACCTCCTTTATTTCAGAAACAGAACAACTTTAGGAGACTTGCGTACCCTCCGTATCCCCGTTGCTCCAAATAATCCCCTCTTTTGGCTATATAGCTCCTGTTCTCTGGAACTCCAAAAATAAGTGTTATAAAATCAAAAATCATATTTCTGTTTTCCCGCCAACCTTTGCGAGTAAATAAATATCCAAATAGAATATAAGAGATCGGCTGTAAATAGCATATGATGAGGGCCTCGTCTAATTAAGTTAGTCCGATCCATCAAAACGTGGCAGCAATAGCCGAACTCTCCCTTTCCCACCTCACAGTAACTGCTATTTTTAACTCATGACAGGATTTCATCATGTAGAGTTGCGGTGACTTATCTCTCTCTCTCTCTCTCTCTCTCTCACACACACACACACACACTAGTAAAGTAACATCGTATTTGCAACAGCAGCTCTTGTCGGTAGTGCAGCTGGGCAGCGATGGGCGATCATTCCCCTCGCTCGTGCAAAAATAAACACTTTGCTCGGTCGCAGCTGCCTCCAATGGACCGTGGCTTAAGTAAAGCCGCTTCGGAGGGTCGCAGGAGGGAAGCGGAAGAGTACTGTTGCCTTCCCACCTTTTAGTTACCCACTTTGTACAAATTTCATTAATGGTTTGCCTTTCAGGAGGTTGAATTTTTGGTTTTGGTGTTTCTTTGGGTTTTGTGCGAAATTGCTTTTTAGCATTAATGTTAAATGAATTCTATTCATTACAAATTCTTTATTAATATTATTTCCTGCCTTTCCAACTTCTGAATAACCCTTAATGAATTAAAATAGGGTTTGAATCTGTAGACTACTTCCACCATAGATGAGGATGTTTGGTCTCTGTAGAAATGTGGATAGGAAACTACAAGAAATGTCATAATTTCTTACCCTATTTCTTAAATACTGCGATTTCGACCAAAGATCTCCCTGAGCTGTTTTTTAACATAAAGAAAGCGTCCAACTTTATTCGAAATTGACAAACTGGGGTAATTGAGACTTTTTTATCCCCCATAGGAGGGGCACATACGGGACCATGCCATTTTTCAAAAGTTTCTCATTCCTCGAAACGACCACAACGTGCAGATTAAGACTAAATCCTAACCCATGAAAATGATCACACTGAACAACCTCAACAAACATCTGCTATCACAACAATATTAGGAATAATTTTCCTTCATCGTCACTTTATACAGAACCAGTAATTGTGACATTTTTAATGGTTAGATGGCTTTATTTTACCAAAGAGATAAACATTTTAGAGTAAAATTAAAAAATCTCAATAAAATGTTAACAAAGAAAGCAGTGGAAGATTAAGTCTGCAGAGCTTTAGCCATTTGTCAATGTTTTTAAAACCCCTTTTTGCATATGTGTTCACTGAAATGTTTATTTTTCTTTGTAATTCTTGGAATATTTTTTATTACTTTTTATCAACTCCTCATATATTTGTAGTTTCTTATTACATAAAATGGTTGTTCACTTTAACTGTTAGGTGTAGGGCCTAAGATATCTAAACTAAATTTGCATAGATTGCCCGTTGTGTACGCATTACCGAACATTAGTAGGAATGGGTAATTAAGTCTCTAAAATTAGTATCTTTATTTATTTGAATTTTCAATTAGATTCAAATTAAAGCTAATGAATTTCCTATATTATAAATGATTGAAGGTTACCCTTCAAATTAAATTAGGCATATATTCATATATGTACTACTACCTCCGAATGAAAATGCCAAGTTAAGCTTGGTTTGGTGCTAGTAAATATAGACAAACAATGTTAAACTATAAAACTGAATTAGTTCACTTGCAACACTTTACCCTAATCTAAATTAGGCCGCAGTTAAAAGAACTAAAACAAAATGATAATTAGCGCCATAAAATCTAGCCTGACAGTAATGTTTACAAGTAATTAGTTGTTTTACCAGACTATTATAAATGTATTCACGTTAGTCACATATAAGCAATGCTATTTATTGATGCCCCAGTAATTATAACTCCATTAATTTGACGTCTATAGCTGCCAAACTCCTCGCGTCACTGATCAAAGACAAGATAAATGAACATTTCGTCTGTTTTGGCATTAATCTCAGCATGTATCTTGAAAACCTACAAATCAAGCGTTTGGTTATTCGATGATTGAATTCTAAGATCTTTCTGATAAGTTAAGAAGTCTATTAAGTGTATTCACCTTTTACATTCGAGAAACTTAATTCTAAACAAAGTTATGCCGTATTAATTAAAGCTAAAGATCCACTCCAGTAGCAGAATTTGACAAAGCCATTATGCATAACAATAAATGTTGTCAATTGATTTTAATTAATGTTATTTAAAACATGAATATACTCTCAAAATATTTAAAACTCTCGGCTCATGGCAGTACATTAAAATAAAGCATCACTTTTTTAATGGCTAAACAACACCCAAGTCACATTTTGCGATGCTGAAGATGTAAGAGAAATCCCGATTTTCATAATTAATTTTGTTGGTTTCTCAAATTCAGAGGAAATTCTTATTAACCCATACCTATATCTACAATGTCGAGGATCCATTAACTTATTTATCATTTTGGCCTACATTTAAAATTAGGACAGATCACTTTGGTTTAATTAAATAAAAAAAATCGGCACTAATTATCTACAACGTATCTCTCCAACGACGGAAAATATCAACAACAAATGTGACGGGAATAAAACATAAACTGAAATCCAAAGGCGGGTATTAGTTCGTAGAAGCGGGCGCAGATTGTGCCAGTAAAAAAATAATAAATGCCAAATAAATAATACAATGAATGATGAGGGGGTTAACGTATGAAAAGGCTAAATATAAATCTCAAAAACGTTACAGGTGTGAAAAAATGTCCACCGACCGAAACCTGTAAATCCAAAATAAACTAATGTGTTTTAGAAGATATAGACTGCAGTACAAAATGCCATGGTAAAGGTACCTAGTATCGTGTAGGGTCCCCGTTAGTTAGATAAATTGCAATAACTCGACGTGGCATCGATTCCACAAGTGGACAACGCCATTTTGAACTCTCCAGAATCCTTCCCCGAACCAATTCTGGGCAATATCTTATATTTTTGGAGCTACGAGTATATACAGTCCAAGAATGGATAAAAATGGTCAACAAGGGGTGCAACCTAGCAATTGTCGATCAATAAAGTTTTTAGGTTGACTAGTGGACCGAAACAATGATATGTGACCCCTTCTCTTACAAATAATGGAAACACCAGCAGCCTGCACGGTGTTGCTAAAACTGGGGTCCATGGCCTTATGAGAATGTCGCAAGACCCAAACCATATAATCAGTTAGGAACAACTGGAATCGAAGATCATCGGACCAGCCACATGTTACCACTCTGGTGGTTTTTCTGCTTTCATATCTAACGAAGGTAAAGAATGCTGCACTGACCTGATGGATATGCAATTTGAACCATGGTAGCTTTTTGGTTTTAACCAGCTATTTTTACCAGACGCCGCTTGTTACAATCATTAAGCACTCGTTGTTGACCACCGCGCTAGCAACGGTGGATGGTAATGCTGCTCACGAGGTATTCTTGGTACACGCGTAACACCGTAGATCTAGGGGTTGATTGCTTGCACTTTTTCGTAAATGGAATGTACAATTCATCTGGTACCCACTATCATGTTCCATTTGAACTCCGATAATCCTTGTCCCTTGTCCCCTTGCCGCTGTTCACACTGACCAATAAATGTGAGATGAGAAATTGAATTTTCATACTCGTACTGCTATCACGTCTTTTGGCACCTCAGAGAATCATTATTGTCGTAGAATGACCCTTGGCTTTGATCACTCTACGCTTTGACACCCTTTTAGTCGCGGTATGCTTTAAGGGGCGTGAGTTACTTCTATAATGAAGTAGGGCTTTGTTCTAAGAGTGCTATTTTATTGGTTTAGTCCTTAAGGAAGAGCTATTTTTAAACACATAAGGATAAGAGGAAACACCAGAATCTACCACAAAAATAAACGTGTATTTTAAATTAAATATTACAAACCAACAGTAAAAGCATTTCTATATTTGGCCTCAAAGAATTTTAAATGACAAAACATAAACAAGTAGGCTTTCAATAAACAAACCAATTGCCAATTAGTATTTTTATCACGACCCTATTTGTTTAGCATAAAACATTAAATTAATGTACTGTCATCTACAAACACATATGACCTAGGTTCAAGAATAATGGTTTCTACTCTCCTTTAAAACGTGGGACGTACTAAACTTCTACTATTGCAATAGAGATATAAATGTTATTGTTAACTTACAGGTAGGTATTAGGGATTGCCGGATGTCGCTGGAGGACTTATCTCTCGCTTTGAAGTGTTGCTTCGTCGCTGCTTGAATTTTCGAAGAGGGAATGCTTCTTAAACGTAATTAAAGAACGGGAGCTCGTTGGGGCAGGGTTCTTCTCCTCTCACTCTTACGTTGCTTGGGATGTGAGAATCACTCGAGTGTGAGCGGCTTTACTTTTCTTTAGTCGGACTTCTTTGCAGACGGAAAAGGCTTCTTCGGTATGGCACCGATATAAAACTTGACTAATTAGGTTAATACGGCCCTGAAAGGGGGGGGATCGATTTTCTCAATCTGATTCTATCGTTTCTCACGGAAATAGTCTTGTATGGCTGAAGGATCGATCTTTACGAATTAATCTTTCTTCTGGCGAATCGACTTCTAAAAATCTTCTTGTCTAGCCGATGGATCGATCTTCACGACCTAATCCTACTCTGGCGTATCGACTTCAGATAATCCTCTTCTCTTTCTTTGCGGGGCTTATTTATAGGCAGATTGCCGCCCCATCTAAAGGGGGAAGTGACCAGGCCACAGATGCAAAAGGGGGGGGGGGGAGCGAATGGTGAGTTAGCATCTGGGTAGAGCGAGAATTCCTGAGGTAGCACTGGGGTGCCCAAGTCAGCTCGCAAATTATAGGCTCGTAACCGCACCGCTACTTGGCGTGCCTTCTGACTCGCACCGTTTTTTTTTCCTAACCACGGGTTTATGGGTCTCGTAGGTCATACGATCGTTAGAGCGTCGTTTAAGGACCTTAGGTGGTCGCCTTCAAACATATGTTAGCTCCAACTGCCCACAGCGGCGAGGCGATCACACATGGTAAGCATTTTCGCCGGCTACCTTTCCCACGCTTCTCCTCATGAAGGGAGGGGGGGCTTGAATGTATCTATACTCCTCCAGGAGGCTTAATGTAGCCATTTCTCCACATCTACCTCCATTCTTAAGAAAATAACGGGAGGGGGGGGGGTTCCAATCCGACGCTTACAATAATATACATGGGTAACTTACGGAACATTATATTATACAATAAATTCTAGTTCACTCGGGAATGCCTCGATAACATTTCACCTGACCTTACATTAATTCCTATATTACTGTGCCATCTTAGGATTTTCCTACCTACCACTCGGGTTACTCGCCCCTACTTACTTACAATTCTACTGATTTACACTTAACTTTGCTATAATACAATAGTTGGGCTGCTCCTTAATCGTCGACAGGGTTCCGACTTAACGAGTCGGCCATACAATTGTTGGACCCTTTTATGTAGTGAATGGAGTACTGGTACTCCATCAAGAGTAAACTCCATCTCAGGAGTCTTCCATTCTTACACTTATTTTTACCTAAGTATGACAACGGTTTATGATCGCATTCCAACTTGAACTCGCGCCCTATTAGATAATATTTGAATTTACCTATGGACCATATTATGGCCAAAGCTTCGATTTCGATAGTAGCGTAGGCTTTTTCTCTACTCAACAGTTTCCTACTGACATAAGCTATGGGATAGGCTGTTTCGTCATCTTCGTATTGAAGCAATACTCCGCCTAGCCCGTCCCGACTAGCGTCCGTGCGAAGACCGAAGATCTTGTTGGGATTTGGTAAGCGAAGAATGGGCGCAGTTACGAGTTTTCCTTTTAGAATCTCCAACTGAGTTATTGCATGGGGGTTCCACGTGACAGGGTCTGACGCTGTCTTTTTTAACAAATCATTCAGTGGGGCCGCAATGGAAGCGAAGTGTGGTACAAAACGCCTATAGAACGAGGCCGCTCCCATAAACGATCGGAGTTGTTTCTTGGTTTTCGGCCGGGGCATCTTGACTATGGCGTCCACTTTTTCTTGCTGGGTAGTCAAGTGTTTTTGTCCTATTTTGAATCCCAGGTAGTCAATGGATTCGTAGGCAAAATAACACTTGGTCGGCCCGGCGGTTAGACCTTGCTCCTTCAATTTCTCCAGCAATGAGCGTAGGGCGTGTAAGTGTGACTCCCATGTACGGGTAGCTACGTACACGTTGTCGAAGTAAAACGACACGTCGCTTAGTCCAGCGATAATTCGCCTCATCATCCTATTATAATTGCTACCGGCTGTAAGTAGTCCGAAGGGTAGCCTGGTAAACTGTAACAGACCTCTCTCGGTCGCAAAAGCCGTCAGTTTTTTGGACTCCTTAGCGAGAGGTATTTGATAGTACGCTTTACACAAATCCAATTCGGTGATGAATTTAGCGTCTTCAAATAAATGGAGATTTTGATCTATTAGTGGGATGGGCTCGGCGTCGAAAACGGTAACTGAATTCAATTTTCGGAAGTCCACGCACATCCAAAATGATTGATCAGGTTTCTTAACCATTACTATGGGGGAGCAATAATCGGACTCCGATGGCTCTAAAATTCCCAATTTTAGTAAATTCCGGACTTCCTTATTGAAGTCTTCTCGTAGGTGGATTGGTAAAGGATATGGTTTGCTCCGAACCACTGAATTAGTTTTTAGTTTTATTTCATGGATAAAATCCTTGGCACATCCGGGGTTTTCAGAAATGACTTCTGGGAATTCCATGAGCAAGTTCAACATTTCCGCTTTTTGTTGAATTTCTAAGTGGGGATTTATCTTTAAATCCACCCGAGGGTCTTCCGGGGTAGGTGAGAGCGAGGGAAGTTCGTATTCCTCGTCTTGTTCCACACACACGGTGTGTATGACTTGCAGGGGCGTACCCGGGTAAACGGCATCCATCGGTTCTTCTTCGTCTAGAAGGGTAATATTCTTTATGCACGCGCGGCGGTGATATTTTTTTAGCATGTTTATATGATAGGTTCTTCGCCCTGTTGGGGTATCTATCAAGTAATCGACTGGACCCCGTGCCTCGATTACTTCAAACGGTCCCTTCCACTGGGCCCATAACTTGTTATTTTCGGTCGGGAGTAATAATAAGACTTCATCTCCTGCCTTTAATTTTCGAGCCTTTGCTTTCATATCGAAATAGTCCCGATATTTGGCTAAATTTTTCTCGGCGTTCTCTCGAGCTAAGCCAGAGCAGTATTCTAGGCGCTCGCGCATATCCATCACGTAGGCGTAAGATGATTTGATTTCTTGCTCGAGCTTCGCGTTGGAAAATAATTCCTTAAGAATACTCATAGGACCTCGCACATTTCTCCCGTATAATAGCTCAAAGGGCGAGAATCCCAACGTCCGATGAGGTATTTCTCGGCAGGCGAAAAGGGCTGCAGGCAGGTATCTGTGCCACTGTGTAGGGTTGTTTTGACACAACTTCTTCAATATATTTTTGAGAGTCCCGTTTAATTTCTCGCAGATTCCGTTAGCGGCTGGATGAAATGGACTCGTAAAAATTGGCTTGACTAACAGAAGTTTGTTAAAATACTCCATCAATTCTGAGGTGAATTGGCGCCCTCTATCAGATAGAATTTCTTTAGGCAGGCCTACTCGTGCAAAAATTGAAATTAATGCTTCCGCGCAGGAAATAGTGTCAATCTTCCGTAGGGCCACGGCATCTGGGAACCGGGTGGCACAATCCACTAGGGTGAGGATGTAGGAGTGTCCTCCACTTGAAGGGGGGTGAATTGGTCCCACCAAATCAATTGCCACTCGAAAGAAAGGTTCGGTAATAACGGGCACCTTTTGTAAGGGAGCGGGAGGTACCCGTCCTCTGGAGGGATCCTTCTGACACACGTCGCATGATCGGCAATAGGCCACAATTTCCCTGGCGGCCTGGGGCCAATAAAAGTGTCGGAATATCTGCTGCGCCGTTTTGTTGTGCCCAAAGTGTCCGGCTAATATTCCATCATGCGCGGTATTCAAAATTCTTTGCGTGTATTCTTGAGGTACACACAGTGCTTTCTTGTTTTTCTTATCCTCCTCGCTGATAGTACGGTAGAGAAGTGAGTCTTCTACGATATACTGGATCGGCTTCTTTCCTTTCACTTGGAGAATTTCACCTTTAATAGCTTTCTCCCATAGAGGTTTAAGAGTGGGGCATTCCTTCTGAGCACTGGCGAAGGAAGTCAATTTGAACCCATTGTCTTCGAGGGTAATCCTCGGGGTCAACTTAGCAGGTTGCTCTTTCCTCTGGGCTTCTTGTGCCCGGGTGACTACTTGTTGGGCCACTTTTTGCTGGGGAATTAGGGGGTTTTGTCCGATTAGTACTGCGCAGAACTTAATCGGGGCTACTACCACGTCCGTCCAACCGGTGAAATATCTGCATTGTATATGACATCTCACGACGGGGAATCGATTGTCGCGTCCTAAAAAGTCGTGGACAATTGCGAATTTCTTATGGGCAGGGTTTACTGGGGGCAGCAACTTGTCGGATACCACTATGCCCGTGCATCCGGTGTCTCTGACTAAAGTGGATACTCGGCACCCATTAACAGTGCCCTCTTCAAATTGTAGGCCGCCTGGCGAACTTTTGTTGAATAGAAAGTTTACCTGTTGCTGGGGCCCTTCGGATGTTGGCGCGGGGACGTAGGACGAATCAGCTTGTCCTGCTGGGATAGCGGCAGTCAGGTTTTGCACCTGTTGTCTCGAGGTCTCCCTCAGTCGGGAGTTCTGTGGGCACTGGAAACTCAGGTGACCTATTATCCCGCAGGTATAACAAGTGACGGGCTTCCTGGGATACGTGCCGGTATTAGGGTATGATCCTTGTGGAATCCTAACTTCTTTTTGATTTTTTTCTCCTCCAAAATTTGGTTTATAAGTTCCTTTTGCTGCTGCGAACTTAAAGGGCTTCTTCTGTAAATGCCTGGGTGGCGGCCCATTTTTCTTTGGGGAGGGAGCCTTCTCTTTCTTGTACTCCCTAGGATATAACCGATGATTTACCGCGTGGAGGTCAGCCTCGTCCAGGCACTCGTTGAAGGTAGAAGCTTTTCGGTCCTTAACGAATGCACGGATTTCCTGGGGTAGTGTACTTAGTAACTGATCTCTAAGCATGAAGTCAACGACCGCAGCGACTTCGTTCTCTACCCCTTCTGACTCCATCCAAAACTGTAGGCTTCGACGAAGCTCAAAGCCAAAATGTTTGTACGTTTGTCCAGGTCTTATACGAGACTGCCTAAACTTCATCCTATATTCTTCCGGGTTAAGGTTTGTTGCTGAGAGAAGTTCGGCTTTGAGAGTGGAATAGTCCACAGTCGCTTCTGAGGGTAAAGATACGAATATCTCTCTCATCCTACGATTGAGTAGCGGTAACAGTCTGGCGACCCCATCTTCTTCTAGGTCCCAATTATTGACTTCAAATATTTTCTCAAAATGGGAGAGATATGAGCATAAATCTTCTTCGTCCTTGTACTCCGGGAGTTTCATGCTGGCCGCTGGTGACACTCCTGTTTTAGATGACACTGACTGCACCTCTAACTGGTCTTTACTAAGAGCTCTTTCGTGGGCCCTTATCTTCTCTCTTTCATCAGCTTCCATTTTCGTCTTTTCTGCTTCCATTTTCATCTTTTCTCTTCTTTCTTCTCTTTCGTTTCTCTCTTTCTCCTGAATAAACGAACTCAGATCGGTTCCTTCCAGTCCGAGGCTTTGACCTTGCTTCCGATAAAGGTCAAACAATGCCATCGCGCTTATGTCAGTCATCTACCTTGTTTTTACTCAAGCCTGACCTACTCCACCACCGAAACTTACCACTTTGCCTAACAATTACCTTTAGATGGTATCCACCTCTAACTTTACCAATTTCCCACTCGTCAAATATCCTATTATTCCTGGTGTTCCTTTTATGTGTTAGCTCTTCCTTAAATAAACACTGCTGGGTTCTTTCTAATATAAAACCTCTAGACCTGACACCACTTTTATAATATGTCGTAGAATGACCCTTGGCTTTGATCACTCTACGCTTTGACACCCTTTTAGTCGCGGTATGCTTTAAGGGGCGTGAGTTACTTCTATAATGAAGTAGGCTTTGTTCTAAGAGTGCTATTTTATTGGTTTAGTCCTTAAGGAAGAGCTATTTTTAAACACATAAGGATAAGAGGAAACACTAGAATCTACCACAAAAATAAACGTGTATTTTAAATTAAATATTACAAACCAACAGTAAAAGCATTTCTATATTTGGCCTCAAAGAATTTTAAATGACAAAACATAAACAAGTAGGCTTTCAATAAACAAACCAATTGCCAATTAGTATTTTTATCACGACCCTATTTGTTTAGCATAAAACATTAAATTAATGTACTGTCATCTACAAACACATATGACCTAGGTTCAAGAATAATGGTTTCTACTCTCCTTTAAAACGTGGGACGTACTAAACTTCTACTATTGCAATAGAGATATAAATGTTATTGTTAACTTACAGGTAGGTATTAGGGATTGCCGGATGTCGCTGGAGGACTTATCTCTCGCTTTGAAGTGTTGCTTCGTCGCTGCTTGAATTTTCGAAGAGGGAATGCTTCTTAAACGTAATTAAAGAACGGGAGCTCGTTGGGGCAGGGTTCTTCTCCTCTCACTCTTACGTTGCTTGGGATGTGAGAATCACTCGAGTGTGAGCGGCTTTACTTTTCTTTAGTCGGACTTCTTTGCAGACGGAAAAGGCTTCTTCGGTATGGCACCGATATAAAACTTGACTAATTAGGTTAATACGGCCCTGAAAGGGGGGGGATCGATTTTCTCAATCTGATTCTATCGTTTCTCACGGAAATAGTCTTGTATGGCTGAAGGATCGATCTTTACGAATTAATCTTTCTTCTGGCGAATCGACTTCTAAAAATCTTCTTGTCTAGCCGATGGATCGATCTTCACGACCTAATCCTACTCTGGCGTATCGACTTCAGATAATCCTCTTCTCTTTCTTTGCGGGGCTTATTTATAGGCAGATTGCCGCCCCATCTAAAGGGGGAAGTGACCAGGCCACAGATGCAAAAGGGAGGGGGGAGCGAATGGTGAGTTAGCATCTGGGTAGAGCGAGAATTCCTGAGGTAGCACTGGGGTGCCCAAGTCAGCTCGCAAATTATAGGCTCGCAACCGCACCGCTACTTGGCGTGCCTTCTGACTCGCACCGTTTTTTTTTCCTAACCACGGGTTTATGGGTCTCGTAGGTCATACGATCGTTAGAGCGTCGTTTAAGGACCTTAGGTGGTCGCCTTCAAACATATGTTAGCTCCAACTGCCCACAGCGGCGAGGCGATCACACATGGTAAGCATTTTCGCCGGCTACCTTTCCCACGCTTCTCCTCATGAAGGGAGGGGGGGCTTGAATGTATCTATACTCCTCCAGGAGGCTTAATGTAGCCATTTCTCCACAATTATATTGAATTTCTTTCTCGATAAATGACAACAAATATTAAGCACTATACCAACTTGTGACTAGTGTATATTTGGGGAAAATACATTTCCAACTTATCGCTGACCAATCGCCTAATTGAAAACCCATGTGCACAAGTTTCAAGTAATTTTAGTTAATGAGGACGACGATACGATAAGACACAAATATAATGTGATGTATACAAATGGTTACGACACTTTTAATTTTCCTGCCTTTTTCCTTTCACCCTTTTCAGTGTGGGTGTTTTTACGGATATCAAAAAAGAACAATTCGGATTCAGATACAATTGAATCTCTCTTTTCCAATAGCATTTTTAAAAAAATACTACTTTCGAGTATCCCTGTTGTGAGGTATTCAAGTCCCATGGAATTATGGCATTGTTTCTCTATCTATAGTTTCTTTGAAGAAGTGAAGTGTTTTGTGACCTGTCTCTCCCTCGTGACCCTTTTCGTTTTGTTTAGATTTCTTGTGAGATAAAATGTTCCCCAATTTGAGAACTCTCATCGTCATTATATTTTCGGATTATTTCCAGATTTGCTTTCACCTGACAAATCAGTTATGGTATCTTCTACAATGTTTTGTCTCTAGTTTTATCTCTGCTAAAATTCAGAAGAGTTTGTTTCTTTGATTAAATGAGCAAGAATTGTTTGTAATTACAGCCTAAATTCATTAATTATAAGTAGTATTTAGTTTTATTTTATTTAGGCGAGTACAACGCAAAAAGGCAAAAGATTAGAAACACGTATTGCTCTAATATTTGTGTGTATCATGTTAGATACAGCTAATAAAAAAAACTAGCGATGTAAAATTAATAACTTCTTTACAACAGTTGGTAAACCGGAAAGTTTTATGAGAAAATCAATCATAATATTCAGTGAAATAATGTTTTCGGAAATATTGGAGCAATACGTGTTTCTAATCTTTTGCCTTTTTGTGATGTACTCGCCTAGATAAAATAAAACTAAATACTAGTTATAATTAATGAATTTAGGCTGTAATTACAAACAATTCTTGCACATTTAATCAAAGAAACAAAGTCTTCTGAATTTCAGCAGAGATAAAACTAGAGACAAAACATTGTAGAAGATACCATATTTATGGTACAATAAATAATATGAAGACGTATATCGACATTTCCTTTTTTGTGTGTGTGAAAAGGAAAAATAAAGTAACAGTTGGAGAACTAATCTGTACACAAACAATAATATTGGCCTCACATCAATGCATCATTGCCAAGATAGAATAATAAAGAAAAGGGAGAAAAAAAGAAAAAAAACGAGAAAAATAGAAAGAAGAGAATAGTGAAAAATGAAAAGAGAAAAAAGAGAAAAAGAAAGAGAAAGGAGAGGGAAAGGGAAAGAAAAAGAGAAAAAGGTAGAGACAGAGAGAGAGAGAGAGGGGGAATGGATGAATGGAAGCTGCAGATATGGAGGAGTTTAGAGACTGAGAGAGTCAGAGAGGGGAATGAAAAGAAAGAGAGGGAAAGAAAGAGAAGGAGGAGGGAAGGGCGTAAGCGCCCGAGGGTTAAAGGGGAGGATAAGATAGAGAGGGAGAGACTAGAGAGCGAGGAAAGGAGGGATAGCGAGAGAGGGAAGGGAGGAGAAAGGGAATGAGGGTTAGCGAGGGAGGAATGGAAGCAAATTAGAGTGGGAGGCAGGAGGTGAAAGAGAGTTAACGAGGCAGGGAGATTAGAGAGGGGGGGCAGAAGGAGAAAGAGGGTTAACGAGGCAGGGAGATTAGAAAGGAAGGGCAGGAAGGGAAATAGGGTTAACGAGGCAGGAAGATAGAGAGGGAGGGCAGGAAGGGAAAGAGGGTTAACGAGGCAGGGAGATTAGGGAGAGAGGACAGGAAGGGAAAGAGGGTTAACGAGGAAAGAAGGTTAGAGAGGGAGGGCAGGAAGGGAAAGAGGGTTAACGAGGCAGGGAGATTAGAGAGAGAGGGCAGGAAGGGAAAGAGGGTTAACGAGGCAGGCAGATTAGAGAGGGAGGGAAGGAAGGAAAAGAGGGTTAACGAGGCAGGGAGATTAGGGAGAGAGGGCAGGAAGGGAAAGAGGGTTAACGAGGAAGGAAGGTTAGAGAGGGAGGGCAGGAAGGGAAAGAGGGTTAACGAGGCAGGAAGATAGAGAGGGAGGGCAGGAAGGGAAAGAGGGTTAACGAGGCAGGGAGATTAGAGAGGGAGTGCAGGAAGGGAAAGAGGGTTAACGAGGCAGGCAGATTAGAAAGGGAGGGCAGGAAGGGAAAAAGGGTTAAAGAGGCAGGCAGATTAGAGAGGGAGGGCAGGAAGGGAAAGAGGGTTAACGAGGCAGGCAGATTAGAGAGGGAGGGAAGGAAGGAAAAGAGGGATAACGAGGCAGGGAGATTAGGGAGAGAGGGCAGGAAGGGAAAGAGGGTTAACGAGGAAGGAAGGTTAGAGAGGGAGGGCAGGAAGGGAAAGAGGGTTAACGAGGCAGGAAGATAGAGAGGGAGGGCAGGAAGGGAAAGAGGGTTAACGAGGCAGGGAGATTAGAGAGGGAGTGCAGGAAGGGAAAGAGGGTTAACGAGGCAGGCAGATTAGAAAGGGAGGGCAGGAAGGGAAAAAGGGTTAAAGAGGCAGGCAGATTAGAGAGGGAGGGCAGGAAGGGAAAGAGGGTTAACGAGGCAGGCAGATTAGGGAGAGAGGGCAGGAAGGGAAAGAGGGTTAACGAGGAAGGAAGGTTAGAGAGGGAGGGCAGGAAGGGAAAGAGGGTTAACGAGGCAGGAAGATAGAGAGGGAGGGCAGGAAGGGAAAGAGGGTTAACGAGGCAGGGAGATTAGAAATGGAGTGCAGGAAGGGAAAGAGGGTTAACGAGGCAGGCAGATTAGAAAGGGAGGGCAGGAAGGGAAAAAGGGTTAAAGAGGCAGGCAGATTAGAGAGGGAGGGCAGGAAGGGAAAGAGGGTTAACGAGGAAGGAAGGTTAGAGAGGGAGGTGAGAAAGTGAAAGAGGGTTAACGAGGCAGGGAGATTAGAGAGGGAGGGCAGGAAGGGAAAGAGGGTTAACAAGGCAGGGAGATTAGAGAGGGAGGGCAGGAAGGAAAAGAGGGTTAACGAGGCAGGGAGATTAGAGAGGGAGGGCAGGAAGGGAAATAAGGTTAACGAGGCAGGGAGATTAGAGCGGGAGGGAAGGAAGTAGAAATGGAAGGGGGATTAGCGAGGTAGGTAGGAAGGGAGATATATAGTGTGATATGTAGGGGTAAAAGATCCTTAGCAAGAAAAGGAGAGCATTGAATAATAATATCCAGTGTTTTGGGCTCTGGACAAATCTTATGATCTAGAACAATAAGAAAATATATATAAACAAATAATTGTTTCTGCAATAAAGAGAACAATTACACGAAAAGCTAAATGTAAAAATGTGGAGGAGGATGTACAAAATATAAAAATACCCCAAAATAAAAATAAACAAGGAAGATCCAAAATGAATGAAAAATTTCAGTAATTTGAGTAAAACTTAAAAATACAAAGTAAATTCAAATAACATTAATGGTGGCAAAAGTGGAGAAGAGGTAAATGCAATAAATAAAATATCAAATATTCCTTGATTTAGAGAGAGCTGTGAGCTGCCTTAATAAAATTTAAAAATTTATTCTTTGGAATAATTTTGTGTAATTGGGTAGCAGAGAAAACAAAGGCTGCTGACCAAAGGTCGCGTGCTCTCACCTCTTCTGATTTATGACCTAAAGACATTCAAAACCTTAAAAAAAAATTCACGGACTAACCTTTGGAAGGACCTTGGAAATTATATGATTCGAAAGACAATGTAAAACAACCTAAGAGTTTAAAATTTCGTTACAATCGGTCTAATAGGTATGATGTTATTGGTAAAACAAACTGAGTCATTGGCTAACCTTGGGGGGACATTGGTAATTATATCATTCTAAGGAGAATGTATAACAACATAAGGGTTTCAAAGTTCGTTAGATTGGCCGAAAAGTTACAATGTTATTACCAAAACATAAAAAAAGCAAAACGGAGACCGATCGACCGACCGACATAGTAAGATATAGAGTCGGCCGCGACTAAAAATAAAGTCCTATTTAGTTTGGTTTTATAGAGGTAATTAATTAATGTTAAGTAGTTAAATCAAACAGTGTCTTAATTTTAAATTAAGCAATGTATAAGCAATGTGTTTAATTAATAGGCACTCAATTATGAGAAGGTCAGATTTACATGATGAGGAAGATATTATTTCTACTTTATTATAATCCATAGAGATTTTACATGAATAGGAATGATATAGGATAACAGTTTTCTTTTACAGAAAGATATGTTCCTGTTCTGTAGTTGACACCCCTTTGAACGTCACTGTGAACCTTGATAATGTGTTTTGTATATATGTATAATATACGTTCCCAGAGAACATTTCAGCCAAGTAAATTTGTATACTACCTCGGAACTCATAATTTCAGGGGTGAGGTCTTTTAAGGTAAACAATCAGCTAATTGCCACATTTTAAAGGATTTAAAATGTGGATAGAATCTTTTTAAAATATTCAAAAATTCTTTTCGCAAAGCAATAGTATGGTTTTCTAAAACGGGAAAGGAGATATTTAATTTCTTGCGGGGAATATCAAAATTTTGATAGTGATAAATATTTTATTTAAAAAATTTCTAATGTAACATATGGAGATATTGGGCGAGTAGTTAATTAATTTACAAATGTTGAAAAGGTTTCCATTTCCAAATGGAATAGTGTCCAGTTAGAACAAATATTGAAGGCCCGGTTCATCAAGGTTAACAAACGTTAACTTTAAATTGCTATATTTACAGAAGTTATAAAAAATTTAGACCAAGGTTACTAAATGATTGCTTTCGGAAGACAGAAAATACAAAGTAATCGTGATTTTTCTTTCTATTTTAACACACAAAAACGATAAACTCTAATTTGTTTCTGTTTCCAGGTTAAACCAAATGTTAGGATGGTATTAGTTTATAAAGTTTTTAAATTTTCAGATTGAGAAGAATTGTAGCAAAATGTGAAAGTGTCATCGATATATATATATATTTGTTAAAAATTAGGTTTTAATTCTATGGGACACATTTAAAAGTTTGGTTTCCAAATAGCACATAAAAGAAAGGAAGAGAAAAATAGTAGGGGCACCTCGGCGCTCCAGGCTAAAAAAATATCCTTTGAGGAAATGTGAAATTAAGAGAATGGTAAAGAGATAATTCTAGAAGTGTTTTAAATACAAAACGAAACAATTCATTATGTAAGCTATCAAGGGAAGGAAACAGTTTATTTAAGATTATGTCTATGGTTTCATTTAATGAGAGGAAACGTCATCACTGGCCATGTGATAGTGGGAACGGAGTGGCTTGAGCAAATCTACCAATTATTGAGAATTATCCACAGTAGAATCATTTCACGTTAAATCATAAAGTAGAGGAACTACAAATTTAGCTAAGTCGTAATTAGGTGAATTGTATTCAGCCAGAATAGGTCTTCCAGGAACACCAACTAAATAACACTATATTTATTTTCTCTACCACCAAATTACAAAGAATAAAAACCCAACTAACACTAAATCAAAACTTTGCTAAGAACAAATTTTTAAATTTATTTTATATTTTGTATTTTTTCTTAAATTTCTGAAATTTGTCATTGAATTTTTCAGTGGTTCTTTTTTGCCTTTATTTTTTGGTATTTTAAAATTTTTCACATTATTCCCCACACTTTTAACTGCGGCGTAGCGCCAGGTCTATGCGTTGCTTTTTTCAAAAGGAGTAAAGTTCAATTGTACCGATTTAGAGCCATGAACTGACACATATGACCATGGGACATATGGGTATTCAGCCTGGAGATTTCGAATCGGACATCAGATTTGGCGCTGGGTGGTGCCATCTAGTACTAGAAGCCTCATTTAGCCATTTAAAGGTACTTGTAAGTGATTTGAACCATAAGAAACCATCAATGCAATAACCATTTACCATCTTATCACAGAACGCCACAGGTCATTGGAGGGACTTTCCCTCTCGTCACCTTTCACTCTCACACGCATGTTTTCAAGCTCACCTTCGCCTCTGCAGAAATGGTCCAAATAGCGATCACCGAAGGACTCCTGATCATCAGCATGAGATTTCCAGGAGAGAATATTGAACAGAAGTTCCTGAACATACAATTGTGCTTTGTATGCTACAAGCTGGAACAACACACCTCAGCGACATGTCCTGAGAACGGAAATTGTTATGCAGCGAATGTGCCACAACTGGCCACTGATACAATAAGTGCGAGAGAACCAGGAAAAAAGTGCCTCAACTATAAGGGAGAAAGAAATTATAAAGAAAAAATAAGAAGAACAAAAAAGAGCTAAAGAGAATACATACGGAAGCGCCGCGCGAAAAAGCAAGGAGATGAGACCAATGAGGGCATCTTCGGCAGAAACTCGCATCATCAATGACCTCAACGCGCGTATCCTCATTTGTGTCACCCATGCAAAAGTGTCAAACGCGGTAAAACTCGATTAGTACACTGAGGTTTTCAAGTCGCTCCTAAATGCAAACGAACTACCATCAATAATTATGCCCGCAAATCCTGACTACTCCAAGGCTTTCAAGGAGTCAGTAATCCAAAACCAAGAGTTTATGAAAGCTGAACTTGAAAAAGCTGAGCAAGCATCCTTTCCGAAAGCATCCAAAGAGGAAGAGGAAGAAGAAGATGAAGATAGTAGTTTTTCGGACAGTGACAATGGCCCGTGCAATCGTACTAGAGCGACGAAGAGTATGTCAAAAACTCCCATTCACCTCCGAAGAGCAAAAAGTACGAACACTTGAACACTGTTCCACAGGCTAAAGAGAAAAGGAAAATCAAGAGTAAGTACCGGTAAATAACATTAAATTATGCAACAAAACGCACTGAATATATTAGAAATTAACACGAATGTCTAGACAACAAACAACAAACGTATTCAGGCAAATTGATGAAGATGTCATCTTGATTTTAGAATAAAGTAATGAAAAGTTGGAATTACGATGCGTTGATCACAAATTACTCTCAAGAGCGATTCAATGAAGCCGCTCTTGCGATTGAGAAAAGGATAAAATATAAGCAAGTGAGGAAACTTGAAGAATCCTATCACACGATCGAGGTCGAACTCGACAATGGAAAGATGGTCATTGCCAACGTATATCAGCCCCCTAGGAAAAACCTTTTATATTTACAGTCTCTCTCTGGCCTATTTTGCAAAAGAAACAGAACGATAATAATGGGGAACCTGAATGCCATGTGTCAGGAGTCTGGCTATAGAATTTCCATGGGATTGGAAGGAGCCTAGATACTTAGCTAGACCGTAACATGTTCAGCGAATTGGCCCAGATTTCCAGAGCTTTGTTAGAGGAAAGAGTGGAAGGAAACCAAACATATGTCTGGCCAATCGTCAGCTACCATCTAACTGCTACATAAAACCAGTCTAGGTACCATATAGTGATGATATAGGGATCCTAATCACTATCAATAGGAACCCTATACAATTCCCAACAATAATAAGAAATAAATACATAAAAAAAGAGTCGGCATGGTATGCACAATTCGTCGAGGGCTATCATTTTCCAAATTTAGATAAGGCAATCCTCGAAGAGATTGATAAGGAACTCGACGACCTTAACAACCATATAATCAACGCAGAGAGAGCTTGTATCCCGAACTTTCAGTATAAGTCCATTCAAAATATACTCGTTGATAGACCAAATACATGAAGGAATTATACCGTGAACTGAAATTACTGTATGAAATTAACATAAAAAACCTCATCAATTGACTCAATAAAACGAAGTAAATATATCAAAGAAGAGCTCAACCAGTTGATCCTTGATCATGATGCATCTCCCAAAGATTTTGGTGATAAAATCAGGCGTCTCAAAAAATCGACTGTAAGAATGAAGAAAATAGAAATAAGAAACGAAGATGAAAACATTGAAGCAGGAGAGGAAAACATCGAAGTAATTCAGGCATTTATTTGTGTCATTCAATTTTTTTTCAAAGAGAAAGAAAAACATAAAAAGAGAGGAAAAGAAAATTAGTAGGGGCACCTCGGCGCTCCAGGATAAAAAAATATCCGTTGAGGAAAGAGAGCTACCGGCCAATTCTACCTTTGGAATTTAGCAGGAAGCTCTGAGAGAAAATCTTCAACTGAAGATTGCAGTCTCACTTTTAGGCTAAGTCCCTGTACAATTTATCCCAATTTGGCTTTAAGAAAAGGTGAAGTATTGAGTTGGCGATAAATGTCATGAAAAAAAGCTCGCCCAAGTCAAAAGGAAGGGGAGTTACGTGGACATTGTATATTGGGATGTATTAAAAACCTTTGGTAAGGTGTGGCAAAGGGGAATACAGTACGAGATCCTGCAGATGGGGCTAAGTGAAAACTTAGAAAGAACCCTTTGTGACTATGTCATGGAGAGAGAGTTGTGTATATCATTTTGGGAAGCATGGACTGACCGAATTTTATGCTAAATGCAGCTCTCCCGCAAGAGAGTGTCTGTCCTCCAGTCTCTACTCGATATACACAGCAGATGTCTCAGCCACTGTGAACACCACAAGCCTCAAGATTCAATTTACGAATGATTTCAAACATATAATACATTGTCATTGGCATAACGCATCTATACAAGCTCATATGACGGCACCAGAGATCGAAGGATTAAACATCTATAGGGAAAAATGCAAAATAAGAAAAAAACAAACAAGAGAAATTCAAGGTAGTCTCATTGGAAGGAGACTACTATGAGAAGTCATGGTGAGGGATTGGAGCTATCCCTACAATACAGAGTACAATGTACTTCGAATGAAGATTACTTCATCCGTGTACTCGAGGCACGTCATTGATCGAATTTCGAAAGCCTCGGCCGCAGTCAAACCTCTATGTATGTAATTGTAAGATCTACGCTGTTCTACACTGCTTCCGCTCTCTTTATTCCTCAAGGACAAAAAAGAGGAGACTAAAAGTCGTGCAGAATAAATGCGTGTACCTAATTACGGGTACACACATGCGAGAAAGAAGACACCAAGAAGAGATGGACAGAGAGGCAGGTTAAGTGCCATTAACGTAGTCATCGAAGAAGGGACTGAGAATATTCAGGAACTTGTTAATCAAGAGATGAATGAGGACATCATTCAAACGATTTACCAGAACAGAAGAGCCAGAAGCCATACCAGATTTCCAAGCTCCGCTTCTCTCCTGGCTGGCGGTGACGAAGTGTCTTTCTACGCATGAGAGAAGTGTTGAATACCGAAAGAGGAAAGTTATATCGAAACGTAACTAACAACTAAGAAAATTTTAACCAAACAATGCAAAATAACAAGAAAGAAAAAAGAAGAAACCCAAAAAACCGAAATACACACAAGACAAACGAAATGCCAAACAAGAATATACTAAGTAAAAATTAATAAAGATTAATTTTTTCTCAATTAAAAAAGAAAATGGTTATTTAACAAATAAAAAAAATATTAAACATATTTTAAGACAAATGGCTTGAACGCCATAAAAAATATATATTTAACAGTAAATATAAAAATCCCCCAAAACGAAAACATTATGAAAGCGATAGGCTTGATCACCAGGATCCTTTCATCTCTTTGCTAATCTCTTACACTAGATTCTATTTTCACCACTTTTATTTCTTGCTGTCAATCCACACATGCTTTATTCTCTTACCTAAACATACACACACTTACACTAATTGGTAATTTCTTGTCTCAGAAGGACTCATTTTGATTTATTTAAAATACCTTTCATATTTGTATAAAGAATTTTTCTCCAAAGAAAAAATTTTTCGTTTGAAAAATATAATACAAAGAAGAAGAAAGAATTGCGTTCCCTGATTGATGGAGAGAATTCCTGTTCGCAGGAACGAGTTAATACCGGAGCGGTATTACTTTTTTTATCTCACGTTTCCTTCTGCGCTTTTGTCTACCACGTGATTTCATCAACTAGACCAACAAAACTCGATCACCCGTAGAGTCTTCGATACAGTTAAGAAGTAAGTTATAGTGGACCTCTGCAGAGGGCCAGTTAGGGGGCCAGAAAAAGGGTGCCAACTATCGACCACGAGCCTGAAACCAACTGTGGAATTCGGTTGAAGATCTACGCAACAGGATAAATGCCACTACTCGCTCGAAAAATAAAAACAACAGACACGATCAGTGTACTTCTTAAAAATGAGTGCAAATAGGAATTCAGAGAAAACAAAAATGAAATAATAGTCAAAATATTACTGATGAAAGGAAGAATTAGAGTTGACTCAGGCGACGTGGTAACTCTTTCAAACAGAACCTACGATCAAGTAAGAAATGGTAAATTTGCCTCCGACGGTGAAACTGTGAAAACAGCAGACACCGGAACCAGAACTACAAGACAAACACCCCCAATAAATAAACATCGATAAAAATATGATTATGATTCAATAAAGTAATTCTGACTGAAAACAAACACTGAAAAATGAGAAGCGAAAGATATAGAAAGATAAGCATTCTCCAAATAAATACAAACGGCTAAATCGGCAAAGCAATAGCAATTGGAAATAACATCAGAAACATCGATCCAGATGTTGTACTCATCTCGGAACACGGAATAAACAACCAAGATAAAATAATAAAAATATATAACAATACAATCATTTAAAAAAATCTGTCAGGAGGAAGAAACGACGGGGTGACTATAACAATTAGAAAAGGCCTCAAATTTACGGAAATTCCATTAACGAATGAAGCATGCATAGCTGTCAAAAGAGAATTAGAAATTACTCCTTTAATAATATCGACGGGTTATTACCCCACCTACATTATAGCAAACAACACTACCAAACGAGACATAGTATTAAGCAGCTGTAAAATGCCATTAAATTTTCATATGGAACCGGTAGCAATTGCAAGCCCTGACAATATCGGAAAAATGCTTCAAATAAACCCAAATCCGATATAGGTAATTGCCACTAAAAGTAAACAATACCGAAAAGCCAATTAGAGGTTATACAAAGAAGAACTAAATAAATATATTCCTAAAGACCTGTTAAATGCTTCACCCGGCCCTATTGGCCGAAGACACGAAATCCATACTGAAGACCAGTCATCAGAGAATACAAAACACGACTCGACAAGATGAAAAATAAAAATTAACAAATCAAAGGGCATACAATTCAGTATGGCTAGTGAGATCTATCCCAGAAAAATATAGAAAATTAAGAGTTAAAAGCAGAAATGAATTATCTAATCGAGGAATCTCAAGAAAAAAGCTGGGATACAAACTAGAAAGATTGACTTTAGGAAAACACCCAAGGAAAACTGGAAAGCAATTAACATAATAAGAGGGTAGAAAACAAGAATAGAAATTAAACTTAACGATGAAAACGGAAACTTAATACAAGATGATCAGGAATTAGAACCAAAGTTCAGAAAGCACTGGGAGTCACTTTTCTCAATTTTACCCGAGGAATACGAAGAATTCTATGCCGAAACAGAAGATATGGTGCAAGAGTACCTACGAACCATCTTAAATAGGATTACTCCTGCACATAGAGTAAACCATGACAGGGAAGAACAAGTGGGGCCACGCGCAATAACAACGGATCAAGAATTATTGAGCGTGATAAACTCATTTAAATAGAAACGGCTTAAAAGATGAAGTTCACTAATGGGCCGAACAGCATCATAAGAGCATCAAAAAACATCTTTAATGCAAGTTTAAACACAGGCTACTTCCCTGACGTATCAAAAACCAGGCTAACCTCCAAATCTCCTGAATAGTTGCAGGCCGATATCGTTGCTGGATTTTTCCGGTAAAGTATTCGAAAAGATAAGGACAAGAAGACTAATAGAATATATAGAAGAAAATAATCTATATAATAATTTCCAGTTTGGATTCCGAAAGAACAGGGATACCTCCATGACCCTTGGACTGAACTTAAAATATAGAAAAGGCAAAGGCGAACAAAAACATATAGATTAGTGCTCAGAGACCTGGAGAAAGCCTTTGATAAAGTCTGGATCAGAGGCTTACAGTACAAGATCCTAAATCTCCAAATGAAAAACAATTTGGAGAGAATTCTCTGCGACTATATCACGGAAATAAAAGAAAGAATCGTGATAAATGAATACGAGGGACCAGGATTTGAATTGAAGGCCGGATTGCTACAGGAAAAATGTCTATCGCCCACGTTATATTCAATTTATACAGCTAATATACCACCATCAACTAGACCAGAGAAGTAAACATCCAGTTTCGGGATGATATCAACCAATATATAACACCCCCAATTCAAAATGAAAGAAGATAAGCACAATTAACGGCACTGAAAATTGGCAACTTCAATAGATTTGAAAAACAAAGAAAATACAGACGAACACCCCAAAAGTTACGGTAATACCCATTGCAAGAACTAAAACAGCCAATGTCATATATGAGAGAGATCTTTACAATTATAAAACTGAAGGCAAAGCTTTAGGTCTAAAAATAACATCGAAAGGATATATAAGTCACTAACGAGAAAAAATCCCCAAAACAAGCCCAACATTAAGATTATTATATTCAATCCGAGGAATCTAGCTGAAGAACAAGTGAAATATATATATGTAGAATTAGGCAGGACAACAATAACGTACTCACCAATACCACTGCCTACTCGTATGATGTCTAAAGCAAGGAAACAATATATGCAGCGAGTATAAAAGAAGGCTCTTAGACTAATTACGAACAGACAGAAGAGAGAAAGACTGAAAATGAGAGACCTACAGATAGAGGCCAATCAATAAGGTGCTCAAAAAAGGGCAGGTGATATAAGGGGGAAAATCAATAATCTTCCTCAAGGATTTGCAAAACATATTTTTACCCACGAAGATCAACGCACTTAACTTGAATTTAAAAGCACAATACATCAGCTGAGATGGAAAGAAGAGCCCCTATCTACGTGATAAACTCAGAAAGAAGATCTAATGGAACATATGAAATGTAGCGAAAACAGAGAAGAGAATGAATCGAAAACGACAACACGACAGGACCGAATAAAATATTTTCTAAGGAGAAATCAAAACAATAACTAAAACAGAAATAAGAAGACCGAATAAAGAGAACAGAAAATATAACCTATATATCAGAACTGAATTATGAGAACCGATAGTAACATAGAGGAACATGACAACCGATTAAGGAAATAACAGTCAAATAACCAACTAAAGAAGGGAATAAATTACCCCCCACCAAAAAGACAAATAGCAAGATATACAAAGCATAAAAAAATGCACCGAAGGCATAAATGCAAATGCGATGCAAACATATCACATAAATATAAAAAAAAATTAGGTTTAAGTGAATAGTCGGACCTCCCAAAGGTTTTATAGCAGAGTAACCTAAGCACTCTGAGAGTGAAACGGGAAGAATGAATAATGAATAAATGCAGTATGGTGGTTCAGAATTCACATTAATCAGCAGATCCCCCATGCCCATTAAGAATGGATATTCCTTTTTCCACTACGACTACCGAGAGTACTCACTCTGCAACCTCACTAAACTTTATAGCTTTTAAATTTTCATTTTTCCATCTTCCATTATAAATCCTCTTCTCAACCTTGCTCCGGACTTCCTACTAAGCACTTCTCCAATGGTTAATTTGAACTGAAGGTCAGAAGTGTGGGAAGTTTCTCCAGGACCAGGGCCGCCACGAGCCTCTTCCTCTTCTGTACTCCACCGACCGTGGGTGGAGGAAAGAGTGGGTTGAGGCCCTCCGAGCCGTATTCCCCCCTTTAAAAAAATTTATTGTCTTAGTTTTTTGTTACTCTAAGAAGCTCCTGAGGAGCGAAACGTCAGTAATAAAGAACCTCCTAACACTTGTGGTTTCTCTTACTCTCCCTCTCCATTTATTGTCAAAGACACACATCAATATATATATATATATATATATATATATATATATATATATATATATATATATATACATATATATATATATATATATATATATATATATATATATATATATATATATATATATATATATATATATATAGAGAGAGAGAGAGAGAGAGAGAGAGAGAGAGAGAAAGAGAGAGAGAGAGAGGTGGTTTGTAAATATATAGACAGGAATAACAAGTATGTATATACATGGGTGGTAAATAATATAGGCTAACCTAAATTTAAACACCCAGACAATTATCAAAATCCTGGTCCAGACACATTTAAAATAGCATTCAACTCAAATATACGACATAGCAAACAGCAGAAAATAGGCAATCAAACTATTTATTTCAAGCTCTTTTCCATATCATTAGCCTGCATTGGAAATAACAGGGTGAACGACCTTTTTTTATTTATTTCTCTGAATGAAAAAAAATATGAAGACAAATTACCTGTGAAATAGATATGCGGTAAGCAGAGATAATGTTGTTATTATGCAATACAACTCTAGAATAGAACTTCATCTCTGGAACCTTACAATACAAAATAAATTATGAACTTTATTCCGAGAGATGAAGAGAAATAAGCAGAGCTCTTAAATTCACGAATAAAGGGCGCAAAGTTACGTTAGATTGGTATTAATTATGGTTCAGTGCTTGATGAGACTTTTCGTTTTCTCATATATTTTCATTCATGAGAATGAAGAAGCTACAGTTGCCCCAAATTGTCATGTCATCCTTGATGCTTAATTTCGTTCAGAGTGATAATTTACTAAAAATTATATGTATTATTATTTGATGAGAGAGGTTTTGTGGTATATTTAGTTATAGGTAAATAGGTAATATTTCAGATTAGGGGTACACGGTAGGTGGCGCTGTTAGTAGGCTACAATTTTGGGCTACAATATATCTCTTATGACGTCAGACGGTAGCTTTAGATGTTACCAATCACGGCGTTATATTTTTTTTGGGGGGGGGGATTAATAACTTTTAGTCTGAATTATTTATAAATATCTACGCCTCTGCTCGTTTATAGTTTTTTCTAAGTTAGGTAAGGTTTCTTGATGTCTTTTATTGTTGTTTTTTTTGTTTTGGTATTATTTGTTTCGCAGCGAACGATAACAGCTTCTTACTGGCAACGTGTCGCTTATAAATAGAACCTGCTTAGCATTTGTTTCTGTTTCGTTATGGCTTTTTCGTGCTCTAGTTGTGCTTCTTCGTTATTCGAATTCGGCTTTATTTTGCATGACCGCCAAAAACTTTTAGATTATTTAGAGGCGCAGAAACTAATCAAGAAACCTATAAAAGTAAGTATTGTTTGTCATTAGGTTAGGTTTTTCTGCCAGTAAAAAGCTGTTGGGGAAAAAATGCAATAAATTGAAGGGGATTGCTCGTGGGTGAGATATCATTGCGGGGGGACCACCCTTCGATGATCCTGAGTTTCAATCAATTTGGGGGCTCTGGGGGGCCCCGTTCCCCAGTATATACTCATATACCCCCAAAATATAACGCCGCAAATGTTCACATCTGACGCTACCGTCTAACGTCATAAGACATATATTGTAGCCTATAAACAGCACCACCTACCGTGCGCCCCAAAACTGAAGTGTTACCGGTAAATAAAATAGATAGGATATTTGCCAATTAAATTAATTAAATTTAGTAAAATTTTACGTTATTGCGATATTTTACAGCAGTAATCTTGAAACATTGTGAAACGAACTTGTTTTCAAACTGAGGTACCAAATTTCCCACAATTTTTATTTTTCCAACTTAATTAAATCAATATATTTATTTAATTTTTAATCAACGATAGTACACAAATTTTCTCATTAACATTTAAATATTTTTTTAGCCCTTAAGTAAATTTTCCAAACTAAATGATAAGATTATTTATAAAACATATATATAATTATATCATTGTAAACTTACTTTCAGTCCGAAACATTTTGATAAATGTAATATCAGTAATTTTGAAAAATATCCACATTACTAATTATAGGGTTCTCCACCTAAATTGTACTCTGAATTCTTTAGTATCTTCTTCCTTGAAGGATTTTTTTTTATTTATTTAATAAAATGATCAAATTCATATGGCCGAAGTTTGATTTTGATTTTTTTTATTTAGGCTCCAGAAAAAAAATTCTTTGATTTTTTTTCAAAGTGTGAATCCTAGCAACTTTATTACCACGAGGATGGCTTGTGATTATTTTAGTTATTATTGATGACTTTGATTTGAGGAAAATAATACTTAAACTAAATATAATGTTTGTCTGTACAAGTTTGGTTAAAATATTATGCACACAATGTACTTAACTGAAGACGATGCAACTCCATCACTCCCCTCCACCTCACCCTGCTCAAGGCTTTTAATAGAGGTGTTTTTCTATATTTTTAGGACATTGGATTAGGAACAAAGGAGGATCAGAATTAAAGCGAAATATTTAAATTAACTTCGCAGATAACTGTATTATTTGCATCAAAACAAGAAAAAAAAACCAGTTAATGATAATAATAGGATTAGCACAAGCCATTCTCACAACTGGATTTAAAGCTGGGTTTTCAGTGACGATATTTGGGGATAGAGGTACAAGAGTAAATAAATTGCTGAGAATTTTCTTACGCCAAATAGCAGGAAAGATTTACTTAGGGAAGCATTGAATCCTATCTATACGGAATTGAACAACTCTTTTCTGTATAACATAGCTCGCCTTCCTCGTAGCTTTTCTCATAAAACCCTACAAAATCTGAAATCAAGCATCAAAATCTCGTTCTCGAGTGTCAATATACGAGGGGCGGTCAATAAGTTTTGCGAATCGGTAGGGCAAAACAGAGGAAGGGGGTGGCTGTTTGTGGGGGTGTTAGGACAAGTTATGACAAGCCAGGAACTGCAGCCGCACGCTCCTGCCTCCTCTATTTAAGAAGCAATAGCTGATCGCAGATCGTGGGTCACAAATTTTTTAACAATGGAGAAGGTTGAGCACCGCGCAGTGATCAAATTTTTGACCAAGGAAGGCAAGAATGCAAAAGAGATCCATGAACGCATGGTTGCAGTGTACACCGACACCGCCTCTTCCTCTGCAATCATTGCTCGTTGGATTAGGGAGGCCCGCTAAGGTCGTGAGTCCCTTGAAGATGACCCCCGTCTAGGACGCCCGTCAGACGTGACCAACGAGGACAATGTGCCATGTGTGGAGAGGAGAATCCTCGAAAATAGACGGATGAAGGTCGAAGAAATTGAGCGAGAACTTGGAATATCACATGAAAGTGTTATAAACATCATCCACGACAATTTGGCCATGACCAAGGTCTCTGACCTTTGGGTCCCTAGAAACCTCACGCCCCATGATCGACTTCAACGTCGTCAAAGTCCACAAGGCTAGAGTTGCACAAGCTGCCCTGCGCGAGTGCAGATTCGAGGAGCTCAACCATCACCCCTACAGTCCAGATCTGGCCCTTAGCGACTACTTTTTATTCCGCCAGCTTAAGGCTGCACTGCATGGACGCTGGTTTGGGGATGATGAAGATGTTCAGCTCACCGTCCAGAAGTGGATTGAATAGCAGTTGGGAGATTTCTGGTTGTCGGGAATTCGAAGCCTCAGGGACAAGTAGAGCAAGTGTATTGAAGTCGAGTGTAGTTATATTGAAAAATAATAAAGCAGTTTTCCTCATATCTTGTTTCCTTATATCCGAATTGCAAAACTTATTGACCGCCCCTCTTACTACACATTGGAGCAAGAAACGAAGAATTTAACTATACAATAAAAGGCCTGCCACTAAAAAAGGTATCAGAAGAAAAAGATCTTGGTGTTATAGTCTGCAACGATTTAAGAAAGCAAACAGCATGCTCGGTTTCATATATAGAAACTTTGCCTACAAATCAGAAACAATAGTAATTCCCCTGTAAAATCTTTGGTTCGACCTCATTTGGAGTACGCAGTTCAGTTTTGGAATCCATACTTACGGAAAAATATAGAAATTTTGGAGAGAGCGCCACATCTAAGTAGGTTACATCTGCTGCTCTATTCGTGTCATACTCTTCGATGATGGTTTGTAAAAATTCTAGCAAATTTGTTAAACATGATTTGTTTTTCGTAAAACCGTGCTGTGATTCGCGGATGATACCTTAATTTATCAAAATGTTTGACTATTTTCTGTTGTTTTATAATAGATTCGAGCAATTTTCCGATTAGGGAGGTCATGCTTATTGGCATGTAGTTGCTTGAGCTTTGTCGGTCACCCCTTTTAAAGATCGGAGTAATGATGCACTTTTAAATTCTTTTGGAACGACACCTTCTTCGAATGATTTGTTGAATATTGTGGTGATTAACTTGGTTTTCGTTTCTTTTAACTATTTCAGGTGGCCTGGATGGATAAAATCCAGACCTGGCCATTTGCTTACCTTTAAATTTTCGATATGTTTGATTGTCTTCTTCTGTTACTTGAAAACTAGTCATAAATGATTCTTCTTCGATAACTATTGGTGCATCAATGTCTGGAATGGTGTCAATGCTTTCCGTTGTAAAAATTGACTCAGAAAAATCGTTTAAAATTTTGAAAATGGCACCTGAGTAACATATAAAGTCTCCATTTTGATTGCAAGTCGGCCAACTGAGTCCTTTGCCGTGGTTCTGTTGTTCTCATACTGGTAGAACAGCTTTGGATTTTGTTTTCGATTTATAGCTAGCTCGATTTCGTAATTCTTCTTTAATTTTCTAATTAGCTCTTTGACACCGCGTCTTAGTTCTATGAATTCGTATGGACGTGCTCCGCGAGTATCTCTACAACGCTTATATGCCTGATTTCTCCTTTTGATTAGATCCTTGAACTCGTTGTTCCTCCACTTTGGTTTTACTGTAGATCTTTGCTTATGATATCTTGGGACATATATTTGGTCAGCATTTCTGAATTTTGTTATGAAATCATTCCACATTGTGGTGACGGTGTTGTTATTATTAGTCCTAGAACTAAGGGAGTTCTTCAACACACGCTCAAAGTCTTTATAATTTGTTTGGTTGAAGTTAGGTACCAGCATACGATTTGAGTCTGTGTTTGAACCTGTAGCAATTTTAAATCTGAGAGAACTGTGATCACTGTCTCCGAGCGGTTCGCCGACATTAACATTTTTCACAAAGTTTTCGTTTGTCGTTAAAATAATGTAAAGGATATTATTTCCTCGCGTAGGCGATCAACTCATTGCATAAGGAAGTTATCATCTAGGAAGTGAACTAGTTGTGATCAAACTCTGTCAGCAGTATAATCCGCAAAGTTTACATTTGGAAAGTTAAGGTCACCGATTATTATTGTAGCTGTGAATTCAATAAGTTCAAGCTGATCTGACATTTCCGTCTGGGATCGAGCTCTATAGACAACGACAGTGTTGAATACTATGTTTCAGCTAATGATTTCCTGCATACACTATCCATATCGCTTTGATTCTCCACGGAAAGCTCGATGGGATTTAAATTTCTTTGCAGTACAACATCACGCCGCCCCTCTTCTACCAACCCTCTCCTCGTAAAAGAAATTGTAACCTGAGAGTTTAAATTCATCGACAAAGTCTAGATTGAAAATATCCGTCCGGAAATTGCCATTAGATCGAAGTTTTCATTTTCTACAAGAAGCTTAAATTCGTCGATTTTATTTTTAATACTACGTGCGTTGGCATAATAAACGTTTACGGAGGGTGGCGTTTTATTCAGGGGGCGAACGATGCATTCCGCTACACCGGTTCCGCGTCCTGAGACTGAGCTGCACGAAAAACCTGTACAGCATTATTTAAGACTCTGCCAAGACTTGCTGCTCCAACCGGATTCAGATGGAGTCCTTCTTGCTGGAACAAGTCTTCACGCTCATAGAAGTCGTTCCAGGTTTCGATAAAGTGCACTACTTCCTTTTGGCAAAGACCTTTTACACAGTTATTGATGTAAGATGCCTTTCCGTAGAAAGCGCCCCACGCCCTTATTCTTGGAAGAATGCCTGGAAAAGAAAGATTTGTACTCTTTTCTTTCAGTTTTTGTATCATCTTTCGGGACTTCGCCAGAATGTCTTCAGATCTGGTAAAAAAAATATTGTTAGTCCCGACGTGGATCACTCGTGTAACCATCGAGCGAATCTATCAAGTTTTCGACTCTTCTTCCTGGGTAATAGTATATCCTCCTCTTCGTAGGTCGCCTTCAACAAAATTCTTTCAGTTGTTTCTTACGATGGAGTCTCACACCAGGCGAATCTCAATTTCCTCTTCTTGTGAGTCGTCTAAAACAGAAAATCTATTTGCCATTATTGTCGGTAGCCTCGGCTTCAGGGGTCTCGGTGCAACTTCTCGACGAACGAGCACAAAAGGTTCGTGTCTGTTCGCACGCGTCTCGACTCCTGTGCGCCCGTGAGGCACGGGAGCTGCTTCACGCGATTCTCGTGTTCTCTGAATTACGTGGGGCGGTCCAACTACTGCAGATGTCACCGGTCCTTGTTGTTCGCGGGGGAGAACTGCTGCGGTAGGCGCCGCTGCGTGCTCGGACATTCTCTGGGGTCACCCCTGGCCACCTGTGAGTAACTAGGCCGCCCATCATTTAGCGTCTCCAGCTCCTCAACCCTCGCACGTACCGCTGCTAGCAGTCTGTTTAGGTGACGGAGCTCAACTTCCAATTGGTCACGAGACACAGAGCCTCTATAACTTGTTCGTTGGCCATTAAAGTGGGCCAGCAAAAACCGCCCTTCGCACGTCGCGCAGACACGTTTCTGTGGAGTCCTCTTAAAAACAAGCCTGTTTAACCTAGTAATAAAAAAGGAATTGGTTTTTAACTTGAAATATAAATAGATGTTATTTTCCTGACAGAAATGTAGAGGTGTTATGCCATCTGAAAAAAGTAAGCAATGATTATTTTACCTGGAATAGGAAAAACAAACAAATAAAACAACCTGTTAATTTTCCTGAAATACGAATGAGCGCTGTATTCCTGAAAGAAATGCAGTGTTATAACAGACAGGAAAAAAGGAAACTATGTTATTTTACCTGAAAGAGCATGAAAAACAAAAACAAAAAAAATTACTTTATCTGAAATAGAAATAAACGTTATATTCCGAAAGAAATAAAAAAGTGAAAGGTTGCATGAAAAAAAGAGAGCAATGTTAGATTGCCTAGAACTAAGGCACCACGTCAGCTTAATCGGCTAGCAGCTGTTCAAATGGCGGGAACCGAACCGCTGCTGTATTACTCCGCCAAGAAGGAGAAAGAATCTATACAGTATTACGTTACAGAGACCTAGTTATTATATTGACTGGAATTAAGCGCAAAAATTGATACCGCCTGAAAAGAATAAATAAGTTAAAATAAATTCACTTGTACAGACGACTATTTCGTAACGCAACCTTGTGTTATAGATCTCAATACTCTCTTCATTGCCTGTACTCACACGTTTTTATTGGAATCGGAGATGATCTGTTTAATATCATATGCGAATTGTAGAGAGATCACGTCTTCCTCTACTGGCGTGAGCAAGTCTAGTGTGTACACAAGGTACAACAGTAGACTCAGAAATACCCGCCACGAGTTCGAACCAAGTTCCTCTGTAAGCCCTAGATCATTGTATTTAGATCATTGTATGGAGTCCTAAGATCGTGTATTGTAGAACTCTCAGCAAAACCTTATCAAAAGCCGTCTGTAATCCTCCTAGTAACACATCTACATTCTTTACTTCAGCTCTGCAGTGCACGTTTTTCCGTTACCAGGAAGAGGGTTGTACCCGTCTTTCGTTTCTTATGAAACTTGTCCTGCTTTTGGTTGTGAGCTTTAATTGTGAGCCAGGAACCCTAGGAGAGATATCGGCCCATAATTCACCTTGTGATCGGGGAGGGTGTGTGTTCTCTTTCGGTATAAAAATGATTTTTGTCAGTTTTAAGAGAGTCGAGGAAGTACACATTATTCAGGGAAGCCTTAAAGATGTTGATGCTTTCCTAAATGATCTGCTGGGGAGCATGCACAGATTTGTTTTTAATGATTCCCGTTCAGCCTGAGGCCTTTTATTTAAATGATTTTACCGTTGTCATGATCTCGTCAGTTGTTATTTGGTGCCTATAGTCTGCCATCGACCACTATTCGTCGACATGGGGTTGTAGGTGCGTTCGATGTATGATGGGATAAAGATCTACTATCAGTAGGCCCTGGAATTCCTGGTCCAACTATTCATCGACTTTTAGGCTTATTTAGAAGATTTCTTTCCAGAACGTTCTAAATCTCCTCTCCAGAACCACCGGGACTTCTAAATCTTCATCACCCTCCTTTATTCTCTCTCCTCAGTAAAACTTTTAGCTTTTTAATGTTTCATCACAATTCTTCTTCGCTGCCTCCTCTTGTAATTGGGCTCTCTCAGACCTCAGCTTGTTGGAGGTTTTTAGCCTGCCTAAGTTCTTCACTTGTAGCAGCAAGCTGTTTTCCGATTTCGCACCTGCCCTTTTAATTTCCTCGTACACATCTCTGTGCTTCTTAGCAATCAGAGGTGGGCGGCTTTAGCCAAGGTGTGGTGGCAATCATCTCCACAGGTAGATTTTTCTTTCGCTTCTAATCCTAGCCTATTCTAACACAGATCTTATCCTAGACGATTATATGCCCTAATTTAATAACTCCATTCCCTTCTTTTTTCCTGCTACGCATTTATACCAGTAACTCATATACACATAGGATTATCGGTCTTTCCAAACCCCATTTATTAATCTTTTATCTTCTGTTTCTCACTCGCCCCTGTTAATGGGCTTTATTTTCTAAAACATTATGAATAAACCCTTAAAATTATCAAAGTGCAATTGTTAATGAAATATTTAGCAGGAAAAGATAATATACAGGAATAAAATAGCTAAAAAATCGAATAAATTCAAATGACCACCTTTTCTTTAGACTTCCTTGTCCACCTTAAATTTTAAGCCTGGAATAACACATACTACAGGGTATCTCTAAAGTCCGGACACAGGAAATATCACAATGGTCTCTTCGTTTACCAGACCTCACCCACTTGACTTCTCTTTTTAAAGGGTATGCTAAAGGGGAAGGTGTAATCGATGAAAAGTAAAGTCACGAGGCACCTGAAGAAACCCATCATAAATAAATGTGCTCAAATTGACGGATATTTTGAGTTAATGCATCGGGCTCATTGGGTGAATCTAGAAAATTGCATACAACTTCACATCATGAATGTGCTGAAAATCACATTAAAGGTGTTATTTATTAATATTTAAATAAAATAAGATGTAATTCAATTCTTTTTATTGAAAATATACATTGTGACTATGTGGCCAGACTTTAGGGACACCCTGTACACTTTTAAGCCAACTTCATACAAAGAGTAAGGACACAGATTAGTAAGCACCTAGTTCTTTTATATTCCACTCTAACTAGGCGCAGCCACAAAGAAAACTTTTTGGTAAATTTTAAAAATTTAGTTGAACTTTTTCTTCCTAGAATGAAATCTTGAAAACTCATATGCCATATAAGATAAATGTTCTTAGACAAATATCTTATTATATTCTTAATGTCATTTATTGTACCTAATTTTCTTAGCGAACTTTCTCATCTGCTTCTTCGACTATCAATTTGAAATCACTGAACATTGAACTTTTTGGGGAGAGAAATCCTTTTAACAACTCCAAGCCATTTGAAACCATCTTAAAATAACTTTTCCCCAAGATTTTCCTATTTTTTTTTTAAAACAATTCTACAAGTCTTTTAAACTGTGATTTTGGTGTTTTAAATTTTTGGTAAATAAAATAAAGTCATTGAGAAGTAAAAAAAATTAAGAGAATGAGATGAAAGTTTTGCCATTAAGAAAAATGTCGATCTGTTTACTTTCTTTATTATATACGCAATATCATATAAAAACCATAATATTTAAGACCTCTTGTATGTTTGTATGGGTGTTAGAGCATTTGTGAGGGAGTACCTATTTCGTTGGTGTCAACCTCAAGATCAGGAATTGAAAATTTCAAGCTCTCAGATTCCTGTCCCGTAGCTTAAGATGAGATGCAGCAACAGAGGACCAGACAGGAGAACAATACTCCAGACAAGGAAGTATGAACGAGTTGAAACACTTCCTCATAACAGGAATATATTCAAAAATTCTATAAGATTTCCTAAGTAAACTAACCTTTTGGGCAAAAGAAGAAGAAATAGAGCGCACTTGTTGCTCAAAGGTAAACTTGATCTCAAACACTACACTTAAAATTTTAAAAGATAGGCAAGTGTTCAATACAACATTGTTTATTATAAGATAAGAATGATTAGGATACAGAGTTCTAGATCTACTAACAATCATACTTTGTGTTTTGTTTGCACTCAGCTTCATACTCTATAAATTGCACCAATCATTTATCTTTGTTAGGTCTATATTTAGTGATTCATAGATCAAATGCCTTTTAATAGGGGAAGGTATGACTGCTATAAAAGTAACATCATCAACATAAGCAACTTGTTCGTTTTCCAGTACAACCCACATTTTATGTGTATGTAGAATGAATAAAAGTGGGCCCATAACACTACCTTAGGGAACACCAAAAATTACACTTCTCTACTCACCAAGTTGCCCATCCACAACTACACGTTGTCTACGATAAGTCAAGAATTCAGTTAGGATAATGAGAAAAGGGCGACCAATACCTAGTTAAGTTTGTAAGTCAGTGCTTTATGATTAAGACGATCAAAGGCTGCATTAAAATCAAGCCCAACCATACGAGCTTCAAAACCACACTCAAAAGCCTTTTGAACCCTCTTCCAAATGGTTTGGACAGCATCACAAGCACCCAGACCGTTAGGAAAACCAAACTGCTGACTTAGAAAGAGATTATTACCCTCAGCAAATGTATTTAAAAATTGAGCCAACAAAACTCAAAGAGTTTAAAGAGAAGAGAAGTGATGGAAATTGGATGTTATTCTGAGGGACAGGAGCCAGCAGACTAAGAGGTAGGAGTAACATTAGCAGTCTTCCAACACAAGCTGAACTTTCCTTCTCTAGATAACTTGCGAAAGATATCAGCAATCTTGTGGGCTATAAAATTAGCAGTGTCGATAAAGAATAAAGGAAATATACCATCAGGACCAAACCGTCAAATGAATCTAGGTTTAGCATCAGCTGCTTAATTTCACGTGAACTAAAAGCTATTGTTGTTAACTTAGCTTCAGGGTGACATGACTGGGGGAGATTTAACTCTACATCACCCAGCTTTTCCTCAAAGTCATTAGCAAATAGTGTTGCCTTATCATTTGGGCAATAAGCAAGAGACTCATCGGATTTAAAAAGAGGATGCGATGCCATCATTCTATTAAATAGAGCATATTTCAGAGTAAAACACCACTTATGAGACTAAGTAGCCCCTAAGAGCGTTTCTTCAATGCCCCTATTATATTCTCTCTCTCTCTAGAGCTTAAACCAATTGCGCCGCAGATCTGAGCCTGATATAGATATTCAAAGTTATATCAGATCGATTGATTTTCCAGAAATTGTAAGTTTCTTGTTTATCCAGATATAAACGCTTACAGTCATTATTGAACCATGCTTTATTCTTGTTGCAGAAAGTCATAACCCTAAATGGAATATGCCTCTCAATTATATCAGCAAGAACATTACTGAGAGATTCACAGGATCATCTTGGCGGTAAAAATAGGGCCAATTAATTAGAGAGAGAGATCCCTTAGGGATCCATTACAATAACTTGTGACTTCAAGTAAATCCGACGAGATGATGACAGTTCAGGGACAGGTTGCTCAGTTTTTATATGGGCAGAAATATAAGTGAGGTCCGATATTCCAATAGGACTCCCAACATTGGTATTAACAACGCCAGGAACATCTGTAAGTATTAAATCTAGAATATTACCGGATCTGTATGTTGGCCTTTGAATTAATTAATCACAACCAGATTCAGTAGAGAAGTCAATTGCTCTCAAGCCATGATTATCAGTAGGTGATTCAGAGTTCAACAAACAAGAATGCAGCTTTCCTATCATTTTCTTGTATTGATGCCATTCAGTAAACAGTCAAATATGCCATCATTGGCATTAGGGTTACGAGAGATTGAAAATAAGTAAAATTTACTATAACTATCACATACTTTCACAAATAAAACCTCATGACAATTGCATTCATAATTGGGCTTCCGAGAGGCAGGAATTCCATTTCTAATGTAAACTCCCACTCCCCGATCTCTCTCACGATCATTATGCTTCAATAGATGAGGCTGTTTAAAACATGGACTTAAGTGCTCTTTACAAGATCTAAAGTTTGATAGCAAAGTCCCAGAACAAAAAAACAAATTGTCTAGAAGTTACAATCAAATCATTTAAATTTACTTGAAGCCCACGAATATTACTATACAATATGCAAGACTGCCGTCGCCTACAGGTAGTGGGTACAGGGTTTATATCCACATCACTAGACAGTAAAATAATTAAAATTACCAAAAACTTGACAGAATACTTGAAGACCAACATGATGCATGAAAGAATAAATTATCACCATATAGTGAATAATAAAAAAATGTCCGCATAGAAGAAGATACTGCAGTAGCCTGATGCAGTACTGGAGTATAACTGGAGTATGACTATTTACTTGTAAAGAGCCTCGGTACTGAGTATAAACTTTCTCAACCAGGAGATTTGCCCTTACAGTTTTGTTCCATGAAGAAAGGAGCCGGCGTAGTTACTCTCTACAAGAACCAGAAAAGAATGTAAAGGAACCAGTCAACCATGGGTAACCCACTCAAGCAGATGCACCGATCAAGGACCTTTTGAGCTCTGACTGATGGCCCTTGTTACCAGGTGGACTCCACTAACTCAATCAACTACCAATGCCCAAGCAAGCCAAATACAGTCCACTAAACTTCCCGGAAAAGAATAAAAGATAAAGAGAGAGGATAGAAAAAAAACTTAGCATACTAAGCAATAGGAGGTCTATGCAATCAAATTAAGTACGACTGTAGCTTGGGTGTAATTTTTTTAAGAATATTAGATTCATGGGAAAATCCCGTTTTTCGCCTTTTTTGATCTTCTTTGCTCTTGCTCCGTCTATCGATGAATAACTTGGCCATGACATGTAGAACGTAAAGTTGGCTGATAGACTGACACGTCCTCAATAAAATAGATATATACTTGTACTAAGGAATAAAAAACTGTTGTGTTAGAGACAAAGTGACTGCAATTTGTGCCGACTGCCTAGTACTGAATTTAACATATACCCGCTTCTTAAATAGTTGCCGAAACTTGTGCTTGCTTGTTTAGCCTTAGAGAGTCACATGTGTAATGTGATGGTTTGACAGCAAGACAGAAGGTTCACTAGCCAATTGAAGCAGTATTTTTCAAGGCTATTATATCTTTTTTTTCTAGATACTAGCTCGATTGATGTGAACAAGAAGCCTCTCGCAAGTATGCCCGTAAACTTACAAGGGAGTAAGCGGATTAAAGTTTATAAAACTCGTTTGCAAGCGAGCTTGAGTGATTATTGCTTATTTACTTTATTTGCATGATTGGCTCGGTTTGTAGTAGTAAGCTGATGGTGTATATTTATGTATATGTGTTATACTTGTTGCCAGTAGGAAGCGCGGCTATATATCTTCCACACAGTTTCACAGATCGCTTTTCGTCGTTTTGGAATAAAGCAGACTCCCGCGAATCACCGCTATTTGATGGAGCGCACTAAATTGTGGCATTTCCTTAGTAGGGAGATGTTCTACATTTAAGGAGATAGCACATTTTTTCATTAGTCACTTTCCAAATTCTTTCGTTCAAAATTCTCATTTTGGGGTTTTGAATATCATTTTATTGCAGATTATATGCACTTTTTTATGGTATAATTATATTTATAGCAACATGACTAGAGCATAGTGAAAATTAAGATTGAATACATTCGAGGAAATTTTTCTTAGATATTTAAAGTTAATTTTTGAAAAACAAAACAAAACTACACCATTGATTTTGATATCATTTTATTGCAAATTTTATGCACCTTTTTAGACTATATATTTTTCTTTTAGCAACATAAAAAAACATAGTGGAAATTATGATAATGCAAAGTTAAATACATTCGTGGAAATTTTCCGTGGATTTTTAAAGTTGATTTGTGAACAAAACGCAAAACTAGACCAAGCAAATTTAAATATTTGCTAAAATAAAACGCTGCCTGAGAACTGGTTTAGATTGAAATAAATTCAAAAGGAAGCAAAGGAAAATGAAAGTTTGAGAACGTGTTTCATTTTACGGCGGTCAACTCGGAAACACCGAGATATCGGGAGTATGGTTTCCGGCTGAAATTACACGTTAATTGCCGGTTTCTTCATTTAAATAATGACGGCTTCGGCCATCCGCAATCTTCTGCGGTTTTGGCGTCTCAGGATGATGGAGGTGTCCTTGTTCAGTTTTTCACGGGTTAGGATAGTGCCATGAGAGTGTGCGTGTTTTTTAACTGCGCCATCTTGAAGGTGAGCTGTCGTCTCCTTGACAGGGTTGTGGAGGCTACGCCGATGTACTTGAATTGCAGTGTTCGCAGTCAGCGACTTTGCACGAATATTCGTACACAACGTTAGTCTCCTGGAGCTCGCTCGTCGTAGGGAGACAGCTGTTCTTCATGATTCAACTACTTGTTTTCTTGGTATTGTAGTATATAATCAGATTTATATCCGTATTAAGGTGGGTTG
Source organism: Ceratothoa steindachneri (assembly GCA_963969495.1). Lineage (NCBI taxonomy): Eukaryota > Metazoa > Arthropoda > Malacostraca > Isopoda > Cymothoidae > Ceratothoa > Ceratothoa steindachneri. The sequence goes on from OZ018330.1 coordinate 135,503,726, forward strand.
GGGCAACATTACGATGGAGAATAGATTTGAGAGCCTTTTCGTCTTCACGGTAGCCGGTATTCATATTGGCCTTGTAATAAAGATCAATATTATTCTTTTGCCTTCTTTGACAGATAACTAAATCGGAGCGACAAATAGTCAGATTTGATTTGATTTGATGAGCTAGGTGGTGAAATGTGTGGAAGGTATGATAGGAGTGAAGAAGTTGATTAGTTTTTTTACCCTGGTTGCGAGGGCATCGCCTTCGTTTTACTACCATATTTTTCCTCTTTAGTTGCCTTTTTTTATTTTTTTGGCCTCTAGTGTTCCCACTGTTGGCCTTTTAGACCGGCAGAGCGGGTCCTAATCTTCTTTTTAAATATATATATTTATTTAATTTGATTTTTTTCTACGTCGTATCTTTCTATCCTTTAAAATTTGGCTTTTGTTTACTTTAATTAGCTTAATAGTATTTTTGTGGGCATTTTGCTTCTTTTGTTTTCATTTTCGTCTATTATTATTTTTATTTTGTTTCTCTTTCTTTTTGTAGGCACTTCACCTCTTTTGTTCATTTTTTATTTTATTCATACATTAGTTTGAACTATTTTATTTCGTTTTATTTTGATGGGCTCTTTGCCTTTTTTATTTATTTTTATTTTATTTTAAATTAGTTTGTTTACTTTGGTTTGGTTTTCTTGTTTTGTTGTTGTTTTTTCCCATTGATGGGCTCTTCGCCTCTTTTTATTGTTTGTCCTTTTATTTCCTTATTTTATATGATCTTATTCTTCATCTCTTCTTTGTTCGGTTTTCATTTTGGTTGTTCTTCTGTCTTTATGTTCATATTTCTCGATCTTGGTTATTTATATATTGGGTTTATTGCCTCTCCCGCGCATTTTCTTCCGCTTGGGACTAATGCTGTCCTTGCAACTTTGTGTCACTTCTGATGCGAGATTGCAATGTTGAGGTTGTCGAGTAAGGGTATAATAGTTTGCTCTATCTTATCCCGAGTCTTTCTCCCTAGCCTTTGAGCTTCCGTATTAATTGGCTTAAGCCCTGCCATTGGGTGCAGGTCTATTTGCCTAATACGCTCGCTTCTCCTAGCTCCAGCTATTACCAGGGTGGCTTTATTTTGTACTCCTAAATCGTCGTGAGAGAAGTACAACTTGCCATCTGCGTTATCACTGCCGGCTACACCAGGAAGGAGCGTACTAAGGCAGTGTATTGCTTCTTTTTTTTCGGAGCGTTAAGGTTCCGGAACCTGTATAGTTTCCGAAGTTGCCTTTTGGCTAGTGAGACTCTGGTGTTGATGTGAGTTTTATGCTTAGACTTGGTGAACCGTAAACCCAGAACGGTACCCTCTTCCGAGTATGAGTATAGGTCGTCGTTCACGATGACGTCATCTATTTTCCGACGGTTCATTGGAATTCTTTTGAATTTTTGGTGGTTGGTTTTTATTTTCCATCTCCATTCATATCTATTTATGTTCTTTATCTCGGCAGCTGTATCCCTTGCTTTAACTCCAGCGTTCTTATAAGAGCTGGAGATGATTTGTGTGATGTCATCTGCAAATAGCAGATACATCGTGTCGTCCCGCACCGGAGCAGAGAGGTCTATTGTGTACATGAGGTACAGCAACGGACTCCCGCCATGAGTTCCAATTCGGGTCCTGAAAACCCCTCTATGGAGATTTGGGTTCAGAAGAAGGTTTAGGATCTTGAATTTTAGACCCTTCAGCTAAACCTTATAGAAGGCATTTTGTACATCGCGCAGCACCGCATCTTTGTATTTCCCTTCTGCTTTGCAGTGGGTTTGTTTCTCCGTTAGGAGGGCGAGAGCAGTTTCCGTTCCTCGCCCCTTTCGGAACCCGTGCTGCAGGGGGTTGTGAGCTCCCAGTTCAGTTAGTTGTTGTTGAAGCCGGTTTGCTAGGATTTTTTCTTGGTTTCTACCCACGAATTCGAGATAGGAGATTGGTCTGTAATTCACAGTTGATCTGGGAGCTTACCATCCTTGGGTATAAAGATGATTTTAGCCACCCTTAGACCGTCAGGGAAGTAGCCCGTATTTAGGGCAGCGTTAAAGATGTTGTTGATTCCCTGAATGATCTGCTGTGGGGCATTTCCAAGATTGCTTTCGGTGATGCCCGTCCAGCCTGGTGGCTTTTCTTTGAAAGATTTCACAGTGGCCATAACGTCCTCTGTTGTTATTGGGCGACCATGGTCAACCATCTCCCTTCACATGTTCGCGTGGTGGTGTTGATGCGTGCGGTATATTATATGATTTAGATCGTGAATCAGACTGACTTCGAAGTCCGGGTCGAACTCTTTATTGTCTTCTTCGGTGATAGAGCTCCCAGTATGTTCTAAATATTCCTTCCAGAACTTTTCTATGTAAACCTTTCAGTTTCCTGATTTGGTGCCAGAATTTGGCCGGGCTCAGCTCACTATCTATTTAAGGTATATAGCTGTCCCAGATATCAGCTTGTTGGATGTTTTTTGCATCCTTTAGTTCAGAGCTTAGCCAGCGTAGTAGGGCTCTTTATTCCCGGTTTGCACCTTTCCGTCTAGTCTCCTTATACACTTATCTATGCACTTTTGCGCTGCTCTTCATATCCTCGGCCAATCTGGGCTTAGGTAGCGTTTCGTCTGCATTTCTGGGAACACACGCGTGGATAGCTTCAATAATAGAAGTCGTTGCTCTTTCGAGTTCATCGTCTATCTCCTCCAATGTATCATCGCTCAGGTCGGCTGGGGCGTATTGTCGGAGTAGAGTCTTGTATCTGTCTCAGTCAGTGGCGGCGTAGTTCTTATGTTGTATGACTGGAAGCTGGATCGGTGCGAGTGATATAGTTGTTAATATCGCAATGTGGTCGCTGAGAATTTTATGGCACGGCTCGCTATAGTAGTTTAAAGGGAAGCCTCCGCTTGTCATGATAATGTCAGGTTTGGTTGCCGATCTCTAAGTGATGTAGGTCTTGAAATCCGGCCCTATCTTCTGGATGTTTTTTCTGTCCATTATTATTTCCAAATTTCGGCCTCTTTCGTTGGTTCTACCATAGTACTCCGACATTCGGAATCTGGCATTGAGGTCGACCCCTAAAAATGCCATTCTCCGGTGCCTAAAAAGTGTACAAAAGTTTGTGATGGGTAGATAGGCTCAGCGAGGGGGTTGATAGGCTAAAGCTATCATGAGGTTCCCCACAAATGTGGGAAGGTGTATCACCACAAAAGATTCGTCCAATTCTGGGAGACGTTTAAACCTGATTTTTTTAAATTAAGAAGCCTATTTGGCGAGTGCCCACTTGTGCATAAGTCGTCGGAATCAAGACAGCCTAGCACTAGGCTACTTTAAAATAATAATATGAAAACACAATGATTAAAAAGAAAGATCACAACAATCAGAAAGCAATCTCCGGCGTCGGCGGGAAGTCCCTCTCCCCCCGGCGCAGGAGCGTGCGACATACCAAAAAATACAATAAAAAAATAACAAAAACAAAAAACCTAGTTAAATAAAAGGGAGAAGGCCAGCCTCCTCCAAAAAGTCTAAAAATCTACAGGTCGGTGTGCACGAAACAAAAACAAAAACAAATGCAAAAAACAAAACAAAACAAACCCTGCTTAAATAATAGGGAGAAGGCCGGCCTCCCCCCAAAAGTCAATAAGTCCACCAGTCGATGTCCACGCACTCATCCCGAGTACAAGGGACAGGCGGTAGCGACCCCGCCCATCCCGGTACCGAACAGGTATCGTGCGCAAAGATCGCCCAGCCTGGGGCATTCGATAAGAATGTGGCGAACAGTCTGGGGGAAGATGCAGTCGTCACAATATGACGCCTGCGAGCGCTCCATCAAATAGCGATGCGTCACGCTAGTGATCCTGATTCGGAGATGGCACAAAGCGACCTTGGGGGAAAGGTCCATGGGAACAGTCGAGGCGCAATAGCACGCAACTTTAAGTTCCCTTCGAACGTATCCCATCTTCTTTGCCAAGCAGTCCGAAGAGCTGCCCGTATTCCTGCCATGTAGTCGGTGTGAGGAAGAGCGAAACGCTGGTCCGGTAGCAGAGTCCTCGCAGACTCTTTGGTGCCGTTATCGGTGCGCTCATTATCCGCAATTCCAACATGTCCAGGAACCTAGCAGAAGACAATCTCGACATCCGCCCGGCTTGCCAAAACCATAGCGTTACGGATATCGCGAACCACGGGATGCGTAGATTCCAATGCCCCGAGAGTACAGGGCGCTTTGTAAATCGCTATAGATCCTAATCAGGTCACCGAACCGGGCACGTCGCGTAATCTCCAGTACGGAGTGGTGTATTGCCACCAGCTCGGCCGTGAAGACAGACGCAGTGCCTGGCAGAGCCCCGCTGACTTCAAACAGAGGGGATACGGCGTGCAAGCCAACCCCCTCTTCGGACTTGGCGCCATCCGTATACACTGGCACTGTTCCAGCGTCACACAAGGTGTGCTCAAATAAAGGTCGAACCCAATACTCCCGGCGCTGTACAAGCTTTGGCAGCAGAGGCGTAGCGATAAATAGCCAAATGTGGTACCCTCCAGGGTGGCGTCCTGGGCAGAACCAGGGGCGCCACCGGCACGAGAGCTATACCTAGCTCTCGAAGGAGTTTTCTGGCCCTAAACTCAAAGAGCTTAGGGAAAGACTGGCGTCTCTCGGCGGCATATGCACCGTCGAAATCAGCTGCGGATGCAGTAAGAGCTGTTGGCTACTGAGGGAGGCCCTGGGCTCGCGCATACAGGCGAGTGATGCACTGCATGCGTCGTAGAGCGAGTGGCATCTCCCAAGCATCGACTAGTAGGCTCTCAATGGGGGAAGTGCGGAAGGCACCAGTCGCAAGGCGAAGGACGGTGTGGTGGATCAAGACCACCTTCTGCAATAAACGCTTGGCTGCGAAAGCATAAAACTCGCATCCGTAGTCGAGGTTTGAACGAACAAAGGATCGATAAAAAAGTAAGGCAGTAGCCCTATCAGCGCCCCGAAAGGTGAACGTCACGGAACCGAGAATATCCATGACACGGGTAAAAACGACCCTAAGGCTGCGAATATGATCCTCCCAGGTGAGGCGTCGGTCAAATACAAGACCAAAGAAACGGTGCGATTTAACCACTTCCAGGCATAACCCATTAAGAAACAAATCTGGGTCGGAGGGGAGCCGTGGATGGCGGCAGAAGTGCACCAGCTTAGTGTTGGCCAAAGAAAACCGAAACCTGTGTGCTTCAGCATAGCGAGAGACACTTCTCAATGTCTGTTGGAGTCGACGTTCCAGAGTTAGCATCTGGGCCGCGCCGAAAGAGATCAAAAGGTCGTCCACGTAGAGCGTAGCGAGAACATCTTCCGGCAGCACCGAGGTGATGCCGTTGATGCTCAGGGCAAAGAGTGTGACACTGAGGACACTTTCCTGCGGGACACCCTCCTACTGCTCCCTTTGGCTGGAGAGGGGCTCCCCCCAACCGTACGCAGAATTGATGATCTCGCAAAAAGTGAGATATAAACATTGGGAGGCGTTCCTTCGCCCCTATCGTGTGGAGAGTCTTCATGATTCCATATTGCTATGCGGTATCATAGGCCTTCTCAAGATCGAAAAACACTACGGCGTAGTGCTGTCTACGAATGAAGGCCTCGCAGACGGCATTTTCCAGTCAGAGCAGAGCATCCGACGTGGAGTGGAACTTGCGGAAGCCAAACTGTGCAGAAGAAACATGGCCTCCGCTGTCCAGGAAAAAGGCTAATCTAACATTTACCAATTTCTTCATCAAATTGCACACGCAAGAGGTTAGAGAGATTGAGCGGAAACTGGCAGGAGTAGAGTGATATCTCCCCGGTTTGCGAAAGGCGAGCACAGAAGAGTTTCCCAGGGATCTGGGAGGAGGCACTCCACCCAGATCCTGTTAAACAAATCTAAGAGAAAGGCCATGCCTCGCTCACCCAGGTCTCGAAACATGGCGTATGGGACATCGTCCGGACCATGGGCGGTGTGCGCGCACGAAGCAAGTTTACTCTGAGTGAGTTACGTTCCATAACTCACTCAGAGTGAACTTGTCGTTGAACAGTTCTCAGCCTCTGAAGGTAAAGTCCAGTCGGCGGCCTTCCGCGACATCACAACGTGCATTAAATGCTGGCGGAGAATGCGGAGAAAGCAGGCGCGAAGGATTCCGCAGCGGAGGCGGGATCTGAGATTGCGGTCCCATTCTCCTAGAGAACGGGAGGGGAAGTCCTGCCGGAACTTGCCTCGAACCCTTTTGACTCGATTCCAAACCTCTGCTAGAGGTGTTATCCCGTTAAGTGAATACACATATGCCCGCCAAGAAGAGCGACGCACGTGCTTCCAAATATACCGGAACCTAGCCCTAGCCCGACGAAATTCAGCGACAGTGAAATCGTTCGGGCGGCGCTTATAGCGCATGTAGGCATAACGCTTCTGTTTAAGGGCCGTCTTACACTCGGCCGACCACCACGGGAGTGGTCAGCGTGCTAAACGGCCAGATGTTTTCGGAATATTTGTTAGGCCCGCGGCGATAAGGCTCCTAGAGAAGAACTCAACGGCCTCATCTACTGACCTAAACTCCTCAACTGAGATAGAGAATTCAGCCATATCGTGAAATGCAGGTATTTGTGCCTGCGCCAAGCACCATCAAGGTGGACTCTCAGGCGGCAGTTGCCATGAAAATGATGTTTGAATGAGAAAGTGATCACTACCATGGAGGTCATCGACCACCCCCCAATCAAGTACAAGCTTTGCATCTGAGGAGCACAAAGATAGATCAAGGCAGGATTATGAAGCGGTTCTCGTCAAGGACTTGTTCCTTGGGATTTATTGAGTAATCTCCCCAGAGAGGATGCCTGCCATTCAGATCTCCAAGCAAGAGAAAGGGCCTCGGCAACCGTGCCACGACGTGGCAGAAGTCCCCCGCGTCGAAGTCAGCTGACGGTGAAATGTACGTAGAAATGATAGTATACCTCCTATCCAGGGTAAGCTGCACAGCCACTGCCTCAAATGAGGTATCTAAAGTGAAAATCCCACATCTCCCAGCCGGGCTCTCTTGTGGTGGTGGGGTCGCAAAACCCTTATACCCCGTGACGGCGGGCAGGGGGCACGCGCCTAGCATGGTCTCCTGCAGAAAAATAGCTAACAGGGAAAGGGACGAGACGAGCCTACAAAGCTCCTCCCAGTTGGCCCGGTGTCCACGGCAATTCCATTGAAGGAATTTGCCCTCCATGCCTAGCTCGGAGGAGACACGGGGGCTCTTCTTCGAAGAGAAGACCCTCACAGAAATAGCCGTACGCTTCCCGTAGGCAAAACCCCGGGCGCTCTTGGCCGGACAAAGCGCTAAAGCAACTGTTGTCTTCGAAGACTTATTGGGGGAGGCTGGGCTCGCCATGCAAGTCTTTTCCTCCCTCCACCTTGAAACCTTATTCCGTCGTTGCGGCTTCGGAGGCGGGGAGCCCCCACTTTTCGAGGATCCACCATCTTCGAGCCACTCAGCACACCACTAGGCGTGGGCGTAGGAGCCGAAGCTCCTTTGTTACTGTCCTCCTTTCGGGGGACAGCTTTAGGAACCCCGGAAGATGGCCTGGCGACCAACTTCAGGGGTGTTGCCTCCTGTGAGTCTAACGACTCGGTGGAGGCGCGTGGCCGTTTCGCTTTACGGGAAACGGTTACACTGGGAGAAGGGTAGGAGCCCTGGTTTTCGCTTGGGCTGGCTGTGAACCCTTTTTGCCGCCAGCTTTACCAGAGGATTGCCCGGTTTGAGTAGAACCCGCAGAAGGGCTTCGAATGGGCGCGGAAATAACCGTGCTTGTTTGCCTGGATGGGCCAGGAGCAGAGGGTGCCTTTCTAACCATTGAGGCATAAGGGGTCCCAAGCAGAGCCGGGCGCGCCAGGACCATTTCCTTAGCCTCGTGGAATGAAAGTCGATCCTGGGCCTGAACGGCCAGGATTTCTTTCTCAAGGAGGTATGCACCACATTGCTTTGAAGAAGCATGGTGCGGCTCTCCGCAATTGACACACTTAGCTACACACGATTTAGACTTATCGTGTGCGGCCTCGGAGCAATTTACACAGACTTCGGGTGACCCCGACTTTGCACGTCTACATGAACGATTCATATGGCAGAAGCAGTGACAGTAATAGCACCACCGCGGCAGTGGCACGAATGCTTTTACGTGGTAGCGGTACCAATCGGCACGCACCGACTCAGGAAGCTTGTCACAGTTGAACGTGACAAAGAGTTTAGGGGTGGGTCTCGAGGCATCTTCCTCTTTTCTCATCACACGCTCGAACTTAACCGCCTCATGATCGGCCAGCTCTAAGGTGATGTCCTCTATGAAGTAGTCAACGAGTTCTATCGCATGAACCACTCCTTTCACAAAGTTCATGGTAGAGTGCGGTGTCACACTCACCGGGGTGCCATCAAGTGTCCGAAGAACCCTTATCTTTGCCGCCTCGGAGGGAGCCGCCGCATTCGCCAGAAGGCTCTTGTCGGACAAACGGGTCACCTATGGCTCTCTACCAATTCCACTAGCTAATGCTCTCCTCCGATGGATCATGTTGCCCTTGGCCAACATGGTGCCATCAGTGGAGCGAATAACGAGGAAGCATTTGAAGTCAGCGGTCACGAAAACGCCAGGTAGCCTCTGAATGAGGGTCCCCAATGTTATCGAGGCTCCGCCCTGCGCTATTTTCTTCTTAATCATAGTTGGGGGTTCCACACCCGGGATGGGGGAGAGGGGCTGGATGTGCCAATCTTAGCTTGGTCGCTTACCAAAGTGATAGCAGACCCATTCTTTCCCACAGCTCCTGCGGGTGGAGAAGAGCCCCGAGTCATTTTAGTTTTTTTTTGTTCTTTTTTTTTTTTGGAGAGGAAGGTGAGGATTGAACCCGCTTTTCACCTCCGCCAGCAGGAGCCCCCAGACTAGATGGACCGGCCTCAGCTAGGTCCTTCTCCGAAATGAAAAAGGTCCTGGCAGTCGCAGGGGCACCGGTCGGAGGAGATCCCTCCCTTCCTTGTACTGCCTCGGAAACCCTAGCCGTTTGACGAGGACCTGGCATAGGGGCGGATTCAGGTTCGGTGCTTGGTGCCGAGCCCGGATTCTTCCCCATGGAAGGCCCTACCGTCTGAAGCTGGGTTGCCTCAAGGACCATGTGTATCTCAGGGGGAGCCTCCAGTTGGCCATCCCCCCAGAAAATTGCAGGTCCCGTTGGCATCATTGTCACTAGTCATGCGTGCGGAGGCACAGGCCTTGACCCGGGCAAGGTTCAAAATTCTTGCCAGCAGGTCCTTAGAGGGAAGCGACCGAAGGGGCCTGGCTTTCCTCTCCCCCCTAAGGGGATTTGTCCTACCAAGCCGCTTAAATGGGGAGCGGTCGACTATGGGCTGCCTGCTGGCTTTCTTGGCAGTCCTCTTGGAAAGAAAAGGAGGGACTGCCGCTGGAAACAGGGAGGTGCCCGAAAGCAGCTCCAGAGAAGGGGGTGAGGGGGAGTCCCCTACACACGTAGGCGTAGGAGAGGAGTAAGCCTCTTCTCCGGTTAAAGAAGTTTAGAGGGTCCCCTGCGCAAGCTGCCCATCGGTGGCTACGAAGATGAAACTGGGGAAATTAAGGGGAGATTTTTTTCTTCTTCATCATTGGGCATGTGACCATCTTTTAATTACGGGATGCAATAGCTCATCACCCCTCGCAGTAGCCTGCCCTGCGAGGGGTGCGTACAGGACTAGCAGAGCCAGGTTTAACCAATCAGGACCACCCCTCCCACATTGATGCCCAGCAGTCTTTCGGCATGGCGGCTCCACCTTGGACATGGCGTAAAAATATAGATTGTGAAGTGAGAAGGAAAGGGGATGTGAGGAAGGTATGGGTGGTGATGATGCAGGTTGTTAAAAACCAACCACCCCAGACAGGAGGTCAGGGGTTAGGGAGCATTGTCCCTTCCTTCCTCAGCCCCGATGGGCGGTGGCTGAGAAGAAGGTCTGGATTACTTTACCTTATATATATATATATATATATATATATATATATAAAACATTTAAGCCTGTGTAAAGGGTTTTTCTTTATCCCTACTGCTTTTGGTGAAGACTTTTTTGATTTTATTCGGGTTGTTTACACCCTGATTTTGAGTTGTTTTTTATTACTTTGTATATTTTCATTTTTTTTTTGTTTTTGATATTTTTTGAGATTTAATCGCGCTAAACTGAGGGGGTAAATTAGAGAATTAGCACTTGACTAATTTAGTGAAAAGGGATTTTGCTTGGCTTTGTGTTGGTTAGGTTTTGTGAAAATCTAAGTGAACATTGGTTCTACATCGTCGTCAATGAGTAGTCTGCTGCCTTTAAAAAGGTATTGCGCGTCCTATGTCATCAAATTCCATGTGCTCGAGTACAAACTCGGGAGGGGGATGCCGGTGTACTTTGTCCCAGATCTTGCATGCCCTCAGGTGAAGCAGCACGTTTATGGAGGTTATCCCCAGTACACCATGTAGCTCACTCTTCCTTCTCCGCTTTCTCCTTCGGGTTCTCGTTATAATATTCACAGCCTTATTTTGGACCCTTTGCAGTTTAAGGACTTGGGTCTTGAGAATCGAGTTTATAGGGACCGGCTGATGCAGGAGTTTGGATCGAATGCATGCATTATAGATCTTTTGTTTGTTGGAGGTATTCAGGTTTAGGAACTTGAAAAGTTCCACCAAGTCCCTCCGTGCATATCCACGAGTCGTAATACGTAGTCCCAGACCCGTGCCCTTCGTGCGGTATGGGATGCGTGCACCCCAAACTCGGTTGTCAGCGAGGGTCCGTTGGAATAGTGGAATTACATGGAACTCTTGGACATTGGTCGATATCTTCCATCTTCTCTCTAAAGAGTTGATGTTTTCGTTTTCTAACGCCGTACTCTGTGCTATGTAATTCACATTTCGATGAGGTGTCGTACATATCATCGTTATATCGTTCGCAAATTGGACGTATAACGAGCTTTCATTCAGAGGCTGGGAAAGGTCGATGGTGTATATGTTGTATAGCAAGGGGCTTATACACCCGCATTGTGGCACCCCCGCCACGAGCTCAAACTGAGGGCCATTGAAATCTTTAATGTTTACAAACGCCCTCCTCTCCATTACGCAGTCATTTCGAATCCTTTTAAGTATGGGATTGAGGCCCAGTTGTAAGATTTTCTATCACAGGCCTCTCCTTCATACTTTGCCAAAGGCCTTTTTGACGTTGCGGAGTACCAGATTTGCATGAGGTCTTTTAGCTTCTACCTTTGCCAACTTCTCGGTGATGACGGCTAGTGCCGTTCCCGTTTCTCGCTTTCTTTGGAAGCCATCTTGTTGGCTGTTGTGACAATTATTTTCCTCGAGGAACGTATTCACTCTGTTGGCCAATATTTTCTCCAAGGCTTTCCATGCAAATTCTAAGAAAGATATAGGCCTGAAGTTAGCTGGACTGTCCGGTGGCTTACCGGCTTTTGGGAATGAATATTTTTTTTGCTACCTTCCAGTGGTCAAGGAAGTAACCCACGTTCAGGCACGCATTCATGATAGTCATGAGCCTCAAAAGTATGTTAGGCGGGGCTCAAATAAAATTCTTCCTTGTCAGTCCTGTAAGCCCGGGTGCTCGATGACGAAAGGATTTTCAGGTTTCCGAGAGTTCTTCGGCAGTAATTCTACCGCCGAGTCCTTTCATTTCCCTTTCCTGCGATAAATAATGATGAGGATGTGTTCTATGTATCTGATCGTTCAAATCGTTTATTATTTTGTCTTCGGAGTCTCAATCAAAGTTATCATTCTCTTTTGGCGGTATCTTAAATATAGATACCCAGTAGAGTCTGACTTCCTCTTCAATTTCTTCCCCGTCAGTAATTTCGGTATTGTCACGTGTAAGTTTTATGTTCTTTTGTGGCTGTCCACCTCTTAGGCTTTTTACTGTCTGCCAGAATGTACGTGAGTCGTTTTCTATATTTAGTCCGTCTAGCAAATTGTTCCCAAGTACATTCTGTTGGTCCCTAATAAGAGTCATTAATTTGTCGCGTATGTGTCGTGTTTGCCTAAGCGTAGTGATGTTGGGGCCACTGAGGTTTACTTCATTGATCTGTCCCCCGTATTCTCTCGTGAGGGATTTCATTCTAGGGGTCCAAGAAGGGGTAGGAAGCGTTTTATATTTAACTCGGCGAATGGCTTCCTTATCGGCTTTTAATAAGTTATCATTAATTTTATCCAACTCCTCGTCAATCTCTTCTAGAGTGGCATTAATTAAGGGGCCAGGGTTGTAATTTTCGATGAGTCGTTTATAAGTATCCCACTTGGCTCGAGCTTAGCTATTGTGCTCTGGGATAGAGACTTGAATGGGGGAGCTTGAGATTTTACTAAGTATAGCCTAGTTGTCGCTGGGGATAGGAGGGCTAGGTTCAATAAAGTAGTTGTAGGGAACCACAGTACTAGTAAACAAGATGTCTGGTTTGGTGGCTTCTCTGTATGTAATGTATGTGGGGAAGTTTGGTCTAATTCTTGTCATAATTTGCCTTTCAATAAGTGTCTCAAGATTCCTGCCTGCTGGGTTGGTTGACGTGCAATCTGAGACAGCACTCCTCACATTGAGGTCGCCAGCAAAATGAACGGTTCTGCCCTGATCACTAAGTTGCAGGAAGTTGTGAAGGGGCAAGTACCCTCTCCTCAGGGGCTGGTACCCTGTTGCCAGGACCAAAGGGTCCATTGCCGTACGGACCTCAACAGCGAGGTATGACTCATCGAGTCCACTTATTAATCTGAGTCAAGACCTCTTTTTACAGCTATCGCACATCCGTCGAAACGTTCTCCGCTGTGATTTTTGGTTATGACTTCATAAAGAAAGTTTTATCTTATCTGTGTCATTCATCCCATGTTTTGAGTTAAATATAACGTCTGGGTCACATTGTCGTATTACGTTACCGGATAGTATATTTTGTTCATCCAACCGTCTGAGTTAAAATGTAATTTTTTTAATATCTCCATTGTCTTGTTCACTAAAGATTCCTGTATGTGGTCGTGTTGTTTTTTGGAATTATTCTCTTACGAGCTTAGGTATTTTTGGAGTGTTTAGTGGCGTGGTTGTTTATCCTGTACGTGTTTTTCTGTATTCGCCGTCCGTTAGAATAATAAAGGTTTCGGATGCCAGTTTTATTAAGCCTTGAAATAAAACCTCCTCGACTTATTTTTCGCTGCAGGCGTCCGAGATGAATTCCAATTTGTATCTTCCGGATATTACACCTGATACATCAAGGACATCCAACCCAATCTGAGCCTTCCAAGTTTATGTTTCTTGTAGCGCATAGTTTCCCCTTAAAAATTTCCCGGGCCATGACTGGCCAATTTTTGTAATACTTATGTCCACAATGAAAGACTAAAAAAATGTAGCAATTTGTGAATAATTCCATTTCTGTTCATTCCCTTAAGATGACCTCACACGGTCGAAAGACGTCTAGGAATAACGAATGTCATTCGGGGATGTTTTTTCTCGCCTCGAAGACTCCGTTAAAGACTTGTAAGGAATATTAAGAAAATACAAGTTAAAATTAATAACACTGCCAAAGCTGTGGATTTCAATAGTATATATATATATATATATATATATATATATATATATATATATATATATATATATATATATATATATAAAATAGTAAAATGTCAGCCCTTCAATATGTTTAGGCCTAACCTCCCCACCACAGATTAGCCACAAGTAGGGGATTGCGGATAAAAGAAGGGATATTTCACGACCTGTGATGCTTGTATGCATTTTTTTCTTATATTTTCTATCCAGTGTCAGTTGAAAAAGGGTGTGAGATACACCAAAACTGT